>JAEAOA010000143.1:670000-677500 GCA_016746295.1 Potamilus streckersoni | reverse complement strand
AAAACGTTAATAATTACCTAATTGTTATAGTTTGTACCAAAATTAGATTGGACATCCGATTATATATTTCCCTCAATGTGTTCAAACAAGTGACTTGTCTGTAGTTTATATAATTTCCATTAATTAAAAAGCTGAACACTGTGAGTATATATGTATTTGTTTTTACAGAGAAAAGCCTTAAAATTTAAGAAATATAGATACAAAGATTAATTAGACACTGTATATATAAATGTGTACAGCAAAAAAGCGAAAGTACAAGACGGATGTTTTTCGTGAGTAACTATTTAATACTGCATATGGAAAAGGATCATCCGCTTAAGAGAGATTCATTCAAACGATACTCAGTAAAGTAGAACACAGTTTGTAAATGAGTTTGATATATTTAAAAGTGTCTCTAAAATAATCGGTGCATATTATATACAAACTGAGCAATAAGATGGAAAATAATCTAACGTTATATTTCTTTTCAAGATAAGTATCATCACTGATAAATAGACATGACGGTCAGAAATATATATGTACAATATTACTTGGGTAATTTCTATACCAAATAACGTATTCAAACACAAAAAAATGTTAAAACTTTGAAAACTCGGTAGTTATAATGCATACAGAAACTGTATGACTAAGTAGAGCAGAAACAAACAAACAACTACCAACGTCAATTTAAAGTTTTATATATTGTTTATTGAGATTCTAAAAGTATCGTCGTGATTCACGCAGCGTGTACTATAGGTGTGAATTTGGCAGCAGGGTATAAAATGTCCAGTAACGTTAATCAAAGAGTTTCCATCGGATGTTTTGTTTGCATGTTAAATCAACGAATTAAAGATACTGCCAAGAGCTATCCGAGGCCCAGACTATATTCATGTAGTGTACAATTATTGGGTAACGATTGCAAAGGTAATGCTTGAACAATGAAAAGGTATTTAAAGACATATTTGGGATGACCAGCACTTAACAGGTTAATATAAAGTTTGTCACATGACAAATTCAATTTGAATTATAAATTGTAATTAAGCACCTATTATGTTTTCATGACGAAATTTGTTTAATAGATCTAGATGGAATGTTAAAACTCGTATTAAGCAACGATGAATATTATCTTCGAATTTAAAGGAATTTTGTATTTCATTACCGTGTAACGGAAAGAATAGAAATAAATATTTAAAAGCACAATCACATTTGTTGATAATTTTAGATGGCGTTCAACAATCAGTTCTCATCGATGTTGATCAAAGTCAGGGAGATTTTCCGAAAAATATAGTACCCAGATTAATTGAGTTTGTTTTTACTTGTGACTTAAATGTTTTTAAAACCGTGTAATTTGTCGGATGTGCAATGAAGATAGTGATACGTAAAACGTTATTTAATTGTATATCAGTGAAATACTTGTTGTTACCTTCAACATTATCCTGTTTACCGTATCAATACACAAAAGCAAGCCAACTAAACCATGATGAAACTTTCACCAGTTCAGGCACTAAGATGAACTAATATTTGCAGAAGGCTATAAAGGTCTAAGTTATCATAACATATTTTGAATCATGAATAGTTATTTATACTATTATAAAAAGAAAAGTGGTCTGAGATCAGATCATTGATGCAAGCTAAATAACAATCAGCAAAAGACCTTATCGTATGAGAATTGCTAGGTCTACATGTCTGATCTTGACATATTAATTCTATTTAACAAAAATGAATTATCAATGGTGCATAAAAATCTGATAAATAGTTATAACGGAATATATGAACAAAGCCAGAATTATTATATACATTGAACACATAGATGAATATGCCAGTGGTACAGAGATTGGCAAATATCAAAAGAGCCGGAATTGTTAATGTATATTGAAAACAGACAGAAATATGTCAGTACTACAGATATAGACAAATATCAACAGGACCAACCAGAATATCTGTGTACATTGAACAGTAGGAAAATGTATAAGTACTATAGACAATTAAATTTTAAATTGGGTTTAAAACTGACATTGACAATTAAAATTTAAAATTAGTTTTAAAACTGATATAGGTGTTCAGCCGTGGTTCAAATCCAAAATAGAATCCGAGCATTTCATGACGAGAAACAGTATATTATTTTGAGAAAGAATTATCAAAATGTGATGAATAATTGTTTGGTAAACAAATGTCAGAAAAATATCATAGCATACAATTTATTACATACGGAAATAATTATTTTAAATCTCTGAAAATATATTATTTGAAAGAAAACATATAAACAAAATTTTTATGTTAGTCACCTTGTTAGACAAACATAAAAAATAAATAAAATAAAATAAAATAAAATAAACCATTTTGCAATTGATGTACATCGTTGTACTATCTAAATAGCTAGTGTACAAATTTTGCTACAAATTGAAGACAAATATATTCATGCCATACAAATATACACCGTCATTGTTTTATTTAGAACGTTTTCACTAATATAAACAAATAACATCAATTAATACAAAGTAATAAAAAATGATAAGTTACTTGGAGTTATCATTTGAAATATCTCTAATTTATGGTGCAAACATTCTTCATCGGAGCAGAAAAAAATACGGAAAAAACATGTTTGTAAAGAATTTTTGTTTCAAAAACTTATGTAGACACAAAAAGTAACATTCGAAATAAAGATGGCTTATTTAATCAAAAGGTAATCACCTGGAAATTTATTTACATAGATCAAACAGTGAGGGACACGAAAAGCATTGAGGAAAACAAAGTGACATTTCTGTATAACGCCATAAACATCTTATATCTGATGATGTAAGTACATTGCATACCACACATAAGCACTCACTTGTCATGCGTATTAGAAAGCAAAGCCAAACTGATATTTAAACCTCATTTGAAGAGTGTTTAGTTTCTTTTGTTTCAATGTTTCAGTAATATTCTCTGATATTACTAGTACAGAATTGTTCTCCTCGAAAACTCATTTTTATTTGACTTCTTGTCATTTAGCTTGCACAATCCTACTTGCTTGAACCGACTCAAATAGCTCTCTCTCTGTCTGTCTGTCTGTCTGTCTGTCTCTCTCTCTGTCTGTCTCACTCTCTCTCTCTGTCTGTCTGTCTGTCTGTCTGTCTGTCGGTCTCTCTCTCTCTCTCTCTCTCTCTCTCTCTCTCTCTCTCTCTCTCTCTCTCTCTCTCTCTCTCTCTCTCTCTCTCTCTCTCTCTCCGCAAATAAAAACGTTTTAGTCAATCAATTTTTGAAAACATTGTTATTTCTGTTAACCATTGATAGACGCACTCTCTTTGGGTTTAACGTTGTTGTGGGTACACATGATCAGATTATTTGTTGGATCGAAGTAACCAATTCATTGTAGTGGATGTTCCAGCTTAAGACAATTATGTATATACTGTACATTTTGCCATTTATTATAATAAAATTTGAATATCATAAGTACATGCCATTTTGTCATTTATTATCTTGAAAACGTAACGGAAATATATACTCTAACAAACATATCAACGAGGGCAATGAATATGTATTTGTATTTTCCCAGTTCATCGGAATGCTAGCGAATGTCATTAAGATGATGTCTAATTATACGTAAACATTTACAAGATCGTCATTCAGTTTGTTTTAAGTACCAAGTAATCTATTTGTGCTCTCTCAGCTTTAAACTCAAGTAATCCACCCTCATTGTTCTCTTTTCGATGAAATCTGCACTTTTTTACTTTTTTTGCTGAAATTCTTGTAATTCTTTATCGGGTTTGCAACCAAATAAACTGGTTGGAATTGGTCTTAGAGACAACGCTAAACTCAACTGCCTGAATATGATGTTTACTTATAATGCAAATAAATGATGAATCAATCCGACAACTTAATCAAGCATACATAGCTCGAAAGAAATGATATTATTTCTAAATGAACCGGCTAAATCAATTAAATTTCAACAAATAATCAAGCTGCGATCCCGTATGTCAACGTATATATCCATAGCAAGGAACATATCGACATATATGAATTATATATGGACTTATAAAAATATATGATCAATGTCTGGATTATGTCATCAAATATGAATTTATTCACATATTCGAACAATAATATGGTTCATGAACAAACACAATATATATATATATATATATATATATATATATATATATATATATATATATATATATATATATATATATATATATATATATATATATATATATAATTGGTTTCCAAACATATAGCCACATTGAATTTGATTAAATTTCACATTGGACGAGGCATAAAATTTCAGGCGCAAAATGCAATATACGATGATATTTATTCAATAGTTGATCAAGCCTCTTCAAGAGGCACTTCCGATTCCACAGATTCCATTAAATGACAAAAGAACCATCACAGGTGTCCATTCCTCACAACAATCTGTTGATAATCTCCTTATTTTTCAAACTCCATTTATATGTAACCATAACAATGATTTGATAGTCGTTATACTTATTAAAGACGTGTGAAGAATTAGAGAAAATTTATAACGTTTTTTTTTTAAAATAGTAAATATTGCCATACGGCAGACAAAAGATATATAAAAGAAATGGAGTATAGAAAAGAGAGGGCACTACCATGGACACATAAAATAAACAAACAACAACAATCAAAATTTCAGGATAATAAGGACGAGAAATAATACTTAAATACATTAAGAGTAATTGGTAAGTCAGATGCAACGTTGGAAGTACCGGACGTTTCATCCATTGTCTTTCACACAGTCTTTCACACTGCATTTGTTTGTTTTTCACTTTTGTACAGGTTTGCTTTTCATAGTTCTGAATGCTGGATGTTTTGCTTATTCTGTCAAGTAATTTGTTTGTCAGGTAGAAAATTAAGTAGATTGTTGTCAGGTAGAACATTAAGCAGATTGTTGTCAGGTAGGACATTAAGCAGATTGTTGTCAGGTAGGACATTAAGTAGATTGTCAGGTAGGACAATAAGTAGAGTGTTGTCAGGTAGGATATTAAGCAGATTGTTGTCAGGTAGGAAATTAAGTAGATTGTTGTCAGGTAGAACATTAAGCAGATTGTTGTCAGGTAGGACATTAAGCAGATTGTTGTCAGGTAGGACATTAGGTAGACTGTTGTCAGGTAGGACATAAAGTACATTGTTGTCAAGTAGGTCATTAAGTAGACTGTTGTCACCCCATCGCGTTTATAAATGTACTATTTTGTTACATACTTATGACATTTTGTCAATGCACTGTCAATGCACTGTTTTCTTGCATGTGTTACATCTTTGAAACTCTAATGCGTTTTTGTTGTTTCCTGCAGCTGTTAGGGTTTATGGCGAATATTTTTGTTGAAAACAAATCTATCATTTCCTGCTCCTTGGTACTGACTTGTATGCATTTACCCGTCTTGGCACTTCTTTTCCGATGGCGGTGTGTCATTTCTTTTAATGTCATAAGGTTTTCAGATTCCCAACACTTTAACGATTCATCATTTTTGTATTTCACTTTTCATCGTTCTTTATTTAAGTCACAATATTTTTCAATATTTTGTATGTTGACATGCAGAGACTAGCTTTCATTTACAGCATGCCCACTATATTGCCTCAAGTGCTACAACTTGTAAATACTCTCTCGTCAAAATAAAGTACAACTTTGGAAAGATAATTTTGGATTTTAAAATTCTTAAAATTTCACACATTTTAATTGTATGATTTCCAGATATTGGTAAATAACCAAATACATTCATCCACATTTTTGTTCTGGCTTCTTCCTTGCTTGATTTAAACAAGGTCATACATTTTGATCTTGTATGAGTCCTATTATCGTCTTCAACTGTGTCTATATGTTAACTCGTTGTCTGCTTTCAGGTTCAAGCCTTTTATTTTGTTAAATCGTTTGGACTTCATATATCCTTTTGGACTTCATATATCCTTTTGGACTACATATATCCTTTTGGACTTCATATATCCTTTTGGACGACATACATGTATATCCTTTTGGACTTCATATATCCTTTTGGACTATATATATCCTTTTTGACTTCATATATCCTTTTGGACTTCATATATATCCTTTTGGACTTTATATATCCTTTTGGACTTCATCTATCATTTTGGACTACATATATCCTTTCGAACTTCATATATCCTTTTGAACTTCAAATATCATTTTTTATCTGAGTAAGCTTGAAATGAATTAAAGTTGTCCATTTGCAATAGATCCATTTTGCTGTAAAATATTCCTTTTTTTCATCAGACTATCTATTCAGTTTATTTTCTTGAAGATTTCCTTAAAAACAGTGTGGCATCTTCATGTTTCGTTTTTGTTTGTTTTCGCTTTTCAAGCTTTTTAGGTAATAGTCTCCATTGTCGTATTTTTTCATATGTTTGCTTGCCAACAATTTCTACTTGCTTATAAAATAAATTTTTCTCTTTAGCCCAGAAAAAATTGATCAAACTTTGATCCCATCCAAACTAGTAAACAAATTGGCATTATCCCATGTTAAAAACGTTTTGATTTCTTGCTAAACTCTGGTGAAGTCACCACACTGTAATCTGCAAGGTAGCTTTGAGCCATTTTAAAGTGTGAGCATATCTTACATAATTTTAAAGCGTGCGCATATAATACATGAGTTTAAAGTGTGAGCATATACTACATAATTATAAAGTGTGAGCATATTCTACATAATTTTAAAGTGTCAGCATATAATACATGAGTTTAAAGTGTGAGCATATGCTACATAATTTTAAAGTGTGAGCATATACTACATAATTTTAAAGTGTGAGCATATATTACATAATCTTAAAGCGTGAGCATATAATACATGAGTTTAAAGTGTGAGCATATGCTACATAATTTTAAAGTGTGAGCATATACTACATAATTTTAAAGTGTGAGTATATACTATATAATTTTAAAGCGTGAGCATATAATACATGAATTTAAAGTGTGAGCATATACTACATAATTTTAAAGTGTGAGCATATACTACATAATTTTAAAGTGTGAGCATATACTATATAATTTTAAAGCGTGAGCATATAATACATGAGTTTAAAGTGTGAGAATATACTACATAATTTTAAAGTGTGAGCATATATTACGTAATTTTAAAGTGTGGGCATATAATACATGAGTTTAAAGTGTGAGCATATACTACATAATTTTAAAGTGTGAGCATATACTAAATAATTTTAAAGTCTGAGCATATATTATATAATCTAAAAGTTTGAGTATATACTACATAATTTTATTTTTGTTCACATTCACATCCTTTACAGAGTTGAAAGGTTGAATATTTCACATAAATGCAAATGGTTAAAGACATATGCCTGATTGTTCCCTAGTGGTAATTTTTGTCATGAAATAGAAATGTGCATATCCCAAAGGTGTACAGAATCTACCTGTTTACTTCATTTTGTTATCTGTATTTTGGAGGCTGATTTGGGCTAGGACATAATACAGCTAGGCCCGAATTTCGATGTACAAATCATAGAGCCTACCTAGATATACATGACGACTGTCACTTTCTGATCAACAATCAATTA
>JAEAOA010000143.1:570000-665000 GCA_016746295.1 Potamilus streckersoni | reverse complement strand
TACCATCCACCTGTCCGTATGGGTTCTAGTCTCTGTTCGGCCAGTGCGAGTTTGTAGTAAAGATTGCCAGTGGCTTCCCCTGGATCGGTGAAATTGAATTTTCCTGGGTTCTTCCTACACCAGCTTTATTTGCTACCAGGTATAGCCAATCGTGTGATGAAATATGGCGTTAAACCCGCAACAAGAACAAGAACAGGAGATTTGCCAACTCCATTTTGACACCTCTTTCTTGTAGAAGTGATTCACAAATGTAATGGAAATTTACCGAAATTGTAGACCTGAAGACAAAAAATTTTGAACTGTTACGATGTGGTTAACTTTTCAGTTTTATCTACAAAAGTCAATTTAAAAGTAACTTCAAATGACAAATCAAAACTATCTGTAGAGTAGGTGTCGTAGTTTACCGTCGTCTATGAAGAACGGTTTACAGTCTGAGTTTGCCAATTTAGACCGAATACGAATAAACAGAAATATCGGGGCTTTTGTTTTTCATTCTGGTTACCATGGACTTGTTTATAAAGGACTTGCGTAATGCTTGGGAATGTTTGAGTCGTTACTCTCGAAATGGAAATACAATAATGTTACATACAAAGAAGCTCCACATTTGCCTTCAATGCGCATTTTAAGACAATCAGAAAAGGTCTTAAAAGAATAAAAATAAATAAAAATATGTAAGATCACACGCTCTGATTATGCAACTGTGTTGTCTCCAACAACACTATACTCTATGAGTAGCATTTGTTACTAAATGCATACACCCCAAAACAATATTATTGGTTATAAAAAGGCAAAGAACACGGTGGATAAACCTTATAAATTTTCTTTCCAAAATTTTTTAGCACATTCTATATTATAATTATAGTAAGAGAATCTTCTATAATGGAATTTTTCATTAATTAATAGGGTTATTGTTCTTATATTTTTTTTAAAATGCAAATTGTAACGTAAGCCAGTTGTAATCTAAGTCAAGTAGAGGCATTATAATCCTTTTTGAAATTGTTCATTCATGCTGCAAGATCCTGTAGCAGAATCAATCTTGTTTTGTTGCGTTCGATTGTTTTAATTTGGCTGGAATTATTTATTCAAAATATTTTTCTCTATAACCACAAAGTGCTCATTAATATTCATGGACAGTAATATTAGTTTGAAATTATTGTGTATTCAGACAAGAATATATTTTTTATTCTTATAGAGATTTATCAAAAGACTATTAGCACATCATCTCACTTTAACTTGTTGGTCCATTAATAAACTCCTGACTACAGGCACATCAAAACCTTCAGCATTGAATTGTATTTAAAATACTTATGGAATTTAATTTAAATTTAGTTTTTAGGAATGGTTATATAACTTATTTGGACTATTTGGGATTTATTTCATAATCCTGTAACTTCTGTTTAAATTCTCCATTTGGATTCTAGGAAAATAAATTATTTGTTGAATTGTACAATTTTTTTTCGCTCTTGTTTATTACTTGGTTTAAAACCATAGAATCTTTAATAATTTGCCTTCCTAAAAACATATCTACGGACATACACGCCGATAATACCTACCTGTGGTAGCGTTTGTTTTAACAGCACGTTTACCACAGTATTGCCTAAAGCTTGCTGAGGAAATGAGAACCGAGTGTCTTACCCAAATGAAATACTGATGTAGCCGACTGTAACTTGCTTGGGCTAGTATCAAACCAGTGACCCTTGCATCACGAATCCAACTCTCTACTAACTGAGCTGCCGCAACTCCACATACATGCCTATCTAAAATCATATGTCCGTACGATTGTACGTACACACCTCCCTAGAATAGGCCTATACGAGGGCAAATATATCACCAAGATAAAATCTTGAATGTGATCCTCAACATCATTTTCCTAAATCGAGTAGTTTACCTACTAGAACGTCATATCAAGTTAAGAAAATTGGGAAAGAAATTAAAAAAGACCTGACTATATCGGTGATGCGTGTTTACTGAAGGAATTAGATGTAAATTCTTCATAATTTACTAAACTGAAATACTATTGTTATGACAGAAAGATCAGCGAGAATAGACAAAACTTGAAAGGTTTTGGATAATGTTTCATGTACGTCGAATGCGCAGGGATTTATTACATAATACTATATTTAGAATTTGAAATAGACAACAAAATAATGTCGTATCAACGGCTGCGAGTTAATCTGTACAAATAGTTGTATTTGTTGTCACTGTCTTTCTCTTTGTTTTTTCGTTATTGTAATACAAAGTATTTGTGTGTCGGCTTCTGGATTGTATGGAGAAATACAGAAATGTTACTGCCAATAATTCTTGTACTCTGTACGCTGAATAATTAGGAATACTTAGTTTCATTCATTTGTTTCTTCCTTTTATAGGAACAGAGCAATATTTTCCTAAAACTTCAAAATTCAGGTGCTGGAAGATAATTATATTAACTAACTAAATGTTAAGATATGATATTTGAACTGTATGCAGTACATACTGATTTTCTAAGTTTTGACACATTAATGTTTGATAGTGAAATAGATCCGTTCGGTTTCGTATAGTTTTCAGAGTGACAATATTTGCAATGGTTCGTAAAACACAAATTGCTCATCGGATCCGATACTCAACCAAATCCGCTAAATAATTTATCTATGTCGAATGCGTTGTACCATACAAGTTTTGTTAAATAGTGATACTTTTGTTCTGGAAAAGTAATTTTAAAAACAAAGTTTACATTAACTGGTCCTCTATTATTCTGCGTTATTATAGATTTTGTTTTGAATGTCAACCACGTTGAACAGACTTGTCAATACAGCAACAAAATTAAAGGCTTTTACATGTTCAAAGAGCGTTACTGCCGTGCACTTGCTAGTTAGATCCAATTAAGCAGTCGTCGTGCATTCATTATTTTAAACTAAGTATAATTGTTATGTGCGTATTTATCTAAATCTCCTGTGAGATTCAAAACAGATACTGGCATATGATGGTACATTAAAATTCTGGCAAATGTAAATAAATTAATAGTTTAATATAAACATGATCGCTACTTTTGCTATTACTTTGTTTAACAGAATCAGTATGAAACTTGCCAAGAATAAACATACCATTTTTGTAGAAAATGTTGGTAATTCTATTTGTTGTTAGCGATCACTTTGATCTTACCCGATTAAACTAGCATGTAGAAAAATAAACAGTTAATTGGTATTAGATAGATAGATAGATAGATAGATAGATAGATAGATAGATAGATAGATAGATAGATAGATAGATAGATAGATAGATAGATAGATAGATGGATGGATGGATGGATGGACAGACAGACAGACAGACAGACAGACAGATAGATAGATAGATAGATAGATAGATGCGTGGATGGATGGATGGACAGACAGACAGACATATATATATATATATATATATATATATATATATATATATATATATATATATATATATATATATGCATGGATGGATGGACAGACAGACAGACAGACAGACAGACAGATAGATAGATAGATAGATAGATAGATAGATAGATAGATAGATAGATAGATAGATAGATAGATACTTTTGTAGGCTGGCGGGTAGTCCGAGTTTCCTCTGACCCATGACACCCCATTTTTGATATTTGTTTTTTTTTATGTTGGGGTGTAGGGTCAGAGTCTATTCCCTATCAAAAACTTGGAATTTGCCGACACCATTTGGTGTCGGCATAGGGTACTCGTCAACTATCAGGCCTAGCAAACTTATATGACCTAACATTGACCCATAATTACATTAAATCGATAGGGAAATCATTTATTTTCTTAGAAATTACAAGCATAACACCGATTTTGTCTTTAATCTGTTGTTAGACGAGACGTAACTACAGCGTTGATGAATTTTGACATCGTTCGCACCATTTTCATTGCTAGTCACATGACTAACCAAATCTCGCAGCAGATATGCATAAACATCACAGGTCAAATAGTCACATGATAACAAAAAAACAAAAAACAAAAAAAAAAACAAAAACAAAAAACAAACGCGTTTTCCCATACCCCTTGTGGAAGACGGCAAATATGTCACTTCCATTGATAACTGATTTTATTACATCATACTGTAGTTCTTTAATATTAAAATGGTATCCCTTTTCTTAAAGTATCTCGTTGGCAAGAGCTTCTGTGTATTCGTCTTTACCTGCCATGTTGCAATATAGGTTTATGCACCATACCTTCCATTCCAGTATTGCAGAAAAAAGACAAACTCGAAAATATTGAATGAAAGTCACGCAATATCTACAATAACAAGAAAAAACACGTATTATTCAACATATTAATTGGGATAACAGCAGCCAGAAACATGTCGCTGTCGGATCTTCCTGAAAAGAGCCTAACTGATCATCCAGAAACTACATGTCTACGCACTTTGTTGTTATCACTGGCGGGTAGGTATGTGCTTTTGTGGCTATGATAGAAAAAAAGTACAGTTAGATTTATGGAGACCAAAGAATATATCAATATTCCTTAAGGCAACTGAAGCGATTAATTTGTGATATACACCTACTGTTGCTCAGTACACAGGATGATATATGACTGGCAGGTGGATAGATTGGTGGGTAGGTGGATAGATGGGTAGGTAGGTAGGTGGACAGATGGGTAGGTAGATAGATTGCCACTTATAAAAGTTGATCATGCATATTGTAACGCTCTAAGGGCTAGTGTGAATAATAACCTCCTGCGCCATCCCCACGAGCCCCCCTCTCACCTATGCTCGTATCCTGCGTATTCAATATCCTTGACCAATGTGGTCACACAATTTATTTAGCCTCGTCCTCTTAATGATCTTTTACCCACGTTAAACTCCAGGCTATATGCATGTCCTAACAATCCCACACACAGCTGAAATCTGAAAATAAGATATTGAATTTTGAATAATGACATATTAGCGTTATATTCGTTTTACAAATATAATATCACGAAGAAAACTAAAAATAGAAGCTAATTAAGAACTGCTACGTGCTTAAGTATGTGTTTATTATAAATACAGTAGAGATATCCGTCAATAATGACAGTTTATAATTTATATTTTCCTCTTCTTTTGTAATTTGTATCAAGCTGTATCAATTTTCATCCTTGCCTAATTGGTTTTTTTTTACGTTTCTTTAAGAACGAGTGAAATATATTTACTAATGAAATCTATTAGTTATTTTATAATAACAAAACTCTTCAATATTAATCACATGTAGGGGATTAATTTTCATTTGACAATTCTGTTGTCAATAATTTATGGAAGTCTTGAATAACTAATGTACAAATGGTCCTATCCACAGGTTTTATTCATCTCATCGGTATACAACATAAATCAGTAGTAAAAGGAGGAAATTTGGACTCGTACAGAGACTGTCAATCTACTGGTCCTTATTTATATTTTTGTCTGTAAACCGATCAGACGATGAGGTGAATAGTTTTACGGCCGACCAATACAGAGTTGAGATGTGCATAGTGTTACCGCTTACAGTCCCTTTAATGTCACGCCTTAGGTTAGGTTTCAGGCATTGAGGATGGGCGTCAGTGTTTCACATACAATTATAGTGCAATATGTATATGTTCCGTTTTACCTAAACGATATTGAGATGTGGGTGATAACCCATAATAACCCATAATCTGCATCGTGAACTCGCGCGTTTAAAGTGTGAGAGATACATAAATGTACATTTCGAGCAGTTTTCGTAACCTTGCACGTCATTATAAGTATGATCTTTACGATGTGACTTGACCTGGTTAAGACATTATAAATAAAGACACTATTCTAAACGAATTCTGCTTTTGTTGTTGTTGTTTAATGGTCAAGATGAAATCTCTTGTTTAAACATTTGGAATTAAGAGTTTTCTATTTATATATTGACTATTATACAATCTCGAAAAACACACTTCAAATACTTATGGGCTCAATTTACCCTGTTAGCGTTTTTCCATTGTAGCAATGTCCAGGTGAAATCGCTTTGTATGCCTTGAGAAGGTTTTCCAACAACTCACTGTAGTTGTCTGCCTTGTTGTTTCCGAGACAATTTGTTGCCACTAACTGGAAATCTTTCTTTTATGCCGTCTTTTCAAGAATCTGAGGATCACCAAAGCCACCTTCCTTAATCTCAGCTTCACTTAACCTTGAAAATTTTCCATGGATGTTATTAAAAGCTGATTATGTTTTGATCATGACCTTGCCAAAGATCTGCATCAATTCCAGCTTGATGTGAAGGATAGAAACACAATCTTCCTTGGTTCAACAAGTGGTGAATGATGAACACTTTTACTCTCAGGCTTCTGTGATTGTCGGAGTGGTCAATCTGTCTTAATGTAGTGGAAATCTCTCGCACGACTATCCCATTCGCAGAGAAAACATCAGTATTTTGTGTATCCAATCTGTAGACCAAGCAAAAGAGCAATAACATTTAGATCGCCATAAAGCTGCCACTGATATTGTTAATAGTTAATGCATCTCAAAAGTTGTTTTATAATTTTATAAGTTTCCTTCATATGGACTGCATATCCAACTTGAATTGATGGTAAAACATTGCTATTATGCAGCGAATCTTTGTTACAAGACTCGTCTTCGATGAATCAATGAACAGTCTCCACTCATCCATGATGAACGATGTTGAGGGATACCATCCCACTTTTTATATTGTTGCAGGCTACAAGATCACATTCCATTAAAAATAATGGTACAAGATGCTTTTGACGGTCACCGAACATGGAAACCTTAAGATTACCTGCCAGGAGTTTCCACCGTTGTAGTCTCGAACCCAACAGCCCAACAGCTCTGTCTTACTCTTGGATAGTTCCAAATCTCTGACTAGTACATATAATTCACATTGTAGTATGAGGTTTGATTCAGAGGAAGAGGATGGGAGGCAATTTAACATCAATGGTTGAGGACTATAAGTTTCATCCTCTTCCTGTTCCTCGTCTGACTCAAGTAAGAATGATTCTGGTACATACGGAAAATGCAGTCCTTTTTCATGGGGTACTGGGCGTATAGCTAATGAAATGTTTGAATAATTCACAGGCCACGTTTTCTTCTTTGACACACCTTTCCCAACTGGAGGAACCATACAGAAGTAGCAGTTGTTGATATGATCTGTAGCTCTCTCCAAATCATTGGCTTTGCAAAAGGCATACACTTCATTTTCCTGTCCAACTACTGGCAAAGAATTGTTGCATAAGTGTTGCAGCATATGTGTGGGGCCCACCTCTTGTTCTGATCTCCGATTCTGTAGCCAAAATGAAGATAATAGGATTTCCGAACCATAGTGGTTATACTGTGCTCTTGTGATGCAAACGTCACTTCACCATAAATATAGCAGAAACTATCTACATTGTTCATACAAGTACGAGGCATCTCTACTCACTTTGGCGAAACCGAAATGTGTCCCTTTGCCAAGTCATTGACAAATAAAGTAGCACG
Source organism: Potamilus streckersoni (assembly GCA_016746295.1). NCBI lineage: Eukaryota > Metazoa > Mollusca > Bivalvia > Unionida > Unionidae > Potamilus > Potamilus streckersoni. The sequence goes on along the minus strand of JAEAOA010000143.1, from coordinate 657,578 downwards.
ACACCGTATAATTTCTAGAGCTGACACAGGGTAATTTATTTAGCTGAGTGATGTGAAATTAGATATGATTGCATCATCCATGACGTTTATGAATAACATTATGCAATTCATATTGTGTATGATGCAATTCCAGCTTCATATTGCATCATTGTTTTGCCTGTAATGCAAGTACTGTTCAAACCCTGTCGTAGATTTATTCAAGGATCTAGTCAAGTATGTATTTTAGTCATTTCTGGTTTAAATTGCGATCTCAAGTCAAGGATCTCATATACTGACCCAATATCATATCTTTAAAACTAGAGCCAATCAACAATGTTAAGTGTCATTTTCATTCTCATTGACCAGAATTAGTAAAGTTTTACTCCATTAATTCTCCATTTATTTCGGACGTTAGTTTGCCTGTAGACCAGTGTAATCAAATAAGAATGAACATCTGGAACTTATATGTTTGATATATTGATTTATCACCACTAATGATCAACGCTTAGAATGCAACGAAAAAATCGTGAACTTTATATGATCTATCAAAAAGGGTATCAGAGTATAAAATTTACACCAATATAAATAATGTAAGATTCTGTCACCAAGGGTGATCAAAGTATAGAATGTATACACAAATATGAATGTAATAATGTTTCATACACAAGCAGAAGGCATGTATTATTGATTTTCACTCGTATAGCGACGATGAATAGTGATATTGAATAACAATATCTGGCATAGTAATATTGAACAAGGATTCAAAAATGTAACAGATGTATGTCATGGCATCCGATTGACATTCACGACCTATTACTGGTTCCACAGCTCTTGTCGAATGGTCAACGAATCAGCAGGCAATGCCCTCTCCTCCAAGTATTTTCATAGAATCCTCCAAGAGCCCCCACACCCCCACCCCCACCCCACCTCCGCCAATCCCTGCAAACCCGCTAGTCCCGAAGATTAGGTCCATCACTGCGTGAAAACCAATACCATCCCCAGAGTCAACGTCATCATCGTCCGTAGTGTATGGGTTACACGAAATTCTTCTGAGTTCTACTACTCCTTGGCACATGCAACAGCTGCAGATAAAGTGAGTAGAGCCGTCTAGTACACGAGACACGATTAAGTACTAACCCAATGATCCATGATACGCATTAAGTTTGTTTCGTTACGTATTAAATCATTTCATCAGAACTTCTGTACGAGATTATTATTATTGTAATAACCAGGATGGTACATGAAGCAGTATCCAACAAGAATAATCTCACTGAAGTAAAAGAGCAATATTATATTTGTCACACCTCCGCAGCTAATTATTACCCGCGTAAAATGGACAACTTCCTAACAAACCTTGTTATATTTTAATAAACATGTAAGTACCCTGGTTGTGGTGAAATATATAGTCGGAGAGTTAAAGGTGATCGAATTTATCGCAGCGGGCAAATTGCTCATTCAGCACTGGGTACCCCGAATCAGGCATATGAAGTTGCCAAAGAGGAAAAATAAACCACCTATGGCAAGGCTGTACGTGTAGACAGAACATAAAAACATTTTCATTCATATAATGCATTGACATTAAGTACTCAATTCCCTGACATAAAATCCTTAGTACATTTCTTCATACTATCTACTCTGTTACCTCCTTGATTTCACACATTTTTCAAAGCAACAGAATTTTAGGAAGCAGTAGTATGTGATAAAATAATAGATTCATATTTAGTATATAACCAGTTATTACGTTTAAAACCAAGAAATCTCTGCATATTATTGGAAATTAATGTTTGTCTTAGTTATCATTATATCAATAATTAAGAGAAATTTTTAAACAATTAGTCCATTAAAAATCAAATAAAATAGCAAAAAACCCCAAAGAAAACAAGCACAATAAATTACAAACAGAAACATTAAAAGAAACAAGCAACTCTCCAGTCATTATCTGAAAGTGCCATTTGCCAGCCTTGAGTTTGTGATTAACATCGCTAAATGCAACGGGATATAACTCCAATTTAGTGGCTGGATTATGAGAGTTATTGCCCTTAAACAATGCGGGAGGAAAGGATTAGAGACATTAACAACAATGCTCTTTCACTGCCGTGATAAACACAACACGTTTGATAGGCAAATCTATTTTTTGAGCGTAAGTCTTGCAATGAAAGAGTCACGGGTTCGATACACAACCCCCAGTATCTTCAATAAAGTTAAAACAGCTGCAGGTAGAAGGAATCCTACATTTTTAGGAGGGTTATTTTTAAAAAGTAAAGCTTCCTACAAAAATGAAAATACAAGATTGATAACGTCAAACCGAAGCCTCTAACCGACAGGGACTTCTCTAATTGGGTTAGCTCATTTTTGTTACTGACGCTTTTGACGCTTGTGTTTGCGTTTTCGTATGCGCACTCGCTTACCTGTCGGACACTAAATTTTTGTCTTCGCCCTCTCTGCTGATCCAGTGTGGTGTAATTAAATCATTATTATATAAATAATATTCTAACCATGGAATCTCACAAAGCTAAACTTGCTCGACAGCGACTAGAGGCAATTAAGAAATATCTCCCGGTCCGTGATTCTGTCAAGCAACAACTACAAGCGCGTCAGGAGTCTCAGGTGAAATTTACAGATGGTATAGAATAGTTATTGAAACCACCTATAGAAATAAAAAAAAAAGAAAGTTGTTACAGCAACTGAAGCTCATGAAGCTTTTGATATTGCTGGCCGTCTTCAAGCAACTCGAACACCACCGGAGCATCTTTCCTATCCACAACCTAAAGGTGAGCCACATCCTCTGTCAAGAGTCAGAATTAACATTATAAATAAATGCATAACCGAAGATATCTCCAGTATATAGGATTGAACCAATTTACTTGATATTTCCCCATTTGCATATAGTGATATAGATAAATAAGTAAAACCCGAACATGTTGAAACGATGAGATCTGCCAATTGGATTAGGGATGTATATCGCATCGCTATTGATTCTCCGCAGATCAGATCTAAGAAAGATGTTATTCTGTTTAATACTTATAACCTGATAGTAGATGAGTATGTTAGACCTTCGAGACAGTAATGGAGACAAAACGAAGAGGAAATGAAGTTGCAACTTTAAAACTCTAAACAAACAAGGAAGGTATAAAAAAGAAATGAAGTCGAAACTTAAGGAGATTGAACGAGCAAGGAAACAAAAGAAAGATTTGTAATCAGAAGAAATTAGAGGATGGAGGTGATTACGTTCACCAAGCCTGAAGGAAGCAAACAAAACAACTAGAAATGTCTTGAGCGACTGGGGCATTCGAGGAAATGGTATTGATCCTTCATATCCCAATCGTGTTCTTACCTAAATTGAGCGAATAGAAACTCAGATCGGGGAAAAACGACCCAGCAATAATTCCCCAGAAGTCGATAGTGAATCTGCTGATATTTGTCAAAGATTATTTGCAGGTTGTATCACGTATATTAATGTTCATTGGTCCCTTATTGATGAGATCGTTCATGATTACAAAATTGTTGATGATTAATGTAATAAGGTCAGTGACAAGAAAATAAGATCATCATATATAATGCTCAACGTGGACCGATCATATCCCGGGTGATAAATTCGCGATTACCTACGTATAACGTTACCTACAAGATGGACACGGTGATGCTGTTCAGGGTCTGTTCAGAAGGATAGCCCCAAAATCAAAGCAACTGAGAATAAAAGCTATTGACGTTGTTTGTGATCAAGGTATTGGTGCTGTTGATGATGTTGCTAGTAAAGCATTCTCAGCAATCAAGGAGAGACTAGCACGATTGATACACAGACCGCCACAAAGCCATCCGACCTCAGCCAGTAAAAGTGCACAGCACAGATGTTATGCATGCAAATGTTAGAAAAATGATAAACCAGGCTGCGAATTGCAGAATTGGTTGGTGTAACTGTCAAAAAATGAAAACAATATAACCACTAGTCCAATAGCAAGAAGTGGTCTTTGTTTTAGACGATATCAAGTATAATAAAGATGTTTAAACGTGTTTCTGAGTCCGCATTCAACATGGACGCATCAGTATTATTCATATGATGCACCTGTATCTAACGCACGAGGAAGAATTGAATTGTAAGATCAGTATACATGTTGATATATCTTACCCACTGAAGCATTCATTGAGATCGAAGGCAGAGTTTTGACAGCGTAATTGGTAATTGAGTTGGCTTTTTGTTAATAATATCGTCATGGCGTTATTTAATAAAGCCACACATCATTGACGGAAAGAATATTGAATCATATCTTAAAAAATGTTGATGATGCCACGATGATACTTGGCATTTCAAAAGACATCGATGATTAGTCGAGGTCAGCTGGTTCATCAATGATGTTTGCAACGGATATAAATGATCATCCAGAAAGCAGAAACGTAACACTAAATGAAGTTGGAACCGAAGTTGCATCAATGAATGAAAACTTAAACTTGGGATTCGCATCGCATCGATCAATGTTAAACAGCGATGAAGAGTTCTCATGTGTGATTCCACTATGAGATATATTCGGATTCTGTAGAAATGCTAGAAAAGTTATGATTTGTGCTGAACCCACTGTGGTACTTGTTAGAAAAACCAACGACAATGATGCTGTATGGCGTGCTGATGCCGTTAATGCAGGTAAAGTAATAAAAAATGTGGATTCCAATAATCACTATACTTGCCAAAGAAAAACAGCTGCTCTCTTTTAAGGATTGAGGTGAAAAATCAACACTATCACAATTGGCGATGACCACAGACATTATTGAAAGCAACGTTTCTGGTATATTCACATGGTAGACAGCATCATAGCCGGGGATGTCCCATTTCATGAAAATATTAGAGAGGATTCACAGGAAGGAAACACAATGGTGTTCGGAACGCTAGGGGTAAGTGACGTTTCGTTGAGGATAAATGGACATCATCATGAACCTTCTGAAAAAATGTTGCTCAGTTTTAAGAATAAACATGTTGCATGTCCTTATGATCGGTTGATGACATTTATGGGTCGTGATCAGAATGTTGATTCTGGTTTGCAAATATCTCAACGGGGTATCAAAACATTATATTGGATTTATTATTTCTCACTGGAACACTGATTTGTTCAGACAATCAGTGGTTAATATACACTTCCGAGCTCGTGTAGCTTGACTGCCTGCTGATGGTTACAGAGCAATCGCTGTTATACTCTTAGATAAAACGATGCTGCTTCAAGGTGTTGGTGGACGAATGAGAGTCATTGATGCTCAAGTAGAAAACATGTAATTATATCTTCGATACTATTATAATATGATACCATCATGCCAGTGTCAGTCTGTCTCTTTGTCAGATTAAAAAGCTAAAATCAGTATAGAAAATAATTAGGAACATAAATATTATTGAAATCAGCACAGATTGCAGGTGGTCCAAATAAACTTTCACTGACAGAACGTCAACTTAGACACGTCAATAACGCCAAATGCTCAAAGAATGGCATTATATTTAATCTTTCTACAGTGTCATTAATGATATTGCCAAGACAGCTGGTACATTTACACTTCTTGCAGCTAAATCAGCGTTGATAGCCGCTGCAGAATCTTTCTGTTGCAAAAGAAGCTGCACTGGATGCTGTTGGAACTGCCACTGGGATGGCATTAAAGAAAACAATATGTCACAGACTAAAAACTTTTAAACAAGAAAAAAGGCCAAATACTGCCAGTAACCTCTCATTCATGGTACGGTCAATCCATGGGGAAATGAGGAATTACAACATATTCATACTGAGCATTAGGGAGAAAAGATGGACTCAACCGTGACAAAGAAGACTGATGAAAGGAGAGAGGCTACTGTATTCCAGACATGAGGAAGATGACGCACCTCACACACAGGGGTGGGGCTCATGATGTCGAAGCAAGCGCAAATGCACTGATTGAATGGGAACCACATGGGCCCAGAATCCTCACAGCAACATTTAGGACTAAGAAGGAGAAAAAAGATGAACGTCATATAGTGCTACGCTCCAACAAATGACAGCAAAGAGAAAGAGAGGGACCAGTTTTACAACAGACTACAGAGCATAATATAAAACTTCCCAGACAAAGACATTAACATCCTCATGGGTGATTGCAAAGCCAAAACTGGGTCAAACAATACAGGGTATGAATAAGCCTTGGGGACCCACAGCCTGGGAAGATGAACGAAAATGGAGAGATTTGCAGACCTTTTTGCACTGAACAACCTGGTCATGGGGGCTACAATCTTCGCCCACAAGAGAATTCACAAACACACATGGATGTCACCAGACCATGTGACAGAAAATCAGATTGACAACATCTGCATAGCAAAGAAGTTCAGAAGATCCCTGTAAGACGTTAGGGTGAAGAGGGGAGCAGATGTGGCATCAGACTACCACGTAGTAGCCGCAAGGCTGAAACTTAAACTGAAGAAGAAATGGATGGGCATACAAGAGAAGAGAAGAAAGTTGAACATCAGCCTATTGAAAGATGCATGAACTAAAGAAGAATGCAGGCTGATGTTTAACAAGTACCAAGTTCTACAAGAGCTTTTTGAAGACGAGCTAGATAATGAGAACAGCCGATAGCAGAAGGTTAAGGAGGCAAGACAATGATCATGCCAAGAAGTACTTGAGCCAATGAAGCACCAGCAGAAAGAATGGATTTCAGCCAAAACATTGCGCAAAATCTAGGAGCGGACACAGAAGAAAGCAGCACTGAACATCAGCAGGACAAGAGTTACAAAAGGAAATGATCCAACAAAGTACACTGATGCCCACAAAGAAGTGAAAATAAACAAAAAGATAGCCAAGAGAATCTACGTGTAAGCTAGGACTGGCAGCAAAGGCAGAAGAAGCGACCGGAAGAGGAAACATGAAGCAGCTGTGAAACATCACCAAGAAGTTGTCGAGCAAGAACAGAAAAACAGAGACACCCGAAAAGGTAAAGGATAAGCAGGGAAAAACATAGCAGGTACAGAACACCAATTGAATAGATTGGTAGAACATTTTGAAGAACATTTGAACATGGCAGCACCACTAAATCCCCTATAAATACATCACGCGAGCACAGACCTTTCCATATGCTGTTACAATTGCGCCAGAGACAAGATCAGAAAAGCCATCACTCAGATAAAGAATGGAAAAGTAGCTAATCTGATGACATCTCAGCAGAAGCTCTCAGAGCAGACCAAGAGGTTTCAGTGGAAATGCTATACCCCCTCTTTGAGAAGATCTGAGAGGAAGAGTAAATACTTACTGACTGGAAGGAGAGATACATCATTAAGATCCCCCCAAAAGGCTACCTCGTCATGGACTTCAACTACAGAGGAATCAAACTCCTGTCAGTAGCAGGGAAGTCTTCAACCAGGTCCTCTTAGAGAGGGTGAAGAAGGTTGTAGACCTACAAAAGGCTACATACCCACAATTACGAGATGAACACGCAGGCTTCCGGCTGAACATATCGTTTTTGGACCAAATAGCTACTCTTCGCATCATAGCCGAGAAATAGTTGGAGTGGAATTATTCGGTGTACATCAACTTTGTCGATTATGAGAAGGCATTTGACAGCGTGGACAGAGAGACACTCTGGAAACCTTTTCACCACCATGGCATTCCATCCCAGCTGGTGAACATGATCAAGAACACCTAAAACGGAATGACCTGCAGCGTCATCTATGCAGGGTTCCACACAGACAGCAAGGCTGCTTGCTGTCATTTCTCTTCCTTCTCGCTATCGACTGTATTATGAAGACGTGTACCAATGGGCGGAGAAATGTGATCCAGTGGACATTGCGGAGTTAATTTGAGGACCTGGACGTTGATGATTACATAACGCTCTTGTCCCACAGTCATCATAAAATGTGGGACAAGACCGATATACTAGCAGCCATATCAGCATAGGTTGGCATCAACAGCCACAAAGACAAGACCAAGATCCTCAAGATCAATTATGACAGCAACAATCCAGTCACACTGCATGAAAGACACATGGAAGAGGTGGAATCCTTCACATACCTGGGCAGCATTATCAACCAACAGGGTAGCACAGACGCAGGTGTCTGTGTAAACGCGTGAGCAGATTTTATACAGCTCAAGAATATATGGAGCTCCAAGGAGATTTCCCTGACTACCAAGACCAGACTGTTCAACTCCAAAGTGATGTTAATCCTACTGTGTTGAGCAGTGATCTGGAGAACCACAAAGTTGACCATAAAGGGAGTCCAGACCTTCATCAGCAGTTGACTAATACAAATTCTCCATATCATTTGGCGATCGTTTGTTGGCGGCCTATATTTCAGCAGAAGCCACTTGCAATAATTAACTAACTAATATATTTCTTGGTTCTAGAAAACTACTTTTAACAATAAAAGTTCATGCCTTCAAAAAATACCATATACAACGTATGTGCATTTCATCAAAGAATGACATTTTTCGTACTACAATTTCATGTTCATTTTTGAAAAGAAGCTAAAACAATAAGCACTCATTCAAATAGGACAAAGTTCGTGCATTACATTTTATCAATCACGCGCGTTGGTTAAATCTGGTCACCTACCACTTGTATTCTTACGTAGATGTTTTCCATCACGTACTCCCTTTCATCTGTGGATCTGTTGGTATATCCATCGTGCTAGGTACACTTATCGACAAGCAGATCAATGGTGGCTTTTGTCTTCCTCCCATGGAAGTACAACGTATGCCATATGAATAATCACTTTTCCATCTGTGATGTCAAATTCTTCTCTCATTGTCTGCACTTATTTTATAGCCCTCACTAGTTTAAACGAAATTAATTCTACAGGTGTACCAAACCCGAGACACACAAGAGAGTTCAAACTTTCGGGATAAATGGATTGTCTTAAACCACCTCGATCTTTAATTTGACACTGACGTTTGAGTTCCTCTAACAGTGAGTCAAATTAGTCCGTAATGAAACCGGCTGTTTCCTAGGCTGAAACGTCAGACGCAAAGTCTTCAAATTTCTTCGTGTTAGTGTAACGTTTCTAAATTTTCTCGATGATGCTGTGTGACTCATTTGGATGCGAAAATACTCATTTCGCTCTACAGAAACCTTTTTCTTCCTGGACGTGCTTTGCTGTCTGGGTATGGTGGTGAAAGTGGTCATTGATCTTCGTTCCTTCTCTATTTTCATCTGCGTTGATTTGATCATCTTTCTCAGTGTTCGTTCTTGCAGGTTTGCCTTTGTTTGTGGATGATATCAGCATGTCCATAAGGAACGTCTTGTGGCCTGGATGTCGCACTGGTTTGCGATGGACTTGACTCTTAAGCTCGATACTTGCTGTTTGAAAGCATTTATCTATAATGCTTGATGTTTGTAATTACAAATTAACCACCCGTCTTTTATGTTGTCCCTTTTTATATGGTGACCAATATCGACGTGTCCGTAAGGTAAAGTAAAGTGACTGAGAAGCCGTATTCGATTGTGGTACACGATTTGATACACTTGTACCAAGGGGCGACTGACGATTTGATGTGTGGGTAAACGTACAATCTAGTGTAGTTCGTAGGTGGTAACTCTAAAATTTCGTTCCTCTCCAGATTGCAAGGCTTATTTCAGTATGTCAAAGTTGACCACTTGAAAGATACAATAAGTGAGTCAATCCTTTCACTTTTAATTCGATTTGAACTTCTTGTAGGTCATGGTCACGGTATTTGTAACCGTAATTTTGTGGACCACCTCTAGCAAAACTTAAAACCTTGTCGTTGGGATGCTCGTCTGTCCAGGCTCCTAAACGGTCTCCTTATATGTCCGAGTGACGTTGACCCAGGCAAGCGATGTAAATGCAAATGTCCGTTTAAAAGTACAGCTCACGATCTCATAATAGTTCTAAAGCTTCGTAAGCAAGCATGGGCTGTCACATAAGCCAAAATGATGACATTTCCAAATTCGTCGGCTTCTTCAAAGTCCAGTTCTTCTTCGTAACGAGCGATCTCTACGTGTTTCATACATTTGGTTTTGTCGTGAATCATCTGGAAGTTGTGGAAAGGTTCTGTCAAATACTCCGTCTGGAGGAAACACATTCGTTGTACAATTTTGCCCACAAGCAATTTAACATCATTTGGGCAAGAGATCGCCTTCCTTCGTTTTTCTCGATGTGGTCTAAAATGAGACCTTCATGCTCCTAGTATTTCTCTTTGAATTTCTTTTGGACACTTCGGTAGTGTTAGTAGAAGGGATAGCCACTGGCTTGAGTCAATTTCAAAAAGGTATCCACATAGACTGCAAAAATGCCTTTATGAGTCTCGTTGCCTTTAGAATTTATTTAAAAAAACTTCCGTCCATGCAAAGGCCGCACAGTGCTTTCGGCCAAACCTTCGCCAATACCCGTAGTAAATGCATGGTCCAAAATGACATGAATATCAACCACGCGAAGAAGATGAACAATCTAAGAGCCAAGCAAATGGCCTACTTAGTGAGGTCAAGGATGTCTTTGATAAACAAAATTTTTACATCTTAAAGATGCACTAGTCTGGAATACATTTGTTTATCTTAACCAGAACTAAATACTTGGGGTAGGGGTGAGTGCAAAAACAATGGTGGAAAACGGCCACATTATGTTAGTATGCCAATACCATATGTCATTAACGGTAATGTCCTCAGTCTTTCATATTTACACTAATGGGTTTGCAAATGAAAAATTCAGTTTAAAGTATTTAATATTTGTGTGAACGGGTACTCCACTGTCTTTAGTGTCTGTGTTTAAGATTTATTATTGCATGTAAGTCATGGATTTTGAATAACCATGTGATGATATTGCAGAATTTTCCGACTGGGTACTGGACCAGCTGACAGTGGATGCAAACACTGATAGCTATTTTTTCCCCCACTTGTTGACGAATATACGATTCATAACGATGTTACCAGATCCTCTAAAGTTCACACTATAATCTGCTACAGAGCTAGACATCAATCGACCATAAATTGATGCCAATTTCGTGTCATAGCATTAGAACGCAAAAACACCAGTCCGATGAAAGTTGAAAAATCATGTGCGAAAGCATTCGATAATTGTTTCTGCAATTATGGAGTTAAACTCTCCGACCAATCGACTGCAATTACCGTCTCCGTCATTTATGTTACAGGTAGAATAAAACTAAGTCTCGTCGCTCCTAAGAGCATGATGTTAAAATAGAGGCATGCCTCATCCTCCCTCTCCCATCATGCCTTATTGAAAGAATATACTTTTTATATTTATGATTGGTGTTTTTTTTGGTTTGATCCGGGTGACTTATATTTTTTCAGGCTTCATTCAGTTGACTCTTTCTGAAGATCCCGTTTCTTAGCGTTCCGAATATGGCCTTCATTTTTGGTCCAGGTTCTTAGCCATTCTGGTGTAGCCTTTTCATGTTAGCTTCATATACTGACATATTGGTTTCATCATGTACTCCACTTGTTTATTACATGTTGATCTGATTTTATGTTTTCACTGTATATGAGGTAGTTTTCGTTCACGATTCTTAGATGCTCTCCAATTAGTTTTTTTTAAATTTGATTTCTTTTTTGTTGATTTTCTTTTTATTTTATCTTAATTTGTATTTTATTTTGTCTTTTTTCTTGTATTTTAGGATTAAAGGTGATATGTTGTTTATATTGATTTTAAATATTGGGCAAGGCGGGATTTTTCTATATTGATTTTAAATATTGGGCAAGGCGGGATTTTTGGGAATTCTTTTCCTTAAATGGACTGTTTTTCTAGTCCTCCATGCTTTCTGTAAATGACTGGATTGCAGATGGATTGTAATAATTGTTCATAAATTGGTCCCTATTAGTTTCCTGTTTATGTTCTGGGGTAGTTTTTCTAACTTTTCTTTGTAGATTTTAGGTTTTGATGTTAAAATGTATTGATATAAGTTTTCGTCTTATCTATTTCCCAATTTTTTTTTTTTTTTTTAAATTTCCTTTATCGTTCTCATTTATTCCGTAGAACTTCCGAGGAGGATTTAGGTTTTTAATTATTTTGTTATTGTGGCATATGCTTGGATGTTTTTTTAAAAATCTTTTCTATTTTATCAAGAATCCGAACAACGCTTTCTAGTGGTGTTCCCTTCTTTTGCATTTTCCTTATTAAGTTTATGTGTTGCTAATTGAATGCACGTGTTTTGGTGTAATTGCACCTCATTCATTTTCATCGTTGTATAGGTTCCCCCCCATTGGTGTATTTCTCTCCCACAACCTCCCTTTTGACGATATCAACTTTTCCGATTTAGTTTGATGTAGTGAGATTCAAAATCAGTAGTGTTGAAGTCACGTAAAATACTAATGTATATGTATTTTTTTCACAATTTGAATCCTGTTTTAGTGTCTTTAAAGTTGAAATATCTGGAGTCTCAAATCTTAACTAGGATTATCAAAATACTTATATCATGCGCATTTAGTATATGATGTATAAAACTTGGTAATTTAATTCATCAGTAATTATAATTTCTAATTCGATTTTAGCCATAGGAGCTCAAACACTGTCGTTCTTTGCATTTCAAATCAAACGGGAGTTTCTTTGGAATTAGGGCGTCCATATTTACGGGGCGAGTCTGTTTTCTTGTTACAGGAGTGATATGGTTGGTTATTCTTCTTCGATAAATTCAGAATAACTTCGTAACTTTCATTTACTTTGGGAGTTACATCCCTTTGAAAGGAGGTACACTATGACAATTGAAATTATTTTACTTTATTAGTGTCTTTTTTATTATGGACAAATATTAAAACTAGACATTAATAGATTGAATGCAGATGATGCAAGTTTTGGTTTCTAAGGATGAGTGCAGATGCCTTAAAACAATGAATACTCCCGCTTTGTCTGAAAGGCAAACAGTAGACTGGGTCTCAGATATGTCCTACATCTATTAATTTGTTTAGGTGCGATCAAACAACGTAAATACTACCCTGGAAGTCTTTAATTGTAGGTTACAATTTATGGCTTAGATTGTTGGACTAGGACCAGAAGGATTCTAGAATGTAACAAGATGTTGCACGCATACTACTTAGAAGCAATTCTTATTGTATATGTGTGCTTAGTTTGTTTAGCATAGGCGTTATTTGTTCGTTTATATTTAAAATCAGTATGCAAGGCATCATATTATTTGGCCAACAATTATTCTAATACAGAATTTAAAGTAGAGAATATTATATTCATGTAAACTGTCTTTTCTGGATTTAATTTTTAATGAGAAATTAAAAAGTCGGGGTGGGGTGGGGCGGAAGAAAATAACTAAAACGTGCATTGGCCAGCCATTTCACTTGTGTATTTTAACACTACAGGTAATTGAAGAGCGTAGAATCCTTTCATGTGAATGATAATTTTACAAAGTGAAACAAAAACACCCAAACTTATTGTTCAATTAATTGTATAATTTTATTTACTTTCGGTAAAATAGCTCTAACCAGCAAATGTTTATTATCATGTAATTCAATTCTGACTTCAAATATTTTTTTTTTTATGTAGATCTGTAGGAAGTACAGATAAAATATATTGATAGTAGTGGCATATCTGTTGTCAGTATTTTGTATATTTGATCAAAAAGATTTTCTGAGGTTTTCTTACAGTTTTTTTGTAAATAAAGACCTTTTATATATTGGATAATGTTAAAATAACTTGATTCCCTTATATGGTTTTTGGGTTTAATTTGGTTTCTAGATCTTAGCCTTCTAATGCACACCACACTAAAGACTGCTAATTCTGCTTGGTCATTTTCACTAACTGGACTTTAGAGACTAACTGAAAACAAAACTAGTTAATAATTTGTTTTCTTTAGTTAAAAAAATATTTTATCATTTATTTATTGCAGGGAGTTGGTCAAACAATCATGGATCTTTACAGGTAAAGTAATTCGTCATTAAATGTTCCTTCACTGTAACAAGGTTCCAGTTATAAGCTAAATATGGCCATGGATTCCTTTCATTCAGGGTAGTAAAACTTTATTTATCACAGAGTCCATACAAGATTTAATTATTTGGTTACATTGATTCTTTTCTGCAGTCAAGAGTAGGGCAATCGGTAGAAGTAAGAAGAATTGGCAGTAGAAAATTTAGTGTTCAAAATAGTGACTGTAAACTTATGTTTTTGCATATTTTTATGTTGGATGATTAAAACATTGATGAAATACTATTTACATGTCATAAAAAATATAAAACTTAATTATTTTGCTTCATCACAGTTGTTTTATAGCATAGAGAAATAACTTTGAAAATGGATTAGTCAAAAATCTGGAACAGTTTTAATAGAAGTCCTCTTTGTACAGTTTCTGTTGTATAATTCCTCTTCATACAGTTTCAATAGTAGAAGTTTCAATAGTAGAAGTCCTCTTCATACAGTTTCTATAAGAAGTCTTCCGGATAGTTTCTTTAGTAGAAGTCCTTTTCATACATTTTCTATAGTAGAAGTCATAATCATATATTTATAAGATAAAATATTGGATATAATGGTAAATTATTTTTATTAATGGACCTTGATACTTTAATTCATTTTGCAGGGATTGACTTTATAACACTGAATTTTTCACTGGGCAGCATGGGCACCTCACATAAAATTCAACTTTCCCAGCAAAAAACAACTGGCTGCAATAAAATAAATGTAACAGTTGTGGAAAATTTAACCAGCCTTATGAGCCAGCAGTTGTTAGTACTGAGTGTCCCTCATCAAAAACCCATAGGTTGGTTGAAGGGCCACCAGTTACATTGATCCCTGTATTGGGATATAAAGTTAAATTATCACTCATTTTAGCAAGGATCATGTGCAATTTTTTTGGAGAAGCCCAGATAGGCAGAGTGGTCTAAAGCGCTCTCTGTTATAGATCACTGCCATCTCACCTCTGTCTTTGTGGGTTCGAATCTAAGATTCGGTGAATGTGGATATGTGAGAAAGCTTGCCAGTAGCTTCTCGAAAGTCGGTGGTTCTATCCGCGGATTTCCCGATTTGTTCATACACCAATAATACTGGCTGCCATGTGTTGAAAAATGGCAACAACAACAACAACAACAACAACAAATTCAACAGGTAGCAATGTTATGTCTGACTTATATTATTGTCAGATCAATACCAAAATTTACTACAGGGGCATAATGTTTTTTAAACAACAAAAAAATTTCACCATTCCCTTTGAAGGAAAAGTTGGCTTAGAAGTAAACATTTGGTTTGATTATTAGAGTATTGTATTAACACAGGGCAATGGGTGGGAGCTGGGTGGTGAGAATATAGTGCATGGTGAAGTGAGTATTGTTTCTTGGGTATGTTTAGGTGAAATTACAGACATGTGGGTAACTATGTTTTCAGAATTTCCTGCTAGTTTTCTGGTTTGATGAATTTTAATTTAAGGTTGTCTTACTGATAGGTAGCAAACTCTATCATAGATGGCATTATAAAGAGGGAGTAGAAGAGACAAAACATTTTGAATCCAGGAAGCAGCAGAAAATCAAAGATGGAGGAAGAAAAGGGGTCAGATTTAGGTCACAAATGTGTAGTAATGGACAATGAAGAAACACCAGCAAGTAGTGTATGGAAAACAGTAGTTAGTCCATATTCAAACAGTTTGTCAGAAACTTTAAAAGATTCAAGAACACAAGACCTTACATCCTCAGAGCTTGAAGATTTTACTGGAAATGAGACTTTGAAATTGGACCAACCAACAAATGAGAAAAGTTGTAGTGAAAATGAAGGGCAGCTAGGTGGCCCCAAATTTCAGCCTCCATTGTTCATCCAGAGGTATTATTTGGTTGCTGAGGTCATGAAGAATCACAATGTAGAAAGTGTAAGTGTTTGACATCTATTATAATCTCTTTTAGTGGACACTGCTTATCAAGTATTTTTGTCCATAAAGGACATTTGTGGGTCTCATTTCTTGTGTTCATTATTAGTTTTGATCTCAGTATAAACAACTGTAGGCCATAAAGGACATTTTTGTTTGGTTTCTTCCACATCCATTGTGTGTATGTACCAGTAGATGTCAGTGATAAAAAAATGATGTGTTGATGATGATCATGACATTGATGACAAATGATGATTATGACATTGACATTGACATTGATGACAAATGATGATTATGACATTGACAATGATGACAAATGATGATTATGACATTGACAATGATGACAAATGATGATTATGACATTGACATTGATGACAAATGATGATTATGACATTGACAATGATGACAAATGATGATTATGACATTGACAATGATGACAAATGATGATTATGACATTGACAATGATGACAAATGATGATTATGACATTGATGACAAATGATGATTATGACATTGACAATGATGACACATGATGATTATGACATTGACATTGATGACAAATGATGATTATGACATTGACAATGATGACAAATGATGAATATGCATAATGATGACACATGATGATTATGACATTGACAATGATGACACATGATGATTATGACATTGACAATGATGACAAATGATGATTATGACATTGACAATGATGACAAATGATGATTATGACATTGACAATGATGACACATGATGATTATGACATTGACAATGATGACACATGATGCTTATGACATTGACAATGATGACACATGATGATTATGACATTGACAATGATGACACATGATGAATATGCATAATGATGACAAATGATGATTATGACATTGACAATGATGACAAATGATGATTATGACATTGACAATGATGACAAATGATGAATATGACATTGACAATGATGACAAATGATGATTATGCATAATGATGACACTTGATGATGGCTATGACAATGATGACATAATTATGGAATTGATAACACTTTATGTTGATGACAGAATGGTGATGATCATGATGATGATGAGAATGATGACATAATGTTGATAATAATGACAAATGATGATGACACATAGATGAAGATTATGAAAATGATGACATAAATAATGATAATTATGGCAATGATGACACTATGTTTATGGCTTATGATGGTGGTGGTGATGGTGACAATGGTGACAAATGATGATGGTTATGGCTGTGATGACACTGTTAATGACATGATAGTGATGATGATGATGATGATAATAATAATAATAATAATAATAATAATAATAATAATAATAATAATACTTTACTAAAGTACGTAGAAAAAAATTTAATTGCCTCTGTAATCATTTCCAGCTTACCATAGACATTCAAATACTTCAAATGCTAGTCTTAGATCCTCTGGTCCTTAAAACATGGTATCATTTGGATTCTAAGTTACTAGCTCTGGTCCTTAAAACATTGCATCATTTGGATTCTCAGTTACTAGCTCTGGTCCTTAAAACATTGCATCATTTGGGTCCTCAGTTACTAGCTCTGGTCCTTAAAACATTGCATCATTTGGGTCCTCTGCAGATATACATTTTTCACAGTTTATATGGAAAATAAAACATGATGACAAAAAAGATAATTAAACAGAAATTAAAACTATTTTATTTAGGAAGTGTTCAAGATAAAGCGAAAATTTAAATATATAATGATTTTTGCCCACTAATGAACTATCTTTTTTCGATCATGGCACCCAGTTTCCAAATAAGGATCCCAGTTTTCTGGACATTGAAGATCCATGACTGTCAGAGTCAAAGGCCTGCTGAGTGCCCAGTGTTTAACATTTGTTGTTGTCTTCAATATTGAAAATATTGGAACAAACTTGAATCTAAAAGAAAATTTAAGTTTTGAAGTTTACAAAATTACTAATAAATATTGTGCTAGTTATTATAAAAATTATTGTACTCATCATATTTATCATCATTTACAATTATTGAAACTGTTTAAATCCAGAGTTGTGCCACTGCTTGGAAATAAAAACTATATATATATATATATATATATATATATATATATATATATATATATATATATATATATATATATATATATATATATATATATATATATATTTATATATATATATATATATATATATATATATATATATATATATATATATATATATATATATATATATATATTTGTCTTATGTTTGAAAGTTTTTTTGTGGTTATCATTCATTCAGTAGATTTTAATGTTACGTGAATAATTTCAAGGATAAAATCTTGCTCTATACCTCCATAATCTCATTCATTAATAAGCAAAAATAGTAAATAAGGAATTTTTTTCTTCTCTACAGGTTATAGATTTTGGATGTGCAGAATGCAGGCTGGCCCCTTTTCTGAAGCAGGTACCAACAATACAGCAAGTGGCCCTTGTAGACATTGACAGGATTAGTTTAGAAATGAGTAGGTTTCGTATAAAGCCAATGGTGTATGAATTTTTGGAGAAACGGCTCAAACCCCTGACAGTTGAGATTTTTTGTGGAAGCGCTACAGACTTGGATTCCCGATTGATGGACTTTGAAGCTGTTAGTATGATAGAATTGTAAGTACAAACATTCTCCCACATGTTGGGGCTCTTGATATGTTGCTTATCTGCATATTTTTAACGAATTGATTAAAAATGCACACAAATTTGTTTTTGCATTAAAATCATGAAAAACTTGCTTTAATTTTAAGTATTTGGTCACAGTTGTCTGGCTGCATGCCAAGTTCATGCTCTGTGACCATGTGTTTAATCACCACATGGCAAATCCATGCTCTGTGACCGTGTGTTTAAACACTGCATTGAAAGTCCATGCTCTGTGATCATGTGTTTAATCACCACATGAAAAGTCCATACTCTGTGATGATGTGTTTAAACACTGCATGGAAAGTCCATGCTCTGTGATGATGTGTTTAATCACCATATGGCAAGTCCATGCTCTGTGATGATGTGTTCAATCACTGCATGGCAAGTCCATGCTCTGTGATGATGTGTTCAATCACTGCATGCCAGGTCCATTCTCAGACATGGAATTAGTGTTGGTGACTATAGAAAAAATCACAAGACCTAGCTCAAATTCCACAAGCCCAATGCTACTGTCCAGTACAGGTAGTATAACACTTTATCAACACATATTAACTGTGCAAGCATGCACTTGTTATTATTTATCAATCAGCTTTTTTCTTGGCAAAACTCATGCTGAAAAGCATAGGCCAATTAACTAATTTGAACATTCAATTAAGCATGTTGAATATGCCCCAATTTTAACAGACATGGTACATGCAGAAACATTGTATGTCAGTATGTTTATTGCTATATAAGCCAAGAATTAAATGTTTCCCAATCCCCTTTGCAGGGGTGCTTCACAAAGTAAAATGCTGTCAACCAAGAGTTATATTTATAATTGCTTGCTTTGCTTCCTAAATCACCTTGAAAAATTGATCATACTTGAGCCTTAGTGTGAACTGAATATTAATTATGCTTTCCATTTTATTTATATATATATATATATATATATATATATATATATATATATATATATATATATATATGGTTTATATATGTGATCTAAAAATCCGATAACCTAAGACAAATTACCAGTAATCTTTAGTACAGAAGGTTTAAACACTCATTCAAGTTAATGATGTGTGATAACTTGTTCACCTACATGGATCTAGCATCTGTTTGATTTACCTATATTGGGCTGTTCCACTTCATGGTCACTGCTCCAGTGGCCTAGTGGTTAGATTGTCCACCTTGGATGCCAGAGGTCACTGGTTTGAACCCCAGCCGAGTCATACCAAAGACTTATAAAAATTGTACTAACAGCTACCTTGCTTGGTACTCAGCATTAAGAGGTTAATGTTAGGACTGGTCGGCCCGGGTGTCATGATAATGTGACTGGGTGGGACATGATGCTACATGTTGCAGCTTGATGACCCAGTGCTAGACATCACTGTAAACTACCACACTACATACATCATATCGATATGACTGAAATTTTTGTATAGCTACCTTAAAGATCCAATTTGCATACACACTTCATTATCTTTTTTACCTATACAAATTAGCACATTGAACTCACTACACAACCCTAGCTATTGTTGAGTAGGTTATAAGCCATGCAATTTTTTTTTATACCTTGACCTCTTTTGCCTTTTAATTTTCTTTATTTAAAATGCAAACGTTTTACATTTACTCAAATCGTGATTGCGTACTGTTTGTGAATGCTGCATGAAACAGGCATTTACTGAAGTGTTTATGTTTTTGTTCAATTTTTGAAGATTTCTGAAAATCACATGTTTCTAAACACAATCATTTCAGGAATTTTGGGAGTAAAAATCATGGTGATAGCACGGCATGCCATATTATGGGTAGGTCAACATCTTGAAAATAAATTTCTGCATTTCATCAGCAAGATTGAAGGTAAATTAGATGTTTTCTGCAAGTCCAACGGGCTCCTTGTCTAGTATACAGGATAGACATGATCTGACATTAGAGTGGCCCCAGCTGTTAGGCTATCAGATTTTTTAGCACTCGGGTTTTTCTGTTTTCTTAAGACCATATGAAAGAAACTGATTTTCAAAATATCACCACTTATTTTGATCCCAATGTTCTTGTTTAATTGTTTATCAAGGAACCTTCCAGTTCATCAGTATCCTCAATACATGTACTTTTATTAATTGATTATGCCTGTCACTCTTGTGTTAAGTGACTGTACCTGTCAGTTCACTCTTGTATTACTATCTGTACTGTCAGTTTACTTTTGCTTTTATTTATTGACTGTACCTATCAGTTCATTCATGTGTTACTGCTGTTAATTTACTGTACCTGTCAGTTCACTCTTGTGTTACTGTCTGTACCGTCAGTTTACTTTTGCTTTTATTTATTGACTGTACCTGTCAGTTCAATCTTGTGTTACTGTCTGTACTGTCAGTTTACTTTTACTTTTATTTATTGACTGTACCTGTCAGTTCAATCTTGTGTTACTGTCTGTACTGTCAGTTTACTTTTGCTTTTATTTATTGACTGTACCTGTCAGTTCACTCTTGTGTTACTGCTGTTAATTTACTGTACCTGTCAGTTCACTCTTGTGTTACTGTCTGTACTGTCAGTTTACTTTTGCTTTTATTTATTGACTGTACCTATCAGTTCATTCATGTGTTACTGCTGTTAATTTACTGTACCTATCAGTTCACTCTTGTGTTACTGTCTGTACTGTCAGTTTACTTTTGCTTTTATTTATTGACTGTACCTGTCAGTTCAATCTTGTGTTACTGTCTGTACTGTCAGTTTACTTTTGCTTTTATTTATTGACTGTACCTGTCAGTTCACTCTTGTGTTACTGTCTGTACCATCAGTTTACTTTTGCTTTTATTTATTGACTGTACCTGTCAGTTCAATCTTGTGTTACTGTCTGTACTGTCAGTTTACTTTTGCTTTTATTTATTGACTGTACCTGTCAGTTCATTCATGTGTTACTGCTGTTAATTTACTGTACCTGTCAGTTCACTCTTGTGTTACTGTCTTTACTGTCAGTTTACTTTTGCTTTTATTTATTGACTGTACCTATCAGTTCATTCATGTGTTACTGCTGTTAATTTACTGTACCTGTCAGTTCACTCTTGTGTTACTGTCTGTACTGTCAGTTTACTTTTGCTTTTATTTATTGACTGTACCTGTCAGTTCATTCATGTGTTACTGCTGTTAATTTACTGTACCTGTCAGTTCACTCTTGTGTTACTGTCTGTACTGTCAGTTTACTTTTGCTTTTATTTATTGACTGTACCTGTCAGTTCATTCATGTGTTACTGCTGTTAATTTACTGTACCTGTCAGTTCACTCTTGTGTTACTGTCTGTACTGTCAGTTTACTTTTGCTTTTATTTATTGACTGTACCTGTCAGTTCAATCTTGTGTTACTGTCTGTACTGTCAGTTTACTTTTGCTTTTATTTATTGACTGTACCTGTCAGTTCACTCTTGTGTTACTGTCTGTACTGTCAGTTTACTTTTGCTTTTATTTATTGACTGTACCTGTCAGTTCAATCTTGTGTTACTGTCTGTACTGTCAGTTTACTTTTGCTTTTATTTATTGACTGTACCTGTCAGTTCACTCTTGTGTTACTGTCTGTACCATCAGTTTACTTTTGCTTTTTATTTATTGACTGTACCTGTCAGTTCAATCTTGTGTTACTGTCTGTACTGTCAGTTTACTTTTGCTTTTATTTATTGACTGTACCTGTCAGTTCATTCATGTGTTACTGCTGTTAATTTACTGTACCTGTCAGATTCACTCTCTGTGTTACTGTTTTAATTCACTTTTAGCTTATTACTTTGACTGTATTTACATCATTATGTCATGCTCTGTGTATGTATTATCACCATGCTATTTTCAGCTTTGACTGAGTTTTTGCTTTTATTATGCTGCACTTGTCAGTTGATTCAGTGTTACTGCTGCAATTTACGTACTTCATTCACTTGGATTAGTGTTGGTGACTTAGAAAAATCTCAATACTTCTAATTATAAGCCGAACCTAGTCCATTCAGTGTATAACTACTTTAAATACTGTACCTTGTACATGCACTTGTATTACTTTTCATGTCTGTTTTACTTTGCAATCTCATCTAATTAGCTGTAGCCATACATTAATTTGAACTTCAATTAATGCATGTTGATTTCCTTTTAACAGTACTGGTACCAGACATTGTATTCATATGTTTATGCTATATAAATAATTAACTGTTTCCATCCCCTTTGCAGGTGTTACTGTCACAAGTGAAATGTTCAACATTTATTTATTACTGTACTCTTTGCTTCTAAATCACTTTTGAAAATTTACTTACGTCTTAGTGTAACTGATGTTAATTCTTCTCATTTATTTATGCTTTTATATTATTGATTACTTATTCATTATTATATATCTGATTAATTTACTTATTCATTATTATTTTATGTCTGATATGTATTTAATTTTGCTATTATATAGACTAATTAGTCATCTTGTTACAAGCTTTAATCATTCATGTAATGATGTTTAACTTTGTTTACCTACTGTCTACGCATCTTGTTTTGTTTATATTGGCTGTTCCATTTCATCATCTGTGTTACTGTCTTACGTCAGTTACTTTCCTTTTAGTTATTGACGTCCTGTTTCATCCCATGTGTATCTGCTATAATTACTGATACCTGTCATATCACTCTTGTTGTAGTCAGCATTAAAGTTACTTGCTTTATGTTCTGGACCGTCAGTTCAATCTTGGTTGGGACATGAGCTTTACTTGTTTTATTGACGTACCTTGATCACCTTGTTATGCTTACACATTACTTGCTTTATATACTGTACCTTCATTCAATCTTGTTACGTCTGACTGAATTACTTTTGTTTATTTATTAAGACTGTCAATTGCATATCATTTTATCTTTAATTTACTGTACATCTTACCTTGGTTCTCACTTACTGTCAGTTTACTTTGCTTTTATTAGATGCAATTTTTTTATCTTGTACTTTTCTTTACTTTCTTTCATCTTAAATGAACGTTTACAGTGTTACATATGCATTCTATTTTGTGTAACTGTCATATACAGGCTTTACTAGTGTTTATTTTTGTCCTATTTTTGAAATTTCTGAAATCACATGTTTCTATAACCTTTTGATTTTATAAAATATGGTGTACCGACATTCCATTATGGTGGTCAACATCTGATAATTTGCATTTCAATACTGTACTGCAGTTCACTTATGATTTTCTGCTAGCTCCAAGACTTTTCTTATTATGATGTACTGATCAATCTTGTTACAGTGCCATGTCAGTTTAGCTATTCTTTTTTTATGACTACGGTCTTTTCGATTTCTTAGTACCTTGAAATTGAGTTTGTCATTATCCACTTATTTTGATCCTGTCTGTTTACTTTGTTTATTTATGACTTGTCCTATCAGTTCTCAATAGTATTTTGTTAATTATTATGCTCGTCACTCTGTTGTGTTAGCTGTACTGTCAGTTTTTATTGAATGTACCTATTAGTCCTCTCATGTGTTACTGTTATGAAGAAAATACAGAAATACTTTTGTGTTACTTAAAAAGAAAACAATATTTTTTAAACACACAGGAGATATCTTTTTTTCAGATGATAATGTAATCAGCATTAGAGAGATTGAAATATTTAATATAATATAGTTGCAGGTATACCAATAAACTTTTTCTGCCTAATATCTTTTTGGGAAAATAAGTTAATAATATCAAAGCTTATACATCTCTTTATGAACATTTTCCGAATCGGATGGCACTTAAAATTGTTGCATTTCTCTGTTGAAAGGTCTGTCTTTTGTAAATATTTTCAAAAGAGATATTTGCTTTTTAATAAACCCAGCAATACCTTTGAAATCTGCCCCCACCCCACCCCCATGTCCATGCTTATCGTAAGAGTCCATCCATACCTTTGAAATCTACCCCTTCCCCCATGTCCATGCTTATCGTAAGAGTCCATCCGTACCATTGAAATCTACCCCTTCCCCCATGTCCATGCTTTTCATAAGAGTCCATCCATACCTTTGAAATCTACCCCTTACTCCATGTCCATGCTTATCATAAGAGTCCATCCATACCATTTAAATCTACCCCTTCCCCCATGTCCATGCTTATTGTAAGAGTTCATCCGTACCATTGAAATCTACCCCATCCCCCATGTCCATGCTTTTCATAAGAGTCCATCCATACCTTTGAAATCTACCCCTTCCCTCATGTCCATGCTTATCATAAGAGTCCATCCATACCATTGAAATCTACCCCTTCCCTCATGTCCATGCTTATCGTAAGAGTCCATCCGTACCATTGAAATCTACCCCTTCCCCCATGTCCATGCTTATCATAAGAGAATAATGCTTCATGTGTGGTGATATAATAATTTATGCAGTTATGAAGTAAAAGTTGGTTAACACTTTTGCATGAAATATAAGTTAGTGAGATTGTAGCTGAGAACAAATATCACATCTTAGATTTGTTTTGAAAATATTACATGTAAATCAAAATATATTGACTCATTAACCCCTGGAGCTTTTTGTCATTTTCGCCTGAAATTCGAGTAGGAAATCGGTTTTGGGAGATATTTCTGAATACATTATAATACATCGACTTCCAATACATTTTCGGCTAACCTAATGCCTATTTGTGTTAGAATCATTGTTTTCATTGGCTCTTTTGCCTGAGCATGAACAGAAGGGTAAAAATTGGAGATCTTTTTTTTTTGCTTAACAGACCCATCATTTTCATGTCGAGACCACTCTTTATTCTAAATGACCATCTTATCCTACTTTTTGCAAAGGTTCACATGTCTGTGTGCAATTCAGACTGGTCTGTCTTAGATCTGAGGTCAAAAAGTCTAAATTCCAGATACAAAACTGGTTCACGACCGCAGGCGAATTTCAGCTGGAAAAAACTCTGGTCCAAAAGAGTGTCGTTTTTCCCTCTATTTTGTAGTGCAACTAGAAAATCCATATTATTTGGTATCATCGTAAAGCTACATCTGACTACCTTTCTATAATACCACCCACTTTATTGTGTCACATGACCTTAACGCTACAGAGCTCAGAAGCAGACTACCACCTCCTGCCCTGAAACGTGGCACTAGGGGTTAATGAGTTAATACAAGTAATGTATTTGCAACTTCACTCAGTGTTTGTATTTTCATTTAGTTTTATTGCAGTATTTACTATTTACTTTTAGAATTGAACACCTGTACCCTGATACACTTGAGGCAGTCAGAGAGAATGTATTTGGCCGTCTCCAACCAAGACTTGTTGTCATCACAACTCCAAATGCAGATTTTAATCAGTTATTTCCTGGATTTAAAGGTTTCAGACATGCTGATCATAAATTTGAATGGACAAAGGAGCAGTTTCAGTCTTGGTAAATAAAAACCTTGTCATCTACAAGGATCAGAGAAAAAGATAAATTCTTTTGATAAGAAATTTATGAAACAAATTTGAAAAATATATACAGTGTGTGGTATTTTGAATCTTGCAGTGAAAAGGATAGTGTATCCTCCAGTGCATGGGATATTGTATCTTCCAGTGCATGGGATATTGTATCTTCCAGTGCATGGGATATTGTATCTTCCAGTACATGGGATATTGTATCTTCCAGTGCATGGGATATTGTATCTTCTAGTGATTTGCATATAGTATTATTCAGTATCTTATATTTATTGTAAAATGAATGCTAGTTTGAGGTTTGGTTCATCACATAATATTAAGGGTTTATACATAGTTCATAACATAATGCTAAGGGTTTATACAGAGCAATGATAATGCTGTACTGGAGTGTTAAAGGCTGTGTCACAATATGTCCATTTTTTTGTTATATGTCCAAAATAATGTGGTGCATAGCATGTTATGATGTTTGATTTTGCACACTAGCTGCCCACCATTTACCAATATTGAGCTTTGCAAATAGCTTGCATTTGGGATAAGGAAGAAGTATATTGACTGCTCTGGTGGCCTAATGGTTAGAGTGTCTACCTCATATGTGGGAGGTTGCAGGTTTGAAATGGCCGAATCATACAAAAGACTTATAAAAATGGTGTAAACAGCTGCCTTGCTAGGTGCTCAGATTTAAGAAGTTAGTGTTAGGACTGGTCAGCCTGGTGTCAGGATAAAATGACTGGGTGGGGCATAATGCTAAGTGCCTGCAGCATGATGCCCCAGTGCTTGACATCACTATAAACTGCAACACTGCAGACATAGCAACATGACTGAAAAATTGTTAAAGCTATGTTAAAAATCCAAGTCACACACACACACACACACACACACACACACACACACACACACACACACACACACACACAAAGTAGCATGTTAATTCAAGGCTAAAAAGTCAAGATTACTGTACAAAAATATTAGTTCTACATCAAAGATCTGGATCAAACATTCTGCATAGCTTGCTGTTGGGATACAGATCTTTGGGATGAAAAGCTTAGAAGTCAAGGTTACTGTGGATGAAAAATGAAAAAAATATCAGCTCTGATCCATGTACCTTCTTGAAAGCTTTTGAATGATTAAACATCGAATAAGATAAAAAGCCTGTTGATTTTGGAGTAAAATGTCAAAGGTAAAGGTCAATGGTAAAGGTGGAGGTCTTGCACTTGAGGTATGGAGAAGGTCTACTGATTTGACAATCAAAAGCACAAAGTTATTTTAACTTAAAGAAAAATGGACTTTCCAGCATATCAGGTAGCTTGCATTTGGGTAATTGAAATCCGGTAGATTTAGAGATTTAAAGGTCATTGGTCATGGTCATAGTACATTTCTGCACAGTAAGCATTGTTCAAGACCACATACCTTGTGCAAAAGATCATTTGGTCAAAATGATAATTAATTTTCCAAGTAACCCGTGCCTCTTAGTGCAGGCATAAAGGACTATACCTCTCATTTGATAGTTTGTGCCCTGATAACTTGTGAATCAGCTTATAATGCAGGGTCAGGTGTGGATCCCAATTTTTTAACCAGAAAATACAAAAAAATTTGATCTCTATTGGTTAAACTTGAAGAAAATTTTGATCCAAATTGGTAACAGAAAATTGATATATTGCTCGTTTTATTGTCAAAAACAGTAGATAGGAATTGGAAATTTAATCAGCATTGTAAAATATTGACTTTTAATAAGAAGTCATATAATTTGTTACAGTTTCTTTTCAAACGACATTCTTAGTAAACTACAATTAACAATATTCAAGGACATTTTAATCAATGAAAATGTCACTCAAAGTGGAGGCAGTACTTTAATAAATAAATACCAGTTATATTAAAAAAATTTGTCCATTGAAATTTGTCTTCAAATTTTGTGTTAGTTCCTTCTAAGTGTAATCATCATAAATACAATGTGTCCTCATGTTATTAAATGTAAAAAATCCATTGTAACAGCTATGTCTGTGAGCATTTTGCTGAGAACCTAAAATGCCCTGGACTGTGTTTTGATATCAGACTAGCAGAAGCATTTGTTGTATTGTTGCACTAAATAAAACGAGGGCCTCCTTTTCTATTATTATTCTAAATACATCTACTGAATAAAAAACAGGTGTAATTGAAAAAAAATTTGAAAGGCATACAAATCCTACATTCTTAAGAACCAGCTGCACTGGTCGTATGTCGGGTAACTCATTTCAGTTGATCAATCAAACACTGTGTTTCATTTTATTATGTACATATCTAATTAACCTACCTTAAATTAACCTACTCAATCATAAATGTGATTAAAGATAGCAAGGCTACCAAGCAAAATGAGTACTTCGTAAAATAAAGAGCTTTGTTTTACAGGTATGGATCATTATGGGTAAAACGAGTTTCAGAGAATTCCTGAATTTACTCAGAGATATCTACAAGGATGATAAGAAGTTTCAATATTATTTTTGTAATAAAATCACGGCATGAATAATTTACTAATTGAAACATACAAAAATTGAGTTTTGACAGTTGTCTCATGAGTAAATGTTATATGTTTTGATAAAAAGGAATTTTGCTTGGTAGTTTGTCAACAGTTATTTTGGTTTCCTGCTTTGTAAACTCCTTGTTTAGTGAAATACTATTACACATCACTCTGGGAACCAGACTATTTAAAAAAACAAAGAGCCATGACATAAAGCATAAATGTTTTCACATTCTGTGTATGGTTGGTGAAACCAGTAGCAATCATGTTATCGATCTTACAGATGTTGGACATTTTGAAAATAAATGTGATATATATAGATCATCAGAAAAAGCACTTTATAGATAATTTTTCTTGACTCGATTATAAAACGAGGATTCAGCCATTAAACAGCCCAGTCTCCCCACAAAATCAACCCTAGTTTTCTGGATGTCTAGCAGGTTTTAGATGTCCCTCAGTAACTTGCACCCTTGCATTATAGAGCAGTTTCTGTATTTGGACCCCTGATGTGTGTGAGTTATCGAGGTAGAGGTGTATTAAGAAATCAGGCAGCAAATATATTTTTCTTTTGTTATCATTTTTATGTTTTTGTAAGTTTTAGTTGGGTACCAAATTTTCTCATTTTTGATGGGGTAACAGTTTTCAAGAATATTTGATGGGGTACCAGTTTTCTTGGTTTTTGGTGGTGTACCAGTCATGGCCTTTTGAAATAATACATATTTTCATGGATTGTTTGGTCTGGTTCCAGTCTTAGTGGCTTTTAGTGATTTTCATGGAATATTTGCATGGGTACCAAATTTCATGGAATTTGTTGTTGCTACAATCCACAAAGGATAAAACCTAAGAGAATAACAGTCCCTCTATGGAAAGAATAAGACGACTCCTTCCCCAATCACTGTATATCAAGTACCAACAAAAATGTAATTTTCCATACAACTTTGAAAATAAATAATTATTCCATGTTAAGTGATAAATGAGATTTTTAGTACAGTAGAACTTTGATTATCCATCAGGACCGAGGCCATGATGGATATGAGAATAGATGGATAATAGAATATGTACAATATTATACATCATCAAAAAATCATAATATCTACATATGCACATGTACCTGTTTTTAATATTTTGACACAGTGCCCTGACAGTTGACAGAGACTGATGGTTAATTGGGTGCTGGATAATCAAAGTTCAACTGTACATGTATGTATGTATGTATGTATGTATGTATGTATGTATGTAT
Source organism: Potamilus streckersoni (assembly GCA_016746295.1). NCBI lineage: Eukaryota > Metazoa > Mollusca > Bivalvia > Unionida > Unionidae > Potamilus > Potamilus streckersoni. The sequence goes on along the minus strand of JAEAOA010000143.1, from coordinate 628,125 downwards.
GTATGTATGTATGTATGTATGTATGTATGTATGTATGTATGTATGTATGTATGTATGTATGTATGTATGTATGTATGTATGTATGTATGTATGTATGTATGTATGTATGTATGTATGTATGTATGTATGTATGTATGTATGTATGTATGTATGTATGTATGTAATGTATGTATGTATGTATGTATGTATGTATGTATGTATGTATGTATGTATGTATGTATGTATGTATGTATGTATGTATGTATGTATGTATGTATGTATGTATGTTTGACACAGATTGTTGTACAACACACAGTAGAACACTTAAGGATACAACCATAGTAAGTTTCACAGTATCGGGAACATGTTTGCATATGATATGGTAAGCCATGTTGAATCATCCAACTGAGAATGGTTAGACTATTTACCCCATAAATATTAAACAGGAAAGGAAGTCATGTTATTTTTGTACTGAGTTGACTAAGAATGTTTTCTTAATTTAATGAAATAATTTGTGCACCTGGAGCAAGTCATTGGAGCTGTAGATAACTCTGTGCCCATCTGATAGAACCAACCTATACACAAAAACAATTCCAATAGCACTGTATTACTGGTAAATATCTTATATTCTTTTTGCAGTTAATTGCTTAATAAGATAACCAGTTAACTGCTTCGGTGGCCTTGTGGTTAGAGCATCCACCTTGGATGTTGGAGGTCAGAGGTTCGAATACCGGCCAAATCATACTGAAGACTTTTAAAAATGTTACCAGCAGCTGCCTTTCTTGGTGCTCAACATTAAGACGCTAGTGTTAGGACTGGTCAGCCTGATGTCAGGATAATGTGACTGGGTGGGACATGATGTCTATGGCATGATGCCCCAGGGCTAGACATCACTATAAATTGCCATAATGTTGACATCATAGCAATATGACTAAAAAATTGTTAATGCTCTGTTAAAACTCCAAATCACACACACATGCACACACACACACACACACACACACACACACACACACACACACACACACAGATAACCTTATCATGGAACATGATAGACTGTCATGCAATTACCTTATTTCATGTTATTTTTCATGCCCAAAATGACCAATATATATATATAGTCTTTTTTATTAAATTGATTTGGTATTCCTTTTTTTTCAGCTGGTTTCAGCACAAGTATCAGTATGTTAATACTATTTTTGAGCTAATGGATTTGTCCAACACATTTTCATGGCATGGATATACTAAAAGTTACCCTGTTGTCTGTATTATGTAGGTGTGACAATACTGCAGATACCTGGGGTTATGAGGTCAATTACACAGGTGTTGGAGAGGCTCCAGAGGGTTTCACACATCTTGGTTTCTGTTCCCAAGCTGCAGTATTTCAGAGGAAAGTAGGACACAGTTGTAAAGGAGAGAAATCCATAGGTTCAGAATGTTACCAAAAGGTAAGTGATCAGCACATCAACCTTATTATTTTGTATTTTGTTAAATCTGTCAGTATACATTGCTCTGCAGAGTTACAATATAGGGCATACATTTTACTCAGTCAGCCATACAAAAATTCAGATATAAACATTCTCTTTTGTTAAAAAAAAATTAAAAATTTTGTTTGAATTTAGTAAAAAGATCACCCTTTGTTTAAGTGTTAAATTTATTTTGAGTCATGTAAAATCACATATGTATAATGCAGATGTTTATATATAGGTTGATACTGGTTCAATTTAAGCATGAAATGTTAATTACTTATAGTACATTCATGAGTATTTTGAACATGTAACTTCACAGACATAGACCCCTTGGCTGTTTATTATAGCACAATACAATGTGGGTGTAGGGGACTTTGGTTGGGGGAGGGGAGGCAGGCAAAAAATGTAATTTTCTCATTGACCTGCATGCAAGTTGGACTTGCTCAGAAAAGTAACCAATGGATATTTTGATACAATGAAGACAAAACCAGTATGAAATACACTTGCAACTAACAGTTTATATTTTTTGTTTCATTTGTGTCATAAAATTCATCAAGCAATAAGTATGTGTATATGAAAAATTCATTATCATGTGTACATCACACATTAGATAATTTATGTGTTGGTAACATCCTGTTGGAAAACACTTGTATAAAAAACTGTTAGTCCTGGTTTGATCTATATTCCAATGTCAGTCATGTGACTGAAATTCAGTATGATATTCTTTGTCATTAGTAGCCAATGGCTGTATAATTATTATTTTTTATTTGCTAATTAAATTAATCAAGATTTTGGTCTCACTGAGGCAGCATACTTTATCATATTACAGAGGTTCCCATGGGGATGAGGCTGTTGATAGGGAAATGAAAACCTGTCAATAATTTATCAGTTCTCTCAAAATATCAGAAAAGTATTTATGATGAAAGATCACACAAAACATTTGTTTTTAAAAAGTTTTAATTAAGCAGAAAATGGAACTTTTAAAATGCTCATAAATTCCAGTATATGCTTACAGGGTAGTGCATGTAGTTAAGATTATTATCTGCAGCATAATCAATACTTTCAAATAAATTAAATTGAAATTGCAGGAAAAAAAGTATAAGAGTGTACTTTTGCTGCAGACCAATACTAAAATAAACAGTCCATCAGATTTTTATTGATAAATGTAGAAAGCTGGCTTTGATGAAGAGTGCAGGCCTTGCTGATGTTGCAGTGAAAGGTAAACTTCAGAGAACCAAACAAGTACCTGTTTGTTAATGTGATTGCAATATGAAAGCCTGGTGGCAACATCAGATAATTGTAGAACCAAGTATGGCTGGAACTTGATGACATAAATGAGTAGAAAACAGAATTTACTCAAGTTGGGACATCAGACTTCTGTGGAGATATTTATTTTGTATTTTCATTTTAAAATAAGCATGCTAAATTTGATTGTAACAAAAGACTATAGGCCAAGGACTTTCCATTTGTTATTGATGAAGGCAGTTTGCCAACATAAACAATATCTGTATAAGTGAGGAGGGATTTTTAATACAGCAAGAATGTTGTTATTGTTATAGGATTCAATGCCATTTTTTTAAAGCACAAGATAGACTTTAAATGGTAGCCAGTATAAATGGTGGAGGAAGAACCTAGGAAAACCCTGGAAAGAACCACCAACCCACAAGAAGCTATTGGTAAGCTTTCTCACATACCCACAATTGCCAAACCTGAGACTCAAACCCATGCAAACAGAGGTGAGTTGGCAGAGATCCATAACATTAAGCACTTTAGACCATTCTGCCACTTGTGGCCCTCAGCAAGAATGTTCAGCTTAAGTACTTGTTGTCAAACATGACACCCACCTTTTACATTCAGTTATGTGAATTTTTAGTTTGCAAGTACTTATTTTACTTACTTCTTAGCTGATAATATGCCATTATACATGTAATGTGATTTATCACAAAACTTAATCTGAATATGGTTTTGCATTCAACACATTTGTACTTTTAATTTAACCCAATATAAGGTCATCTTGCCAATATGTTCCTGTGTTATAACATTTCATACATAAATCACTGTATGCAGCTGAATGTCATTACTTTAATGCAGATAATAAACCACATTTTTGAATATCTTCTGGTTTGGATACTAAGTTCACAAATTTTTGCAAACATAACATTTTTTAAATGTTGCAAATGAACTAAATTTTGGGTTAAATTTTATTTATGCTGAAATTTTGTGAAGAAGTATTGCAGTGATTACGATGAAAATGTAGATGATTGCTTGGATGGATGCTTCATGAAGCTTCTCATTTTGGTTAGAAGTTAGTATCAACTAGTTTGTAAGTGACATGTTTTCCTTTAGTTACTGTCATGTATAGTGTTGATTACTATTCTGAAATTGTTGAAGCACACATGCATGTCATCCTACACAAAGGTCAACTCAGTCAAATTTCAACTCCTATTTAGGCTTGAATGCTGCTTTCTGTTATGTGCAAGTAAAATTCTTCACTGGATAGCAATTTTCCAGAGCAAAAAATATCAGATAAACATATTTTATATTTTCTTTAGGATTATAGCAGTAACAGCAGATTGGCTCAATTAGTGTAGTAAAATCTTATAGGCATATCTGTTTGTGTTATGGAAAACATATTTTGCTGTGGAGTGATAAATTTGTCTCCTATTTGCTGGAATGTAGTAGACATGGAAATAAATGAATGAAGAAATTTAGAAAATAATAGTTTCAATGTTCAGTTGTACTTTTAAATTTTGAATTTTTGTTTGATAAACATATCCTGTCATGAAACAAGGAGAAATGCTGCCTACTACACTTTATATACATACATATTTCAGATAGAAGAGAGCAATTTTCCCATCCAAGAGGCCTCTAAATTGACAGACAAGGAAAAATTAGCTATAGAGGTGCCTTATCAGCTTAAACAGTTCGAAATTGATGTCTGTTTCCATGATGATGCAGATGAGAATGCAGTAGTTCCCATGGAAACCCTCCATAAAATGAAACAAATCAGCAACTTATGTTCCATTGATGAACTCAGGTATGAAAAATGCATGGGGAGTATAATTCAGAAAATATTTTCAATTCAGTTTTGGTGGGTATTTGGACATTTGTTAGCACATAATTATCTATAGTGGTCATGAAATGAGTGTGTGTGTGTTGTTGGATTTTTAACATAGCTTTTTAAAAAATTTCAGTCATATTGCTACAGTGTCTGCATTGTGACAGTGTATAGTGATGTCTAGCACTGGGACATCATGCTGCAGATATGTAGCATCATGTTCCACCCAATCACATTATTGTGACACCAGGCTGGTCTGAGTCTTAATACTATCATCTTAATGCTGAGCACCAAGCATGGCAGCTGCTAGTACCATTTTTATATCTTTGGTATGATTCACCTGGGCTTCAACCCCATACCTCCAGCATCTAAGGCAAATGCTCAAACCACTGGGCTACCTGAGTAGTCCTGGTTTGGGAAGGATACTTGGTTCACCAAAAACATGTATGAAGTTACAATATGCAATTTCTCTATAATAATAGACACTAAAATTTTCATATTTTTTTAGCTTTTCTCAGTTCCCCAGGATACTCTTGGTACATCTGTTCTTAGCCTTTCACATTTACATGCCAGATGGAAATTTACCAGTTTTGAGGAACAGTTTTCATGTATGCTAATCTTTTCCAAGAGGGATGTGAGTTTGGGGCTTCCCATGAGGTCCCCTAGAATCAGATATAAAAAATTAAATTACAGTGATATTTTGTAATTTATGTTACAAGACTTCTTCCCATATTTATATGTTGCAGTATGCTGTGTGTGTGTGTGTCTGTGTGTGTGTGTGAGAGAGAGAGAGACTCAGAGTGACTGTTTATTAGATTCATAATTAACTGCTGGGTAATCATATAGGTGTCTAGTTGTTCTTAATAGCAACTGTGTCCCATCCTATTTTAGGTATGTGCACACGATCAATAGGGTTTGATTAATACAAGCAATGCGCATGGTGCCTGCAGACATGGGTTAAAATCTCAGTAGGAAATGAATTGAATAATTTGTATCATGAATGATAATATTCTTTCCTAAATATGATTTCACTTTATAGTATCAATCATTCTCATGTTGGATCCAAGTATAGCACTTTAGCTCTCTCTGGTGAATACTTGTCTCTATTAATTTCTTTATGCCTATATATATATATATATATATATATATATATATATATATATGGATTTTGGGTTATGTCCCTTTAGTCAGGGCCCAGAATGGGGATATACAGCAAACTGGGGAGGGGGGGGTTGATTTGATGGGACTATCTAGTGATGGGAAGCGGTCAGAATTTAATAATCGTTAATCAATTCCACTGAACCAACTGATAATCGATATAATCAGTTATTAAGAGCAAATTTTATATTTTGTTTCTTATGCAGTTATATCTTTGCTCAAGTGTTCAAAATGTTAATGAATGTATTATGCAGTTATATCTTTGCTCAAGTGTTCAAAATGTTAATGAATGTACTGGAGTAATCACTTGTAATGACATTTATACTTTAATCTGATACAAATATTTTCTTCTAATATGTTATTTTTTGTTCTACAACTTTCTTAAATGAAAGCAGCTGCTTATGGCTGATCAGTTTTATGTAACTGAAAAACTGTTGAAATCCTCAACTCCAAAACCATTTAATTTATATATTTGATGTGTCTCTTATTTAAAGAAAATAATAACATGGTTTTCTTGTTTGTCTTTATTTACAAATACTACAGAAGGATTTTACATTTAAACTGAAACGAAATATATTTTTAAAAGAAATTATTAACTCTAGAATTTAACAGAGAAATCATGTAGTCATGACTATATATTCTTAATTAACTTTGCACTTACATAGTATGGTATGTTTAATATTTGTAGGTAGTGAAGGAAAAAAATAGTTTAGTTTAATGGTACTTGATTGGGAGTCCTATAAAGCTTACCATTTGCCCAGTTATACTAATCTTCTGCATCTTTCATGCATCTGAAAAGAAGTAGTCTCCCTTTGCACACTATCGATTATAGAGTTTCACAATCGATTATCTATTTGGTTCGCTGAACCATCTGATCATCGATTATAATTGATAATCGGAACAACACTAGGGCTAGCCATGGAAGTAGCTCTTGTTGATATTTGTATAGAAGGTCAGTTTCTAGTTCATGTGCAAACTCCAAGGCTTCAGTTTTGCATACATTGTGGTTGGGATTTGGACAGGGCAGGCCATGAAAAAAAAATGTTATTGACATATTTTTTAAAGTCAGTTCTCATTTCCAGTGTAAATTTCATGTTTTCAATCCGATGAAGTGTGTGGGAAGGATATGATAGGAAGATCCATGGAAGTAACTCACATTGACATTTGCAATTAAAGTTACTTCCTAAAACCATTATAAATTCTAAGGCTTCAGTTCTAGAAAGCATTTTGAGTTAGGGAACATTTTCAATTTCAATGTTCTGTGACAAATATGTTTTAAAGGGACAAGTTACATTGTCAAGTAAAATATCTACTAGATATTTTTCTAGGACTTTTGATATGTGTTTTGATTTTCATTGAGAAATTTCGGCATTGGTGTCAAGACAATGTGACTATGGTGTGATATGAGGTTACATGTTTGTAGAAAGTTGCCCCTGGGCTAGAAATCAGTGTCAACTGCCTCACTACATACCTCATAGCTATATTACTGAAATACTGTTAAAGCTACATTATAAAACCAAATCACACACATACTCATTCAATGATTTAGACATTTGAGAACTTTGGTTTCTTGGCTCAAATATCTTAACAAATACATTTTGTTTAGACATTTGAGAACTTTGGTTTCTTGGCTCAAATATCTTAACAAATACATCCTTGGAAAAATCATTCAATTTAAAAGGTTGCTCTGAAATCTGTTTGCTTTTTTTTAAATTCAGTTTTTGATGGATTGCCATGATGCTTGGTAAATATTACGATCATCTCCTGATGATACACAGTGTCAAATTGCTTTGCTCCTGTATTGTTTCTTAGAGTTATTGCCTTTTTTCTTTTATCAGAGTATGATGCAATCTTTACAGAATGCCATGAAACATGGTAATTGTAAATTCATCACCTGAAAATGTGCATATCAATAAGTTGCTCTGCTCCTAATATTTTCAATTCAATACTGCTCATTTTGACTTTACAGCTTAATATGATGTATTACTAGTAAATGTAGTCCATAGTTTTGATTGACGTGAAACTTGGTAAATATCATAGTTCCCACTTCTTGATTCACATATGGACAAAACATTTTGTCTCCCATAGTGTTTTACTAGAAATATTGTAGAAATATTGCCATTTATGTCTTGTTGCTTTATGACACAACTTTGTTAGTCTAACAAGTCCAACAGCTTGTTGGGGAATTTGTTATGGATTGCTGTGAAGTTTTGATTTGTATTATGTCATCTAAAAACACATAACTACAAATCTTTGTGCTCTTGTGATTTTTATGAGGAGTTAAATTTAAAAGGTTGCTCTGAAATTTGTGTTTTGAAAGCTGTGTCTAAAAGCTGTGTTTTGTGACATACAGCTGGATGCCTTGTATGACAAAATTTTATGAATGCAACTACAGTTGCAATTATTATTGGATTGCTGTGAAATGTAGTAGATATTACGATGATCTTAAGATGTGCATGGTGGCTAATCATTGTACTCATACTAATGTTCAAAAAGTTATGTACCTTTCTTTATACTGTAGACTTTATCTCCATCATGGGATAGGGAGCTGGATGTGGCAATGTATATTCATATGAGCACACTGCCAACCACTCCACAACTCTAACAGCATAATATAACATTGATTGTTAGAGACAGATTTTGCTTGTCATCCATGATTGCAAGGTTCAGTAATATTTGAATGGCAATTATGTATTGTTATTGCAATGGATTTAATGCTATATGTAGCACAGATAGGTTATACATGGCAGGAAGTAATCTGATGGAGGAATAACCTTGAAAAATCCCATCAGGAACCACTGTCCCACAGGAAGCTACTACCAAGCTTTCTCACATATTCATGATAGTCTAGCCTGTGACTCAAACCCAGAGAGAGAGGTGAGATATCAGTGATATGAAACTGGTAACATCTTAGACCACTCAACCACATGGGGCCTGACAATAGAGTAGAGAGTGGCCTGACAATAGTGTAGAGTGGCCCTGACAATAGAGTAGAGTGGCCCTAACAATAAAGTATGGTGGCTCTGACAATAAGGTAGAGTGGCCCTGACAATAGAGTGGCCCTGACAATAGAGTAGAGTGGCCCTGACAATAAGGTAGAGTGGCCCTGACAATAAGGTAGAGTGGCCCTGACAATAGAGCAGATTGGCCCTGACAATAAAGTACAGTGGCCCTGACAATAAGGTAGAGTGGCCCTGACAATAGAGTGGCCCTGACAATAGAGTAGAGTGGCCCTAACAATAAAGTATGGTGGCTCTGACAATAAGGTAGAGTGGCCCTGACAATAGAGTGGCCCTGACAATAGAGTAGAGTGGCCCTGACAATAGAGTAGAGTGGCCCTGACAATAAGGTAGAGTGGCCCTGACAATAAGGTAGAGTGGCCCTGACAATAGAGCAGATTGGCCCTGACAATAAAGTACAGTGGCCCTGACAATAAGGTAGAGTGGCCTTGACAATAGTTTAGAGTGGCCCTGACAATAAAGTATAGTGGCCCTGACAATAAGGTAGAGTGGCCTTGACAATAAAGTAGAGTGGCCTTGACTGTAAAGTAGAGTGTCTCTGACAATAGAGCAGAGTGGCCCGAACAATAAAGTAGAGCGGCCTTGACAATAAAGTAGAGTGGCCTTGATGATAGAATAGAGTGGCCCTGACAATAAAGTATAGTGGCCCTGACAATAAAGTATAGTGGCCCTAACAATAAAGTAGAGTGGCCCTGACAATAGAGTAGAGTGGCCCAGACAATAGAGCAGAGTGACTCTGACAATAAAGTAGAGTGACCCAGACAATAGAGTAGAGTGGCCTTGACAATAGAGTAGAGTGGCCCAGACAGTAGAGTAGAATGGCCCAGACAACAGAGTAGAGTGACCCAGACAATAGAGTAGAGTGGCCATGACAACAGAGTAGAGTGGCCCAGACAATAGAGTAGAGTGGCCCTGGCATAAGAGTAGTGTGGCACTGAGGGGAATGATCACATGCTTGGCCATGCTTTGAAATATGACAGTTATATTAAATTAGACAATATGTTGAGAGATGATTGCTGCTGCCAAGTAAGTTTAAAAAAAAACACATTGATTACATTGCATTTAAGTTTAGGATGAAGTCATTGACCTCCATTGGGTCAAGAACTACAGTTTCTAAAAGCCTCCATTAGTTCATTAAGACTGAAGTGTACTATTCAACATTTTGATTGAACTTGTTGCTTCTTGTTGCACTGAACCACACTTCAAAACTTTTTAAATGCATATTTTTATATCAACAATAGCAGTATATATTCAATTCATTTCACCTTACTAAAAATTAGCTGGAAAAATGTAAAATGTTTTTGTGGTAGGGCCCGCTGGTGTGTAGAATACAAAACATGTGATGCTGAATCATATTTGGCAACATGAAGGTAAAATTGAGCAAAGGATATGAAAGAAAATGTTCAACTTCAAACTTAAAATTACATTATGGATGGGGTTATGTTATAAATGAAAAATATTTAGTTTTAGTAAAAAAAAATTTTATGCATCAGTTATGCTGCATGAGATACTCCTATCTATTTCAGGTTGTATCTTAAGGAGACTGGTTATCAGTTGTCAGAAGATAACAAATTTGTTATAATTCCTTGTGAAGTGGAATTTAATTCCAGGAGTTACATGTATGGTGACATGGATGATGACATAGAAACATCATGTGACACAATAATATCATGTGACCAGTCAGGTGATCAAGATAAAAGGCAAGCAACGAGTCCAAGCACTGAAACTGATTATTGGAATTCATAAATGAAGCAGTATTACATTATTTTATGATGTATAATATTCATTTGATAAGAAGAATTTATTTTATTTTTTAATATTCAGAGCTTGAATAAAATATTTTTTTTTAAGCATTAGCAAAATTATCTAGTTGTAGGGATATAATTTGCAGACATTTTTCCTTGTTTTTATTCTATCTTTCCTTTCTGCATACTCCATTTCCTTGAAACTTAAAGCAATTTTTTGTTTTTATTCAAATTTTCCATCATAGAGATTGACTACTCCATTAGCTTAAGAGGTTAGAGAAGCCATCTCCAATGTTGGAGGTTGCAAGTTTGAGCTCCGGCCAAGTCATACAAAAAAAAAAATGGCACTAAGAGACACCTCGCTTTGTGCTCAGCATTAAGAGGTCAGTGTTAGGACTGATTGACCTGGTGTCAGGATAATGTGACTGGGTTAGACATCATGCTACATATCTGTGGCATGATGCCCCAATGCTAGGCATCACTATAAACTGTCACACTGCAGACATTATAGTGACTGAAAATTTGTTAAAGCTGTGTTAAAACCCAAATCACCCCTCCCCATTTTAGACATGAAAACAAAAGCAACTTCAGTGTCTTGCTATTACAAGTACGCTTACTTTTATGGCATATTTCTCATCCCCAGCCTCCATTTACTGACACTCATATCTTTCATGTACATATCAGTCACATGACTGCATATAATAGAAAGTCTCTTTTAATGTTATTGTACATTAAAATTTTCTAACTCTAAACTTTGAGCTGCTGTCAGGGACTCCAGTGATGCTCTGTACATTTGTGGCTTCATTGTCAATCAGGTATAAAATGCATACCCATCTGTTTGACTGCACACTGTTTTTATCTCAAGAGGATAACTCTTCAAATTTAAGACATTTCAATTGAACCTGTTACATATATCAAGTGTTCTACAGAGAGGGGCCTGTTGATAGTTGGAATTTTGGCAAAACAGGCTGGCCACCCAACCCAAAACAAAATGGGGCATAAAACTACTGAAATGTTTCCTAAAAAGGTTACTTTAATTAGATTGTTAAAAATTGTTTGATTGTTAAAATTATGCCCTGGAAATGCTTAAAATGCAGGACCTTCAGGGTGGCTTCACCCACTGGGCTCCCACTTCCATCCCACATGTTACTAGGCAACCCATTACCACCAATCTGTAACTTTATTACAACATGATGTTGTTCACCATCAGTCCTTTAGTCTATTAACAATAGTAGATTTTAGTTGAAGTTTTTCAAATCTCATTTTGGTTGAATGTTCTTAATTTTGCAGCTGAATAAATGTTTAAATTTTTGTGTGGTATTTAAAATTCTCCTAGGTTTTGGGTGTGTGTATAAATAATCCGTATGAGTCATTGTGTTATGTACACTGAGGGTGTATGTGTGTAGTATGCAGTGGAAAGTTATAGAGTGGTCAAAATGCTAATGTGGTATAAGTACATTTGCAGTAAATCATGCTAGACAGTGGATTCATTGACAAGATTTAATATCATGCATATAGTCATTGCAAAAGATTTTTCGTATTTAAAGTGGAATGATGGTTTTCTCCAGACCTGAACCTGTTTTAGTCAATAAGGGCTGTCCATATTTCAATCATATCTGATCTGATTTTGAAATGATGTTTTTTCCAGTCCTGTTATGCATTAATTTAACTGCACAGTTATGACCATGTAATTTAACTACTTGTGTGTTAAAAGTTTGAATACTTTTTATTTCATTTTTGTATCATTATATTTTAGTATGATGATGATTATGTTAATGGGATCAGATATATTTGAAAGAAATGTTTATTTAGAACGTAAATATGATTATCAGTTTGCATAAGTTTTTTTTTTTAGATTGCCAGGTTGACAAACAACTGGCATAAATGGTTGGTTGTGGTCAAGGTCATTTCTGAAGCATATGTGATTACATTGTGTACTGCAATTGTTAGATAATGAAATAGCTACTCATTCTTCATGTGCATGCATGAAATGACATCTTAGTTCGGTTTAAAAACACTTAGGTCCCTGTGAAATAGTCATAGTCATTCTTGTACCTTGAGAAGAAGATATTATTTTTCTTGTGCAGGAAAAAGTTATTTTTCTTTATATCTGTAGAGCTCTAGGTTTGTCTTGTTATAGATGACAACTACAGGAGTTCATCTACTTTTTAAAAATTTAATAATTTATTTCCTGGAGAACTACACAAGTGGTTTAGGACAAAAACATTCATAAAAATTCATTTTAAATTGGAATAGTACAATACAGATTGGTTAAACTTGAAATTCTGGACATTTGTGTAAAGACTTCATCTGATGTCATCATCCTCCATCTTAGAACCAACATGAGATTCAAACTAGATTTAGTAAGAACTAATTATTAACAGGACTCATATTTACAATTCTAGGATAAATGTTTGGTCTTTTCTTCACAAACCGTAAGTCCTATTTTATTTTTTCAACTTTTCTCTGTTTATTATTTGATGATCTGGGTACAGAGCATTCTACTTGGTCAAAATTTTCTACTCATCGAGTGATTCTTCATCTAATGGAAACTGATGGAAATAAGTTTGTTTACCACACATGGCATCTTGAATTATCAATAAAGACACAGACACAAAATGTTTGTGTAGGGGTTTGAAAAGTGTGGAAAAGGAAAGCTTGAAAATAAAGTAATTGTGAATGTAATTGGTTGATTTGTAAGGAAACTAAATGCCAGAGGTCTAAAATTTTGCAATCTTTGCCAGAAAGATTTGAATTGCTTGTTGCCAACTCCATTGTTTAACATGTTAAATAAGAATGAGTTGGACAAGTATAATTTGGAAGTTAGAATATTCCAAATTGACTCTCTTATTGAATGTCAGTTTGCAGATCATTGATATTATTATTGTCAGATACCTATGTTGACGATCATGTCTGTTCTTTATTGTGTTCATTGATGACAAATATAATCATCTTTGAATGTCATAAAGTACATTATTGATTCTAAATCAGCCAAAATGAATGTACAAACCTTCAACTTAGTACAGAACATCTTGTATGGTCTGAGACATCAAAAAAAAGTACAGTACAATAATGTATTTTAAAAATTACAATAATTTATTTTAAAAAGTACAATAATGTATTTTAAAAAGTACAATAATATATTTTAAAAAGTACAAAAATGTATTTTAAAAAGTACAATAATGTATTTTAAAAAGTATAATAATGTATTTTAAGAAAGATTTCTTACATGAGAAGACAGATGCAACCCTGCATTAGAATATACCAACTGTATGTAAACAATACATGGAGGAGATTAAAAGGAGAAAGAGAACTGTTGATGAGAACGAAAAAAAACCAAAATGAACATATAGCCTACAAAATCGATTGCCAATAAAAGGATGGCAAATCTTTGCTAAGGCTGCAAAATAAAGCAAAACTAGCAATGCAGTATCAACAGGTTGTGTCCAATTGGAAAAAAGATAAATTAATTTTATGAAGTTGATATATGTAATTAAAACCTTTACTATGAAAGGAAACATTTTTTTTTTTTTTAGAAGTGAAAAGTGTGTTATGTAATATGTGCTGTAGAAATTATCAGAGTTTTGTGTCTGAATTGTATGAATACTGACATGTAATAACTTTATCACTAATATTATTGAAGAACAGGTTGATCAGACAGTAGACATTTTTGAATAATTTCAAATATTGTTTCAAGTTTGTTATTTTTTAAATGATTGTTTTTTTTTGTTTGTTCGTGAATTGAAGTAACAACTTTCCCAAATGTTATGATAATAAGGTCTGTTAGGATAATTTTTTATGCTCTCTGAGTTTAAAATACATTTTTAGCCTGGGAGTCTATTTACACCTGGACCCCTTTGTCAGGGACACTGCCTTTAAAGAGGACCAACAGCACCTTCTTTCATGTTTTCAGTTTCTTTTCTTTTGTAATGGATCAAAATTCATGGCTGTATGATAGTAAAATATTACCCACAAGTTATATTTACAAGATTTAAATGACTTGTTAATGCATTTTTATCCTGTATATAAATAATTGTGCATTTCAAAAAGATTTAAATAGATAGTTTATAGTATAGTGGAAAATGTTGAAATTGGTTTTACTAAATATGTTCACTGTCCAGATGAGGATATAATATTTAACCTTGTTGCTGTTGTTGTAGAGTTTAATGCCATTTTTGAGCACAAGATAGGCTATACATGGTGGCCTGTATAAATAGTGGAGGAAGAACCCGGGAAAATCTCATAAAGAACCAATGATCCATGATAAGCTATTGGCAAGCTTTCTCACATACCCACATTGACCAAACCTGAGACTTAAAATGCAGACAGAGGTGAGATGGCAATGATCCATGACCGTAAGCACAGTAGACCACTTGTTCACTCAGGGTCCCTATTTAATCGGGAGTCTTGCATTTTTTAGTATAATATAATAAATATATACCGAAGATGACAACAAAGATTTATCTGATAATTCTTGTTATAAGAAAAATAAAAAATATTTTAGGCCTTGGTTGAAGATATGTTTCAGATTTGTGGTAGTCATAAAGGATATGCATGTGTGTATATTATATATATGTATAACACACACACACACACACTCTGAAGTACAGAAATTCATTGCCACTATTATCTAAGCAGGACATTTGCTTTAGAGATGTGTACAAGTAAATTGCTGCCTGTAACTTGAAAGGACAGGAGTATTTATTGACTAGAGGATGGGGCTTTTCTCAGGAATCTGTTGTTTGGAACCAGTTGCTGGACTCCTAACAACCATTATGTGCAACTGATGGATTATTCCAAGAATGCATCTGGATGGATTGTTTTCTTACAAAGCTGGGGATGAATTTAGTAAAAAGTTGAATGAAGCTAAACTTGACGGTGAAAGGGAATACAATAGAAAAAGAAAACAGGAATTCAAAGATTCTTGGCTGCAGGAGGTTTCTTGGCTTCAGGCCAATAAATATCAAACAATTGCATTATGTAATATATGTAATCGGTACCCACTCAGCTGCAGAAAAAACTGGATTATTTGCAGGACAGGTTATCATAAGAAAAGACACTAACATACCAGAAATGTGCAAAGCACAAAAAATATCAGTTACACTTAGAAAAGTCCATATCTGAGAAAAAGAAGTTGTGAATGATTTATCCAGAGTGATCAATAAATACAATGTTTACCAAATTAAGCATTACAGAAGCTGTTTAACACAGCAAAGCAGAGAAAATATATTTTATGAATTTCTTTGTGAGATTCAAATCAATAATTAAGTTGAACTAGTAATTGATCATATCAACACAACTGCATGCATTGATTTCATGAACAGTATATCTGGCATCCCTACTAAAAAATGTCAAGGATAAAATGCCAGAAGCTAAATTCCTATCCATCCATTTATATGGTAGTACTGATAAAGCAGTTATAGACAAAGAATGTGTTCATGTTAAAATGTAGACCTTGACCATAAAAGTCCAAAATTAAGACAAGATGAAATATCCAGTATATTTTACATGTTGCATATCCATAATGCATTCGCATAAATGGTGACCTTAGTAATGGCCAGCATTTAACCCTTCTGTCTTTCACTATTCTTTTCAGATATGAAAATACAGGCAAGTGGATTTTTTATATGGACAACTAAACTTGTAATTGTTACAGATGTTATTTTGACAAAAATTGATTTTTAAATATGCTGCATATTTATTTTGCCAAATTAAAGGGTGATAAAATTTGATATTTTTGAGAAAAAAAATGAACTTTTATTATGCCAACTTTATATTTCGATCCCCCCCTAAAAAAACAGAAGAGACTAAAATATTAAAAATGAATTAGATGATTATTTGTATGAATGTTCAGATATGATTCATTGTGAATGAGAATGAATTGGAAACAAATTTAAAAATAAATAATTTCAAAACTGTAATTTTAAGGTTGGCAGATAATCAGAATGATGCTGTGTCATAAATACACATGAATAATAATTCTAAGAATGTATTTTTTTCATTTTATAGATGATCAGTTTAAAAGTCAATATAAGGACAAACATTTATACCAACATTGACTCTGTTATTACAATGATTGACAACCACTCCAGTGGCCTAAGTGGTCAGAGTGTCTGCCTCAGATGTAGGAGGTCATGGGTTTGAACCTCAGCCAAGTCATACCAGAGACTTATAAAGCTAGCAGTAGCAGCTGCCTTACTTTGTGCTCAGCATTAAGAATTGGTGTTAGGCCTAGTTGGCTCAGTGTCAGATAATGTGACTGGGTAGGACATGGTGCTACATGAGGAGGTTAGCAAGTGTTTCATCAACATTAAACATTTAAACAATTTTTTTAATGCGGTGTTGTTATGAGAAAGTTGTGAAAAGTCACCTGATATAAATGATTTAATATTAGGCTGTGTTGATCTATCAGAATGAAACAAAGTTTCACAGATTTTATGCAGAGACCAAAAGGTTGTGATGTTAAAAGAAATCTGGTGAACATGGTAAGGGCTTATGGCTTATTAGACGATTCAAATGGTTATACCAGTAGTATAACTAGACTTGGGACAGGACAGGACAGCAACCATATTTTCAGAAATAAACATGGATAATGAGTTTGTTAAATAATGTCAAATATCCATTTAAAAATAATGACTACATTGTAGATGTGAAATTGGGTCTGAGTATTTATAATAACCAGGAAATGTGCGAGAAACTTGAGTGATTTACTGAAAAGATATGGGTAGTTATGCAAACTTATATGTTAACAGTTCCACAAATGATAGGACTGCTTGTATATTAATCAAATAATAATAATAATAACAGCTGGTAACATGGATAAAGTATCAGAAATTGTTCAGGAAATCTAAACATCTATAACAGTTGGCAATCACAACTATGAATTTGTATTAACAACTGAGAAACATATAACTAAAACACGAATCATTTTGATACCAAATTAAGCAGGAATATTTTTTTATAAGTATCTTGTCCTCAGGAGACGAAAAATGCTTACAGTCACAAAGGGTGGGTCAGCAGTAATTAAGTCATCAGTTAACGTTTTGGTATATTTTTAAACTATCTGATTTTCAAGAATTCTGATACTTTTTAAAAGGCCAGACACCAGCTCCAAGCATTATGAATCTTGATCCTTGTCAGATAAATGTATGAAATTGTGATGATGGTTGTTATGAAATCATATTACCAGAGTTAAAAGTAAATATTCCTCGTGTGAGTCAGCCATTTGCATTATATGTATGTAGTCATGAAATTATTGCTTCATTTAGACTAATAGAAGATAAACATCAGAGTTGATGTTAAAATACTGTAATAAAATTTAAAAAATGCGCATTTGGTTATAGCGCTCCGTTTAAGCAATTTTTAGGTTTTTATGATTACTTGTTTGATTATTGGAATTCAGTGCAATGGGAAATATTCCTTAGCCCGAAATAATTAGCCAATTACTAGGAGCAAACGTCACGAAGAGAAAGGGTTAGTGAGTTTCCATGATGCCATGATCAATGAGTAGTGAATTCAGACCCAAACCGCATGACTGTCCCTGTAATAATATCCTTGATAAAATCTAGTGGTGTACATTGGTGTTATGACTGCAGTGGAAGTATTTACGGTAGGAAACCGGTAAATTACACAATGGAATAAACAAGTAGGGACTCGACAGATGCAGTCAATGTCGCCATGGTGGCAAATGTGAGGCAGTTGTATTGGCGTGATGTGTCTTTAAACCATAGCTTTACTGGCCTAAGGTGGCGTAGTTAAAATAGCGACCTGTGTTAGGGATAGTTGTAGATTCTACGGCGTGAACTGCTGACGGTACGGAAAGATTATGAAGAGAAACTATGTAGATGTGCGATTGATGGATATTTGGCAAGTTGTGAATAATGTGGCATTGCATTGATTAGAGTAAAATTTACGTATAGAATGGACACGTCGGGCTTTTTAAATACATTTGAAGCTTTATAGAAGTCAAAATTGGTGTAAACTTATGACTTCTAGCGGGAATCGCGCCAGGGTTTGGACACTGCTCGGTCAAGCAAAGACCCCTGTCTTGTAACAATTAAGTTTTGAAAATTAGATCATGTTGTGTCACAGATAAAATCTGTGACTATAAAACCTAATTATATTGTGTGTGTGTGTGTGTGTGTGTGTGTGAGAGAGAGAGAGAGAGAGAGAGAGAGAGAGAGAGAGAGAGAGAGAGAGAGAGAGAGAGAGAGAGAGAGAGAGAGAGAGAGAGAGAGAGAGAGATTTGGATTTTTAACGTAGCTTTAACAGTTTTTCAGTCGTATCTCAACGATGTCTGCAGTGTGGCAATTTATAGTGATGTCTAGCACTTGGGAATCCTCCTGCTGACATGTTATTAATGTACCACCCAGTCACATTATTCTGTCACCAGATCGATGAGTCCTAACATTAACCCCTTAAATCTGAGCGTCTAAGCTGAGTACCATTTTTATAAGTTTTTGGTATTGCTAGACTGGTGTTCGAATCGGCGACCTCCCTCCGAAGAAAACGCTCTAACCACTCGGCCACCGAACGTTTTTTTTTTTTGTTAAGACTATTAATATACCAAGAATACATGATAACCATCTTATCTATTGAGATTGTTATCTGGACATTATTAAGGCACTTTAATGTTTCTCCCTGGTGCAGAAAGAAAATTATGTCAGTAGTTTAAGCTGGATTCGATTCCTGTTTAATATTAAAATTAAAAAAGAATCAAATACAGATTTTTTTCTGTTTTCAACTATTATTAATGAAAGTAAAAAGGAACTTCAAAGCTGATAACCCCGAAAAGTTTATCCAAAAGATGGTTGCAAATAAACAAGAACTTCAAAGCTTGTAACCTCGAAAGGTTTATCCATGAGATGGTTGCAAATAAACAAGAACTTCAAAGCACACAAAGTGTGTGGAGCCATTGCAGAGATGCCATGAATGTTATAAATTAAATGGCTACCACGAAGGGAAAAAAGAACAAAAATAAAATCACTCGATTGTGTTTTCTTCGGGGGGGGGTAGTCTGAGGATTGTCGTATTTTTTATTGGAAATATTGTTTATCAAAAAATTTTAGACACATATCCTCGAAAATTGAAGAAATAAAACACCCAGAAGGAAGTCAAATATAAAAAGGAAGAAAAACTGCAAAGTGGAAAAAGATAAAGAAAAAAAATAAGCTTGTGATGGCTGGGTTTCATGTTACTTTTTATCGGCATCAGGACATATCCCCCAGGAGAATGGGGAGGGAGAGTGTCGGGGGGAGATGTCCTAGACCCATTTTTATCAGTGGAAGCCATATACCACTTTGGTATAATTTTTGTCTCTTTAACTAGAGTTTCTATAAGCCGTACTTCATTGTCAGGAAGTGACAAGTATGAATACATGAAGATTAATACTGTACCTAGTAAGCGCGAGGTAGGCTGTGCCTAGCAGCCAGTATAATTGGTAGGGGAAGACCCCAGAAAGAACCGCCAACCCACGGGAAGCTACTGGCAAGCTTTCTCGTATACCCATATTGGCTGAGCCTGCGACTCAAACTCACGCGGACGTTTGAGATGGCAGTGATCAGTAATGCAGAGCACTTAGAACACTCTTCCACTCATGGCCCTGCATCACTAAGCAATTAAATTGAATATAAATATTCATATAAATGGTAAAAAGAGCATGGCTTTTATAGTCTTGGTATAGATACACCATTACTGTTGTTACATCGGTTGTGGTCCACCCATGGCACACTAATACACATTGTTGCAACAGTAGTTGCTGTTTCAACAATAGGCTATCTCTTCTACGCTAATTCAGTGATAATTTCCACTCATTAATCATTGACGACTTAAGAAAATAACAAGAAGAAAAATCCGTTTCTTAATGAGTTAAACATTCATCCTAATCATCTATGCTTTCCCTTTAATCTCCCACTCTCTCTTATTAGGGACAAAATACGGGGAAATCTTTGTAGTCCACCAAGTAGCTTACAAGAACCTGGGTCTCGTAACGGTTATGAGTACAAGTTCCTTGGGATTGTGTGTGTGTGTGTGTGTGTGTGTGTGTGTTTATTTGGATTTTGAACGTACCTTTATCAATTATTCATTCTTATCTCTACGATGTCTGCAGTGATGCTGTTTAATGTGATGTCTAGCACTTGGGCATCATACTGCCCAATCACATTATCCTGACACCAGGCCGACCAGTCCTAACACTAACATGTTAATGCTGCTCGCCTAGCGAGGCAGCTGTTAGTACTATTTGTATAAGTCTTTGGTATTACTCGGCCGAGTTTCGAATATTAACCTTTAACATCTTCTGTTGAAAGGTTGAGCAAATATTCATGCTTCCTAACATTTTGGAAACAGAAAGAAGTAGGTAGACTGTGATTCTGGAAATCAGTGCACAAAGTGCACAAAACCACAAAGGTGCTATTGGAAAAGGATTTGGAGGGGAGTGGGTACGGCATAGAATGTGGGTGGGTGGGTTAATGGGGCTATCTTACCAGACAAATATATAACATAATGATTTCATCAGATAAGATCGCAGGGTTTGAAGGTCTAACCAAGCATTAAAAATTCACACTTGCATTTCAAGTCTTGAAAAGCAGACTAAATGTTATACTGCTTCACAGACATAATGAACAGGCAAAATGTATTGCATAATATATTGCAAAATGTATTGCATAATGCATTGCATAATGTATTGAATAAAGTATTGCAAAATGCATTGCATAATGTATTGCGAAATGTATTACAAAATGTATTGCATAATGTATTGCGAAATGTATTGCAAAATGCATTGCATAATGTATTGCGAAATGTATTGCAAAATGTATTGCAAAATGTAATGCATAATGCATTGCATAATGTATTGAATAAAGTATTGCAAAATGCATTGCATAATGTATTGCGAAATGTATTGCATAATGTATTGCAAAATGTATTGCATAATGCATTGCATAATTGATTGAATAAAGTATTGCAAAATGCATTGCATAATGTATTGCGAAATGTATTGCAAAATGTATTGCAAAATGCATTGCATAATGTATTGCGAAATGTATTGCAAAATGTATTGCAAAATGCATTGCATAATGTATTGCGAAATGTATTGCAAAATGTATTGTATAATGCATTGCATAATGTGTTGCGAAATGTATTCCATAATGTATTGTACAATGTATTGCATAATGTATTGTATAATGTATTGCAAAATGTAATGCAAAAAGTATTGCAAAATGTATTGCATAATGTATTGCATGAAGTATTGCAAAATGCATTGCATAATGTATTGCGTAAAGTATTGCATAATGTATTGCAAAATTTATTGTATAATGTATTGCATAAAGTATTGCAAAATGTATTGCATAATGTACTGCATAATGTATTGCGTAATGTTTTGCATAAAGTATCGCAAAATGTATTGCATAATGTATTGCATAATGCATTGCATAATGTATTGCATAATGTATTGCAAAATGTAATGCAAAATGCATTGCAAAATGTAATGCAAAATGCATTGCATAATATATTGCATAATGCATTGCATAATGTATTGCATAATGTATTGCAAAATGTAATGCAAAATGCATTGCAAAATGTATTGCATAATGTATTGCATAATGTATTGCAAAATGTAATGCAAAATGTATTGCATAATGTATTGCATAATGCATTGCATAATGTATTGCATAATGTATTGCAAAATGTAATGCAAAATGCATTGCAAAATGTAATGCAAAATGCATTGCATAATGTATTGCAAAAAGTATTGCATAATGCATTGCATCATTGCATAATGTATTGCAAAATGTATTGCATAATGTATTGCATAATGTATTGCATAATGCATTGCATAATGTATTGCATAATGTATTGCAAAATGTAATGCAAAATGCATTGCAAAATGTAATGCAAAATGCATTGCATAATATATTGCAAAATGTAATGCAAAATGCATTGCAAAATGTAATGCAAAATGCATTGCACAATGTATTGCAAAAAGTATTGCATAATGCATTGCATCATTGCATAATGTATTGCAAAATACATTGCAAAATGTATTGCATATTGTATTGCATAATGAGCTATCACAAACATTAACTCAGTAAAAACAAAAAGACAAAAGTTTTTAATCGCTTTGGCATTCAGGTTACATTTTATCTATGAATATTAAATTAATTTTAAACGTCTGTATGATTAATCTGCATAATCAGGTTGAGCTATACCCCCACAAAAAAAAACTAACGTACCAATCGGTCATTTTAATAGGTCTGCAACGTCAATCAAGCGTGGTAGGAGTATTTCATAGGACATGCTCAGTCAAAGTAGTGTCCCACGTCGCACCTTTAGTTATGTTGTGTCTTTCATATCGAGGATGGAAAAGTTGTTTGCAAATTTTTCTCATAAGGGTTATTCTACGTTGGTTATATAGGACGACGATTTAGGGTTTAGCAGAATCCCGTGTCAAACAGGATAAAGAGAAATATAGATTGAAGTTAATAATTAAAAAATTGAGCATTCATGTTCAAATGTATAGAGGGCAAATAATTGTCTAAGATTGGTTCATATATTTTCTTTTAGCATGATAAGGACGATTAGATTAACTCAAAATGCATGTTATGTAATTGTTGAAAGAAAGACAGGTTTTGATGCGTGACTTACCCATCTCTCTCTCTCTCTCTCTCTCTCTCTCTCTCTCTCTCTCTCTCTCTCTCTCTCTCTCTCTCTCTCTCTCTCTCTCTCTCTCTCTCTCTCCCTCCCTCCCTCCCTCCCTACCTACCTACCTACCTACCTATCACTTCAAGTCTGATCAAATTTGTTGTGAAGGTTACCATAGCAATGATTTTGCTTCCACAGTAACCCAGCAACAAATTTACAAACGATGCGTATGATTTAGATCTCATTAAGTATGCCTAGCTATTATCAATATTAAAAATGTTTTCTTCAATACATACCTTACCGGATCAGATTTGATATGATTGATCGTTCAACCATGAACAACTTTCATTTTTTTGAAGTACATGTTAATGTACCTTAATGACAATCTGAAGTCAAGTAGAAACAAGGTTAAGCAACATTTCAGATATTACCAGTTTCTATGACGTGACCCAAAATTATCCTTACATATATGACCTTAAAACCAACATAGTTGCCTGAATACAATGTTTGCCTTCTATACAGCAGTCTGCGCTAAACTACCTCACCTTGCTTGTTTAGCGGTCGAGTCTTAACTAAAACTTAGAGCTTGTAGAATAGCTCAGAAAATCATGGTATATATTTGCACAGAACATCACAATAACAGATGTTATTGGAAATCATTAAAGGTTTTAGGCATGAACACAATAAATACATTGTAAGAGGTCAATTGTAGCTGCTAAAATGTCATATTAGATGGAAAGGAGTCTACAAGAAAATAAATGTGCTATTTTTTAAAGAACCTATTTAAATCATTTTCTGTATTGATTTAATGTTATACAGCGGAACTTGACGAATTTTCAGGTTAGCAGGTAAGTCTTCCCCATATTCGAATAATGACGAAGCCTTCTCAAGTTCTTAGACATCCAGTAGTAGTCCCAAAATTGGTAGATTATCAAGTCTTCTCAGAGTTTGCTGACTAGTATTCCGTATTCGCAGATTATGTCTTCCCAAAGTTTTCAGAGGATCCAGTCTTCTCAAGGTTCGCAGATTATTCATTCAAAAGGACCTTTACTTTCAGTGTCAAGCATTTTACGTGTATATTTCAATTTGAACTGAGCAAGTACGGTTAGAGTTTAAATAAAATTAAAATCTACATGTGAATGACATCGGCTATAGCCAATGAAAGGAAAACGGTTACTATATGAATAGCGACTCAAGCACACACACACACACACACACACACACACACACACACACACATCTGCACACAATGGATTATTATTAAGTAATAGTTTCTTACGTATTATATTTGTGATAAATTTTAATCAATCTCATTAGCTTGAATGCATTGTGTAAATTTATGATTTAAGTTTAAAGGAAATATTGGTTAAACACTCTGTCTCACTCTTATTCTTTGCTCTTTACCGATTTAATCTCAACAAAATAAATCCAGTCTACAGTCATCAAAAGAAATCCAGTATACAGTCATCAAAAGAAATCCAGTCTGCAGCCATCAAAATAAATCCAGTCAATCTGCAGTCATCAAAAGAAATCCAGTCTACAGTTATCAAAAGAAATCCAGTCTGCAGTCATCAAAAGAAATCCAGTCTGCAGCCATCAAAATAAATCCAGTCAATCTGCAGTTATCAAAAGAAATCCAGTATACAGTCATCAAAAGAAATCCAGTCTGCAGTCATCAAAAGAAATCCAGTCTGCAGCCATCAAAATAAATCACGTCAATCTGCAGCCATCAAAAGAAATCCAGTCTACAGTTATCAAAAGAAATCCAGTGCACTCTCACCCACACTCCCTAAGACCAGGGTCTTTGGTCTCGCTTTTAACCAGATAATTAGGATTGTCTGCTCCATTTTCTCGGCAATGCCATCTGATATGCTTACAGATACCGGACGATGAAAGGTTGGTTGGAATGTTTATCATTTTTGCTTAAGAATATGTTGTTATTTAAGAACGTTTTTGACTAGCTTAGAGTTTATCTTGAGAGATTTTATGTTAAAGCACAAATATAGTTGAAATTAAGATAAAATGGAGAAGCCATTGACATCAATTGGAATTAAATTCTCCCAACCATATCACGATATTTGGTCCATCATTGCACATTTTGTCATCTGGTATTGTTTTGGAATGATCGAATGTTATGAGATGTTAATGTGATTTCTAAATTATTTGCTGTGATCATCCAGTAATCACACGATGCAATGTTTTTACTAACTCTCAACGTTTTCGGTCAATTTATAAGAAAATGTACAGATGAAGATCGTGAAGGAGGTAAGGTGAATAAGAAATCAACAATATATTAAAAAACGCTGTAAGCAAGAGTGCACTCGGAAGCAATCATGCTTATTAAAAAAAGAAGACCCCCCTTCCCAAACAAACAAACAAACAAAAAAATCCCCCAAAATTAAACCATCTGTCCAGGAAGCAGGTCATGTCTATGATACAGTTACAACTAGTGTAGTACTGCTCAAACCTTTCTTTCTACTAATACATCTGTTGATGCTCCTTCTACTACTACTACTGCTACTACTACTACTACTACTACTACTACTATTACTACTACTACTACTACTACTACACTACTACTACTACCACTACTACTACTACTACGCCACCACCACAACAATTGGCACAGTTTCCAGAATCAATGTCTTGTGGCCATATATAATTCAATATAAAGTTGTAATGCTGTAATATACGAATGATGAAAAGAAGAAAATACCCAATTTTAAAGATGAGTATTTCAGCGGGAATAAAATTCGGAACGAGATTTCACTATGAAGAGAATGCAATAAAAACGCAATAAAAAGGGAACACTAGTTATACATTCATCATTTACTGGAACAATTGCAACAGCTGCAGTATTATCATTATTGTTGCTGTTGTTGTTAATAATGACCATGCTGATGTTATTATGATGGCGATGCTGCTGCTGATTATTATTGTTGTTGGTGGTGATGTCGTTATTATTATTATCACCATTATCATCCTTCTCCTTTTTCTTCTTCATCTTCTTCTTCTTCTTCTTCTTCTTCTTCTTCTTCTTCTTCTTCTTCTTATTATTATTATTATTATTATTATTATTATTATTATTATTATTATTATTATTATTATTATTATTATTGATCTAATAGCCAAATGTGACCATTATAGTAGAGTGGCTATTGTTTGGCGAATTGTCTTATCTTGGGGTCGAGACTACTGCGTGCAGGCCAATTTACCTACAGTTTTGTAGGTTGAGATAGACATGAAAGGGTCAAAGATAAGCATGGAATGAAGTCCATCTAACCAGTAGACGATTTCGTAGCGACACATGATACAAACAGGACGAGGAAGTTGAACAAAGTCGTGTCGTTTACACTCCCAATGCAATGCGATTTAGTACATAATTGCCGATATAAGCAGAGACCCAATTCCCGTCTACTAAATTGTAATTGTCACTGTAAAGTGGAAAGTCAAGGCTTGGAGAACTAATTTTCTGCTGAAATCATTATTGATTCTTGTTTTTAAAATATCTTTTTTTTGAAAATTATATTTGTAACAACTATTTAATCTCGTAAGTAAGTGTACAGAATAATTTTTACAAAATTTATTATTACAGCGAAATTTTACGCGAGTGACTAACACGATCAATTATTTGAAATGGACAGTAAGTATGCATTTGCTTCCGTTCTTAAATTCTTTGTTTTATTACTAGGTATCATTAGACATACGAATTAACTAATTTACTTTCGTACTATTGGTATTGTAAACGTCTAAAATGCTTCACTGTGATTGTTAAAACTGAACTGTCTCAATTTTTGTTTTGTCTTTATTAACAGATTACGCCTTGATAATCCTTGTTGCTGTGAGCATTCGCCTTGTTGCTGAAGGTAAGTGTAATCATATATCATAACTGGATTAATTAAATCCTCATTAAAACCTAGGCTTGCTACAAAATAAAGTAACATAATGATTTACGTTGGTACTTTGTACAATAATTGCATAGTCTCAATTAGTTTAGTGCAGTTAATATTATCTTTGAATACACAATTATTGCTCTCTCTCTCTCTCTCACACACACACACACACACGCACACACACACACACACACACACACACACAATCTCTGTCTCTCTCTCACAATCTCTGCCTCTCTCTCTCAATCTCTGTCTCTCTCTCCCTCTCTCTCTCACAATCTCTGTCTCTCTCTCTCACACAATCTCTGTCTCTCTCTCACTTTCTCTGTCTCTCTCTCCCTCTCTCACAATCTCTGTCTCTCTCTCACAATCTCTCTCACAATCTCTCTCTCTCTCTCCTCTCTCACAATCTCTGTCTCTCTCTCACAATCTCTCTCTCTCTCTCTCTCTCTCTGGTGGTGGTTTTTAGTCATTCACAAATATAACGAAATAAAACCTGTAGCACATATTTGTCACTTTGTCACATATCTTAGTAACCAAGCCAATAGTTTTTATGTAATGATTTTTGTTATTGAAATGTATTGTTTATTATTTCTTTCTCTTCATTATTGTACTCCGTATTTATCAGTTTACACCATAGTTCTACTATTCCATTTCAGCTTTCCTTACTTCTGTGTCTTAGCATTTTATCTGAATAACATACGATTCGCGAAACGATACCTTATAGTCTTATAATGTTTAAAATAATTTGTTATATTTATTTTTTTAAAAAAAAATAAATGTCACGTCTTTTTCTAGCATCTGTACAACAACAATGTAGGATTTGCCATGGTGCTCAATACCTAGAAAACTGCCCTTCCTCTCAAGTGTGCGGTCAAGATGAGGTATGATATGTAGTAATGAACGTTTTCATATACAGTCATAGTCAGGAGTTAGCTACTTCCAGGTCAATCCTAAGGATTATACGTCGAAAATATGTAGATAGCTGCCATTTGGACCACATCGGCTATTTACGAAAGAAGGAATGACTGAACATTAACCAATGAATCGAACTATTTTTTTAGTTTCGATTCGCAACGTGTCGTTCAATCATACAGTAAATCCAATCCTAAAAGTAGCAGAGGTAATATGAAGAGGATGCGGCTTCTTTTTTGCAAAAATATTTCCAGTAAACAAAATGTTTGCTATTTCCTACTCCAGTATATATTCGAGGTATAGTCTGTTTCTTGCAGAAATAACGTAGGTGTTTGAAAGGACAAGAGTCTGTCATCAGCAGAAGCACTTTTCTCGGTTGAAAAAAAAAGAACTGCTGTCAATTATCTTTGCTAAATCCTGTTATATATGTGTACACCAGATATAGCGAAAAGAGCTATCCCTGAATCCTACTTTTGACTATACTGAGTGAATTTATTGTAATATTCCTCATTTTTTTAATGATATATACAGTTGATAAATTTTTGAAAACTTTAACATACGGTCCATATACGATTGCAAATAATATTTGAATCTTGAAATATAATCCCCATATAGGATTGCAAATAATATTTGCAGTGTGAAACACACCAACCCTATAGGACTGCAAATTGTATTTATTATTATTCTAGATTTGTTACATGGACTTGAAGATTGTGGGTGGTGTAAATGTCCAATATTGGGGAGGATGCAGATCCAAACAAGTAAGTACTTTCTAGTTTTTCAAATGTCTTCTGTCCTTAGTCTAAAATCATGAAAATTGTCCTGATTTCTTCTACAAAAATTGATTTAAACATTATACTCATGTTTTATTTTGAAATTCATTTATCAGTAACGGGGATATATGCCACTGGACTGGAATAGATCATATCGTCTATGCTCTTACTCTTTGAAACAAAATTTTTAAAGTCATAAAACATTTAACACAAATATGATAATTTAATAGATATTACTGATAAACAAAATGCTTTACGTTACATGACATTAGTTGTTACCAGAGGGTTTAGTATCTCCTATTTACGAAGAATGAATAATGTAATAGTGGATCGATTGAACGAATAATTAATTGGACGGGTGGCATGATGCGTTCTAGACTCAATAAACTGCTATAAACGACACGAGCGCAAGAGTTTAGTAAGCAAATGGTCAGGATATCGTACACAGTCGACACACTACAACACATCTACTGTCAGAAACGGTACGTAAATGTGACAAATCGATAGAGATGTTGTAGTGGAAGTGTATACAGGGATTTTGGCTATTCCTGGAAAAGTTAGTAGGGAAGAGAAAGACAAAGTAGGATACACACCTTGTGGTGTTCCCTAACTCTGTCATGTTGAGGCGGACGTACTAAACAATTATAGAAATCTAGCCTTAGCATGAATAATCAAAGTCGATTCACACACGCACGCACAACTTCTTGGCCATTTTAAACTTCCTGAACTTCGGAGGTAATTTGGAATAAGAAAAAGAATAAAAGCAAAGCAAACACAATAAGGCTGATACATTTTGTGTAGTTTTTCTGTTTAAAAAATTGTTTTATAATTCATTTCTTTCACATTCAGAAGCTAATGTTATCTACTCGGAGAAAATTAGTTTTCTTTATATCAGTAACTGCAAAAGTTAGTGTATATTGTATTATTTCAAGTTATTTTATCGAGCATAAGGGATCAGCCATTCGAAGCAGCTTTGAGCTGCAGGCAGCGTATTGCCTTCAGAATACCATATATAAAATTCTGACCACATTACATGAAAGTTAGTGACAGGTATGCAAACATTCTCTTCGTTGAGCGTGTTATGTACGCATACTATTGCATATTAGAAATAACTAATAAAAATAAAGACTACAGTTTAACTTTAATGTAAAAAATCTATCAAAATTGTGGTAAGCTGTGAAAAAAAAATTACTGAAGAGATAACTTGTTTATAACATTCATATACCTTAATTGACTGATGAGCTAAGAGATAACATGTTTCTACTTTTTTTCTGAATGATTTCTTATGATACAAATTAGCGGTAAATTTGATGTAATATTTAAATAGAACGACGCGGTCACTGTGTGATCATTGCGTTATTTAACATTAAAACAATATGAAATGAAATACGTGAAGAAAGATAGTGTACAAGTTTGATAAAAGAAGCCGAAATAAAAAAATTATATTCGTGAGTAAGTCACAAATGTCCTTAATGCCAATCCATTAGAATCAAATTGGAATAAGTTTGAAATAAATTTAAATCCTATTTTATCAAAACTGTTTCCACAACCGAACTTAGCTCAGTATGGAATACACTATGGAACACAACCGAACTGAAACGTGTATGCAGACACAAGAAACGAGCATGAACGAAAGTCATAAACCACGTAATAATCAGAAAGACATGAAAAGTAAATAGATTTCGAAAAAAGAATGAAACTTCAGTTGTAAAAACAACAAATGATTAAATATATTTTCTGATCTTGAATAACTGATTGTAAATCCGATCTACTATAAAACTTAAAAGTCTGATCAGTCGAGTACACACCGATGGCAAGTTAACCGAGAAGCCCATGGTACCACTGTTGGGAAAGTCTACACATTGTATGACCAATATTACCTTACCATATAAAGGACTTTGTGCATATTCAGTTAAGCAGACAGATTTACAGTTTACTGAAAACCGTGTAGGGAAGCTCTTCTTTTAAATCTTTATGTGTCAAACGCAAATGAACCAACCTCTCCAGTGGCTGAGAGGTTACAGGGTCCGCCTCGGATGCGGTATGTCGAGGTTTGAACCCCAGCCAAGTCATATCAAAGACTTATAAAAATTGTACTAACAGCTGCCTTGCTAGGCGCTCAGCATTAAGAGGTTAGTGGTAGGACTGGTCGGCCAGATCTCAGGATAATGGGACTGGGTGTGACATACTACATGTCTGCAGCTTGATGCCCCAATACTAGACATCTCTATAAACTGCCACACTGCAGACTTCGTAGCGATATGACTGAAAAATTGTTACAGCCACGTTAAAATTAATAAACAACACACACAGACACAAACTAACACACACACACACTAATGAATCATACAAGATTCGAAACAGTTTCTGAAACTTGACTGCAAAGAAAATTTGCATATTTTGATATGCTGCATTTTCTAAGTCATCTGATACTATTTCAGAGCCCTGAGACTGCCAATAAGTTGACATCGCTGTCAACTTCAAACACTGTGATAAAAATTATTGAAGACAGCATCAATTTATAGACCTGTCTTGCTAACTTGCTTGTTGTGTAGATGTATGGAACCTAATGTCAATTTAATTTTACTCACATTATAAATCGTCTTAACCAAAGTGCTAGTACGTTTCAGCGTGAGTTTATTGGTCAAACCGTTCCTGTAAGACCACCCTGACTGCAAACAATGACGATGTTGCCAGATACGCCACTTGAAGAAACCATTTTATATATGTGACCCAGGTGCCTTTTTGTGTGTAGGTCATGAGTGAGTGAGTGATCGATCAGTGTACGAGGCTCATGAAAAGAACGATAAAGTCAAGCTCCATGCACTTTATAAATGCCATAGGCTAACGACACTCCTTTCATTGTGTCTACGTCTATTATGTTGTTGTTGGGCTTAACGCCATTTTTCAGCACACGATAGGCTATTCATGGCGGCCAGTATTAATGGTGGAGGAAGAAACCGGGAAATCACCGGAAAGAACCACCGACCCACGAGAAGCTACTGGCAAGCTTTCTCACATATCCACATTCGCCGAATCCTAGACTCGAACACACGCAGACAGAGGTGAGATGGCAGTGATCAGTAACGGACAGCGCTTTAGACCACTTGGCCACTCGGGGCCCCACGTCTATTATGACGAGTACACTTCGTTGCAATTGTCAGCCGGGTGTTGTACTAAAGACACGAACACAGCAACCTCGGGACGTGGGTTTTATTTAGCGCCAACAATACAAGACAAAAAAAAAAAAAACAAAGAAAAAAAAAAACAGGAGGAAAAAAAAAACAACACAAAGACCATAAACATCCCGATACCTCAATTCTCGTGAATTGCATTCGTCAATATAGGCGTACACACAATGAAAAAGTTGTTAGTCCAGAGACGGACGATACGACGATCGCCAAGGGCATTTATTATGTGTATGGCGCTCGACGTTATTGTCCCCTTCAAGCGCCTGATGCACTGCACTCATACATTAACAAACAATCTTCTGGGTCACACACCCCCTCTCTAAGTGTAAATATCTGCATCCTCCAAACAATTAGAAATTTGCAGGAACAAATAATCAGTACCATACATCGTATCTTCAGAAATAAATGACATTAATTCATGAGTTTTTAAATAAATCAGGATTTAAAAACCAAAAATTTTTGAAAGTTCATCCTCTTTCATTTCAAAATGAAACCATACAAGAACGGTTTTCTATTATTACGTATTCCCTTTGTCATCCGTAGTGGTACTAGCGTGACTGACCTGGTAGGTCAGCCCTAGTGGGATTCAAGCCAAACCAATTCTACCCGGAAGACCACTACCCCCACATTTATCCATCATTCTGCAGTAATATCAGTTCATAACGTGGAAGACAAGTAAAAAATAAACGTAACTATAGAGCTTAAGTTAAATTGCCCGAAAAGTTAAATTGCCCGGAAAAAATTAAATATTTAAAACCACTAAAATTGAAACTACAATTACATAATGATGTTAAATTGTATCCTTATATTTACATTCTTTTGTTAGAGTGACAATAAATGGGGTATTCATAATCACCCCTGCCTGCTAAATAAAACACCAGACACGAAGACCCTAAAAATCCCAATACTACAATTTTCGCGAATTGCATTAGTCATAATGGGTGTAGACACAATGAAAAAAGTGTCAAAGGTATTATACGATACGACGAGCATCCAGGGTATTTATTAAGTGCATTGTGCTCGACGTTATCGTCTATCACTCACTCACTCATGCGCTCACACATGACAAACACGCATCTGGTCACACACACACACACACACACACACACACACACACACACACACACACACACACATACATACATATATATATATATATATATATATATATATATATATATATATATATATATATATATATATATATATATATATATATATATATATATATATATATATATATATATTATCATTTGACTTTCCTCAAGCTTTCCATACGGTACCACACCGCAGACTTCTATACAAACATGACATGACTAATATGACATTGACTGCCAGACACCAAATTGGATCAATGTGTACGCAAAGAGTTCTAAGGGTCGCCCTTGAAGGAGAAGCATTTTAAAACCGAGTGTTACCTACAGCGTCCACAATGATCAATCCTGGATTCACGATTGTCTTTGCTTTACATAAAGGACACGTATAACAAATTTACCTCCCCTTATTCACAGACTAATTCTTTTTTCTATAGAACTCAACATAATCCTGATTATTCAATAAAAAACTCAAAGGAATACTTGAATTGACTAATAATAATCTGACTGGCTTTACCAGCAACACTTCCGATTGATTGGTCCGACGAATGGCTCGTGAGATTTACCATCAGCAAAGCCACGTTCTTCGTAACACAGGATTGAAACAACAGCATGGTTCTTCATATAATATTTGACCAGGTGTTGACCGAAGTTACCAGTAATCTCGATCGTAGTAAACGTGCTTATAACCTCTTCTGGAAACAACACATACAAGAACAACCAAGAAAACAATTTAAGCTCACGCACACTCTCTAAACTCTTAAAAGCGAGTGCCTTAAACTTAATAAAAACAAACTAAAAGTAACAAGGTTTCCACATTATATCAATCTGATAGATTATATTTCTTAATTAAATGCTAACTTAATCAACCATGCATGTGAATGACAATGCATACAGCTCTAATGATCTATACACAGCAGCTAAAAGCATGTGCCCCATTTACATTAACAGTCTGTCTTTTGTCCCTATATCAATCATTACAAAAAACTCTCAATCATATTGCTTTGTACAACTCCATTTTGTCAGTAATTTTGGCTTAAAAAAATTCCAGCGTAAAGGGCCAATTCCCAAAGCTCTAGTTGCTCCCACAAGGCCCCAATTTAAGTTAATATGTCTAAAAGAGGACATGTAAGAGATAATTGATAACATATAAATCAGACCATTATTTTAGGAAATCTGATCGACTGACTCGGGTCTTAAACTTTCAAAGGAAACAGATGATCAGGTCATGGAATTATTAATTTCTAGAATAAATATTAATTTTTACAGCATAATATATTTTGAATCAGTTACTGAAGGTAGAGAATGATAATAAATTGCTTTAATAGATAGAAAATGTTCAGCCAACCATTTGAAACCGGGTATCAAAATGCTTGAAAAAATACCCAATTTACCAAGAATCATTATCAAACTGCACTCTATTGACCTGGCTCTTATTTTGCACATTTTTCGTTAAGGTTGATTGACCTATATGGGTTTACAATTTTCAACTAAATAAGCTAACTCATTACTATTTGTAATTGTTTGAAAAATGACTCATCTCTAACTTGTTTTTTTTTAAAAACTAGATAATTTTGATCACAACCATTTTTATTATTTGTTGAATAAATCCAACACGTCATCATATTTCTGTCAACTGGTTTTAATCCCTAGAATAAGTCTATATAGCAAATAATTAAGGAACAAATCAATCTTATTTGAATTATGTTAAATCTATGAAAAAAAAATATAATCTGGTAATGAAGCAGACATTAATGGTCCTGAGTTTGCCATAGTTTAAGGTATTATTCTTTAGCGTTGACTATTTTATATCGTTTTTGTAATCCTTCTTGATTGAGAATAATTTAAGAAAACGATTTGGAGCAGATTACAGATTTATTTGTTATTTAATGCTATAGAATAGGACTATGCTAAAAATTAAAATAAAAACAACCCAAACTCCGATAAATCTGTGCAATTAGTTTTGCATTTACTGTAATATACTTCTGAAGCAAAACGAACAACTGAACAATTCACGAGATAGTAAACAACAAAGTGAACTATTTATAATTTCCAGGAGAACAATAATAATCAATAAAAACTGCAAAAGCAGCAGCGCGTAAGCAACAAAGCATCAAAACAGCAGAGAAAAAAGGCAATAAAGGAAATATTTAAGACCCAAATGAAACAGCAGCGATGAAATTTGACTTCCAAGAGCACAAAAAAAGCCTACGAAGAATGCGTAAATATGGAGGAATCAGAACAGTGACCAAGACAAAGATATTGACAAATCTGGTCAAGAGTTTATAAGAACTAATGCAAATTACATCACAAGACAAATTGTAGGAGGTTCCATAGATATAAATGTACAAGATAAAGAAACACAGTGAAAAAACTATGAAAACAAATTAAGAGAGGTAACTCCCGTCCTCCTCTGTATTAGACCTCTCGGGTAGAAGATTAGCTGATAGTGAGTATATTAGCTGATAGTGAGTATATTAGCTGATAGTGAGTATATTAGCTGTTAGTGAGTATATTAGCTGTTAGTGAGTATAATAGCTGATAGTGAGTATATTAGCTGATAGTGAGTATATTAGCTGTTAGTGAGTATATTAGCTGATAGTGAGTATATTAGCTGTTAGTGAGTATATTAGCTGAGAGTGAGTATATGCTATTAGGTAAAATGACTAAAGGTTTGCCCCAAACCAAATTATACAAATTAAATTAGCTAAAGAATGTTTTCAAATACTTCTCTAGACACTTTAAATTAAAGGATTTTTTTATTGATAAGGCACACACCAATTCTGTGTGTGAATCAAATTTGTTTCATTTTTAAAATATGGGTTAAGTCAATACAATGACATCATCTTTCACGCCACCTGGTGAACGTGGTAGTAGTAGAAGAAAGTAAGAATTCGAGCTCAACAACCCCTCTCCCCACCCCTCCAGACCTCCAAACAAATACAAAATACCTAGGTAACGTAATAGAACACCTGTTGCAATCAATAATTGCGCTAAGAATCCGAGCTCAACAACCCCTCTCCCCACCCCTCTAGACCTCCAAACAAATACAATAGAACACCTGTTGCAAAATACCTAGGTAACAGGTAAAATATAATTACGTGATCTTCCAGAATAAGCAAAATGATATGTCAGACTCAATTTTCCAAATCATTACGATTTAGCAGAGCGTGGCGATTGTGGACTAAATTACGCATTAGAATTCCAGTAAGGTAAGTGGTATTATATAAAATTTTATGTTATATCATACTTCTTTTGATAATCTTTCTCATATTTGCTGATCCTCATGGGGATAATATCTGTTAACATGTTGTCAATAATACGAAATTCACGTATTAAATCGTCCATACTATATTTTACTCCTCTTAGGTAAGATCTTATTTGATTAAGCAGTTTCTTGTAAGTTATAATTGATGTTAAGCAGCCGTGCTTTTTTTATAGAAATTTTAGGTTCAACTTTTTTACAAGCTGCTGTAAGAGAAACACCAACACCGGATATGATTAACAAAAACGGGTTTAATGATATACCACTTGAAATTATGCCAGAACTAGTCATTAACAAGGGTAGATATGATATTACTCGAAGGATCTTGTTATAATATTTGTAGCATTTTTTTACGCACCAAACTTTTTTGTGATAATATTTGTAGTATTGTATTAGTGCGTCAACATCCTGTCCTGGAATATCTTTTGAAATATGATTGAAATCAACTATACTTTTTTTCATTATATTTGTTCACATAATCTCAGGCTTGATTAAGTAACTAGTTGAGGTGTTTCAGCCACAAATTCCAGACAATACCAATATGACGCAGCAGTTAATTTTTTGTCATCTGCTATTAGCATAAAAGTTTCTTCAACATCTTTGTTTAACACAATAGACACGGTTCCAGAGAAATTATCAGTCGAGTGACGCCATGGAAATAAGGTAAATATATTAAACTTTGCACTGCTAAACACGGACAATCTATACACACCAGTGACCTCTGCAGAATGTTTGAGAGTGTTATTTTGCGGCGACCAAGTAGACATTCCAGAAGCAACAGTATAGACAATATTTTTAATCTGCTTGTGAGGAATTTTAATCATACTCGTTTTCTCAACAATACTAGGAATTCCACTAATAATATCGTTGAGTTTTGTGTTAATATTATCGAGTGTAATATCAACAGACGGCGGACTTCCAAAAAATTCGTTATTGGTTTTGTTTATGTTTCTGCGAAAATTTAAAAACGTGGTGATGTGATTAGTAAAATCAGTTTTGAACTTGGTGATTTCATTATTGATATCATCAACATATTTCTTTGTTACAGCATCAAAATCAGATTCTGGTGTTCTAAGGTTAGTAATGCTATTATTGTTCATGTTGAGAAACGCGTACATTATACTACCACGCACCGACACGTACTTTGATTCCTGATCATCAACATATTTCTTAGTAGCAGCGTCATTATCCTCAGTTGGGTTTCCAAGGTATGTGATCTTGTTCTGGTTCATAACAATGTTTCCCGTAAATAAATCACCTGCTTTTCTAACATAATCGTTAACTGACCTACCCGAATCTTCTATCTTACCTTGATTGTTAAAAGTAACAATATTATTAGCAACTGCAGTAGGATTTCGTACAAGTACATCTGACAGTTGTACATTACTCGTCTTTAATCGTCCTTGTTTGTCCTGGAAAACTACAACTTCATTTGGATCTACACTTGCAACGTTTAACAAATTGTTGATTTCATTTTTGAGCTTATCAAGAGTCGCATACTTGGATAAGTCACCCTGGTAACCTTCTGTTAATAAATCTACTGCTAATGTTCCAAATTTTGTATAGTAGCTCATTATACATATCGTTATACACAAAATTGTTGGTTTAATATAACATAAAATTATACGATGGCGAAGATAATAAACTTTGACACCGAGCGATTGGTGAAGCATAAACATAACAATGAACTTCCAGACTGTCATTATCTTATTTTTGGGCGAACTGGATCTGGTAAAACAAATTTGTTATTAAATCTTTTACTCAATAATAACTTTAACTATGATAAGGTGTATATTTACACCATCAACCCCCAACAAGACAAATACAAATTATTAAACGAGTATAATGATAAACTTCGTGATGAACTTGGCATTGGTGATGATATATTTTTGATAAAACAACCAGAAGAACTCGTTCCAGTGAAAGAACTCGATTCGTTAGAGCATAAGATAATCGTCTTTGATGATATTCCGCTAAACAACGAGGAGATGAACAAGATTAGATCATATTTTTCACTATCACGTAATAAAAGATGCAATTCTGTTTATCTTGCCCAAGGTTTTTATAATGTTGATAGGTTTATTAGGCGAAATACGGATTGTTTCATATTATTTCCCGGACTAGATAATGTGGATGTGAGAAATATTGCAAACGAACAATGTGGTGATGTTACAAAAGATAAATTTATCGAATTATATCATCGAGCAACTAAAGATCGATATAGTTTCTTTTTATTTGACAAGCTAGCGCGTGATCCAACCAAGATGTTTCGTTGTTGCCTTGAGACGTTTCTATGATATAATTTTGTAAAGCGTATAAAAATAATGGACAAACATCAACAGAAAATCGAATTACTAAAAAAGTTTCTCGAAACTCAAGCGGCTTTTAAGAAAAAGGTGGAAGAAGCTCGACGTGGACAAGTTCAAGCAGAAGAAGAAAGAACCAAATTTTTCAAACCTGTTACTGAGGCGATGCTTGGCAAGCAGCCAGAAATACAAACATCATCTCCAGAAGAACTAGCAAAAATGAAAGAAAAGGGTTTGTTTGGTTTACTTGGAGAAAGATCAAAAGAAGAAACTGTAAAAATTGTAAACGAGCTTGTAAGAAACATTGCTGATCCTGCTGCACGACAAGCTGAGTTTGACAGGCTAATGAACAATCCTCTTGAACTTCAATACGCAATAACAAGATTGACGGTTAATCCAGATGAGATAAGTATGATGGAAAAAGTTTCAGAACAAACTGAAGAATTAACTGAGAAACAAAAATTATTACAAGAAAGTGTGATAAAAATGCTACCTTTTGAAGAGTTTATAAAAATTTCAAGAAAACAAGCTAGGTTTAAAAAAGAATATGATGAGTATGAAGAGTTTATTAAAAATAATATCATTGATATTGACAAAATTCGAACTTGGTCAGAAGAAAACTATAACGATTTGATAGAAAAATTAGAAAGAATTAAAGAAGTTGGTGAAAATGCTGATGATGAAATTAAAGATGAAAAAGATGAAAGAGATATTTCAGTATTAGCTGATCGTATTAGAGATGGAATTATAGCTGAAATTTTACTAAAAACATCAAAACAATATCGAAATAAACCAGGAGGTTATAGTAAAGGTTGGGATTTTAAAAGACTACTCAAACAATATGATAACATACGAGATAAAAGATTACCAGAGGATAAGACTGGATCTGGAGTTAAAGTTTTTACATCAAACGCAGACATAGTCGATCGGCTAATGCTGTTGATATCCTCTAAAGAAGCTGGTAATGAAAGTGTAGAGATTGATAACGAAATTATTGATATACTTGATTATCTAAGATCGAGTGGATTACTAACATCATCCGAGTACGAAATTTTACACCGCGATCTTATCTAAAATATTAATATAATGCAAACAACATTATTGCTTGATTCATCACAAATAACAGGAAACAGCGCGAATTTTACAGTAAATTACAACCCACCAATAGAACTAGATCCTGCAAAACAGTATGAGATTGGATTAATTTCTTGTACTTGTTGGAACGCCATGCCGAATATTAAAAATGGGGTTAATGATGAAATTTTAATCGTTAATGTTAAACAATCTCCAACATCACAAAAAGAGTTTATTGATATACAATACAAACTACAGATTCCACAAGGAGCTTATAACATTACTGATCTAAACAGAACAATAAAAGAGCTTCTAACAAAAGCTGGTGGGAATGCTGATAATTTCGAATTAGCGGCGAATTATAACACCCTACGAGCTAGGATAACAGTGAAAAGAAATATGAGAGTCCTCTTTGGAGAAAGAAGTTTTGGAAAGATGTTAGGTTTTACTAGAGTTTTATGCTATACCACCGGTGAAGATAAATCTTTGACATTTGATGGAGAACTACCAGTAGATATCACAGAAGTAAATACAATACTCATCAATTGCTCTATCGCATCTGGATCTTATACGTCAAAAGGCAACCGCGGGCAAACGATCTACAGTTTCTCACCAGAAGTCCCACCAGGTTCTCTCATGCAAATCAATCTGCGACAGATTATCTACTATCCAATAACACCTGAGAATCAAATTACAAGCATTACAATGCAACTCACAGACCAATTTGGACGACAAATAGACGTGAACAACGAGATAGTCACGTATTACTTACACCTACGCACTGCCTAGGCATGTGATTTTGTGTACATAATTTTATAAAATGAGACGAAGAAAAGTTTATCGAAGAAAACTCGTAGGTGGATTTTTGGGAAATATATTTACAACAATTGCAGAGAATATTCCAGGAATCGCGCGTAAAGTAGTGCCCATTGCACTTGACGCCGGTAAAGCTTTCGCTACAGGGGCGGCATCTTCAGCAGGCACTGCAGTAGGGCAAAAGATTGCTGATAAGATTAAAGGACCTTCCCCATCAGAAATAAAACGACTGATATCAGATATTGTGCCAACAGAAGAAACAAAACGAGCTATGATAGCTACAACAAAAAAATTATTGTCGCCGAGTGGTGAAGAAATAGTACGTAAACTTGTAAAGAAAAAAAAACCGATGACCCCTGCTGCCTTTTAATTTTGTGTAACGATTATCAAATAAAATGTCCGCTAAAATCTATCTCGATCTTGCAGAAGAAATTGATACTGACGATGCTGTAACAGAATTAGAGTATGTCGAGTATTTGGATGAAAACTCGAACGAACCGAATAAAACCGGAGTTAGAACTTTTAACACAAGAGACGAGGACGTGTTTCTACTACCCCATAAGGCAATGTTAGAAGAGCGTGGCCGAATATTAACTGCAGCAGGTGGTGATATTGCAGCTAATGTAGAAATCGCTCTCGTCAATAATGGTTGGAGCTTGTTTAAGAGTGCACGATACCAACTGGCCAATCAAACCGTAGAAGATATTTCGATGCACTTACCCATAGCGAGTACAATACTAAACATCGTTTCGTTTAGCGATGATTACTCTAGATCAGTGGCCACAAACATGATGTGGTTCAAAGATACTGGACTAGGGACAACTGTGTCGAACGAGTTTAAAACTGGAGAGCTATCTGATGCTGATGTTGCAACAAACAGACTTATTCTAACCCCAGCTGGAGCTGATGCAGCTGCACAACATACTGTTCCAGCATTAACCGCAGATGCAGCTTTTGGTGCTATAGTAGCGAATGCAATAAGAAACGCAAATAAAAATCTACGACAATTAAATTTTAACGAGGGATTTACCAAACGAAAAGCATTTGCCGCAGAATCTCGCCAAATAACGATGATGCTGCCGTTAAGCACAATCTTTGGATTTTGTCGTGATTATAACAAAGTGTTTCGAGGAATAAAACATACGCTTATATTAAATCGAGCTGATCAAAACGATTGTATTATACACGCCGGTGGAGTGGCTGAGGGACAGTTTTCTATTACAAGATTAGCACTGTGGATGCCTCGGGTTGTCCCTTCATTAGCTAAAATGATGGAGCTCGAATCTTTACTAGCCACCTTTACAAAAAAGATACACTTCCAACAGAACAGGATTTATCAAACAGCCATTCCCAACGCGACTGATTACACGTGGCGTGTAACGACCACGCCCAGCGAACAACTACCGCGACATTTGTTCGTCGTATTTCAACGACAAGCACGTCGTAACAATCAGGAAATAAACAACTCCGTATTCGATAACCCAGACGTTAGACGAATATTTGTGAGAGTAAATTCCAAACAGTATCCCGAACGTGCAATCGAATTTAATTTTGCCGTAGACACCACCAGAAACATCTCTCGGCCGTACATGTATCTTATGGAAGCAATGCAAAAATATCAGAACGCGGACAGTGGATCTCAAATATCAATAGAAGAGTTTCGATCGCTCTATCCCATCTTTTACTTTGACGTATCAAAACATTTGGAGCGTGTTGTGGGATCGACTGCAGATATTGAGGTCACGTGGACACTGGGCGCTGTGCCAGGTGAACAGTATAACGTATACGCGCTATTGGTTAGTGATCGATTTCTGACCATCGATTCAATCAAAGGAAGAATGACAGTACAAGTTTAATCTAACAACTTGGATATAACATTATGAAAACCAAATACACAACTCGAGAAATATACCTAACATCTGGTCAAGTTGAAAAATTATCAGCAGCTGTTGCTAAACGCAGCTCTGTTTCTTTGATGATCTCTCCGGAAACTCAAATAAAATTGCAGTAAAAGTCATGCTAACGCAACA
Source organism: Potamilus streckersoni (assembly GCA_016746295.1). Lineage (NCBI taxonomy): Eukaryota > Metazoa > Mollusca > Bivalvia > Unionida > Unionidae > Potamilus > Potamilus streckersoni. The sequence goes on along the minus strand of JAEAOA010000143.1, from coordinate 585,697 downwards.
ACAAATCAATAAACTCGATCGCAACAAACCTTTTGTGCTGAAATTATCTGTTTCTCAGGTAACTGCAATGTCAAAAGAAGGTGGATTTTTTTGACCAGCGTTATCAGTAATAGCTAGCAAAGTTTTACCAGTACTTGGTACACTTGGACTTGCGGCTGCGTCAGGAGCAGTCTCTGGCGCAACGAAGGAAGCAGTCAAAGGTCGTGGTATCAAACAAATCTATCGCTAATTTTATGTAACAGTATAAAATAAAATGCCAACGAAAAAGTCGCCGAAAAAAACAAAATCATCGAAAAAAAAGAAAACAACAAAACGCAAACAAACAAAACAAGGAGGAATTATTCCTTTCGCTCCACTTTTAGCGGGACTAGCGGGAAGTCTGCTGCCAAACTTATTAGGAATCGGACGCGGATTAACTCTACCAGGGACCAGACGTTATTGAGCAATTTTGACATCATTGAAAAATTGAAGGACGTTGTTGGATTTCGAGGAGTATTTTCCAAGGATGAACTCGATGACGTACCAACAGGCGGTTCTAGTTTTGTAAATATTCAAAACTTCAATGATGGCTCTGGCACACACTGGGTTGCTGTCCACGATAACAATTATTTTGATTCGTTCAAAACAAATAAAATAAAATGAAATGCAATTGTGATTGTGACAAAGATCTTTGCATAGAACAAGATAAAATCATTACGTACTGTCAACGTTGTAACAACAGAGAAATAATAGGGTTAGGTATAGATATACATAATATTATTGGTAAATTACCAAAACCAAAAGGCGGTTGGACCTTGCCAGGTCATCGTTATACAGGTCCTTAAAATCCGCTAGATCAACAACTAGATGAAAACGATAATCCATTGCCGGGACAAGAGCCTTAAAATCAAGTGCATGCAATAGCGATGCGTCACGGTATCTGTTATCGTTATCATGAAAACTCGAAAGCAGATTGTGATAAAGTAATGTTAGACGAATTACATGATATGGAGCCAACAAATCTACGAGAACGTTTTGATAGAAGATTTGTTCAGGGAATGATAGGAGCAAAATATAAACTCGGACTCGGAGAGTCTCGTCAATCGCCTCGCGATCGGGGAAAAAAGTATACGATGATCTTGCAGTCGAACTACACAGACCTAAAAAAAGTTTCCGAGACGTAAAGTTGTTGCAAACGCTGTAGATGATATCTGGGCAATAGATTTGGTAGATGTATCCAATCTGGCTCAGTTTAACGATAATAAGAAATATTTGTTTAATGTCACAGATGTTTTCAGCAAATACGCTTTTAGTGTGCCAGTTTCAGATAAAACAGGAACGTCAATCACTGATGCGCTAAAACAGATAATAACGAGTACAGAAAGAAAACCCAATAAAATCTGGACTGATCATGGAGCCGAGATTTTTTAACAAAAAGTTTGAGCAGTTTCTAGAACAAAATAATATTAAAAAATACGTTACAGGAAACGAAGGCAAAAGCGTTGCTGTCGAGAGATTTAATCGCACGCTAAACGAAAAATTACACAAACATATGACAGCTAAAAACACCAACAGGTACATCGATGACCTTTCTCAAATCGTAGGCGAATATAATAACACGAAACATCGAACTATCAAAATGTCACCCAATGACGCTACCAAAAATCCAATATTAGCAAATGAAAACATGTACAGCAGACATAAATTTAAGGTCGGTGATAAAGTTAGAATCTCTTTGACTAAATAGATATTTGAAAAAGGATTTACTTCAAACTGGAGCGAAGAAGTATTTGTTGTTGATAAAGTACTCTTAACAATACCTGTAACGTACACGTTAAAAGATCTGGCAGGGGAACCTATAGTAGGTAGTTTTTACGAACAAGAACTACAAAAAACTGAACAAAAGATGTTTTCATTATCGAAAAAGTGATTAGGAAAAAAGGCGATAAAAGTTTAGTCAAATGGCGTGGGTATAGCGATAAATTTAACAGCTGGATTCCAACCCGGTCGATTTTATCGACTGTGAAATAATGCTAATATAAATTTCCTCATACTTTCGTTTGATAGATACACCTTTTACTGGTTTACATAATGATATTAGATATTGTCTGCGATCGTCAGAGATCGTCATTAGATTAAAAATCTTGACAAAGATGAAATCAAATTTTATATTTTTCTGTCGACCTGAAATTTTAATGTTTAAGAAAGGTCTGATTAACTGCAAAAATATCTGCTGTTCGGTAACGGTAAAATTAAATTTTATAATTTTTTTAGCAAGGTGATACTTGACATTATATTTTCCAGTGGTTGGTCTGCTATAATTAGATCTGTCAGTAAGAGTGACTATTTCACCATCATCAGATTCGTTGTTATATAAAATATCATCTTCGTTATAACCAACAGATTTGTCTATAAAATTATTGTTAGTAATTGTGGCGATCTTATCGCTGATATCACTAGTATCTTCTTCGTATAGTTGAGCGAGTCGTTTCATCATATCCATATTATAATATACTTTTTATCTAATTTGTTGTTATAAGATGAGTGACAAGGTAAAATATCACCAAAAAGTTAAGGTATTAAATTACCACGAACTGACCGAAGCAGTAAGAAAATGCCTGTCAGGTTATAGTTCATATTCCGTTGACGTTATTGTAATGCAAGGTGATTCTCATAAAATATTACTAACAGAAGCAGAAAAAAAATTGATGAAAATGCAGTAACGACGATAAAATTTGATTGCGATGATATTATAGCATTTGCTCATCATTGTTTGACTAAAACCGAATTACAAAATATTATTAATCATCATATCTAAAAATAATACTAGCATCATATTTGTTTGAAAAAGCTGATTTTGTTGCTCCATCAGCTACAAATTTTACTGCTCTGGGATTTATATTATAATATTTCGCCGCAGCTGTAATTGATTTGAATTTGATCTCCTCATCCGTTTCAAGGTTTAACGAAATAACAGGTTTTATTGGGCATCTAAAATTAATACCACCACCTCGTCCTTTTCTCACATTTTCCTGTTGGGTCACTAGCTCCAGATTTTCCAATCGATTGTCTGTTTTTACGTTATTGATATGATTAATAACCAGACCATCGGGTATAGATCCGTTGAACACCTCGTAAACAAACCTATGACCAGTATAACAAACTTGATCTGTCGATGTTCCTCTAACAGTTACTATAAAATATCCCATATTGTTCATAGAACTAAGAACTTTTTTTTTTAGTTTTTCTGTTTCTAATAATACCGCGATCGTTAGCCTCGTATAAATCAAAGACCGGATACGGCTGAAACTCGTCTTGTAAGGATAAATTTTCAATATTATCATCAGTGACTTTACCGTTATAATGATATACTCGTTTTCCCTCTGGAATGTCATCGCAAAATAACGTGTAAATAAAATCTTTTCTAAACATCGTAATCCTTTCAGTATTATCTCCCTTTACACTAATCGTATAACCCGCTGACGTTGCTTTACCAACAGATATTCCAGTTTTGATGTTAATAACCGAACCTAATACATTTCCAGCGTACAGATTGTACTTTTGGTAAACGTGATATTCCTCTTGCTCACGTGCGCTTGTCAGATTTTGTAACATTATACTAATAGTAATTTTTTTTTATCTCTAATTGTTTTTCTAGCTGATGCGCAGTGTGCGGTAAATTATCAATTAGATATTAGACTATAGTATAGCGATGTTGAAATTGCGTGATATAGCCAAGAAGAGACTTATTGGAGAACCTGTTAAAATAGCGACTGCTTTTGCAGGTTTTGATAATAGTTATCAGTTTGATAATCAAAATGTTTTAGTAAATTTTACTGAAACAAATCTCTTTCATCTGCTACAGACGACTGTGAAACGTGAGCTTGAAAAACACAAGGGTCTAAGATTGTTAGTGCAATATCATGTATTTTCAAAACTACTTGTGACGAAAGAATCTACTGACAAGGAAATTGCAGACCCTTACATCAACGCAAAATCTAGACGTGTTTTACTTGGTAGTGATCTTTTGTCACTATCTAATGAAATACACCAAGAAATTTGGAAAAAAATAGAAGAATTTACCGAATTAGGTTCGGGTTGTAAGTTTGAAATGATCAAGGAAATTTTGTTTCACACGATAAAATATGACGCATTACGCGGTAGTTCGTATATCGACCTGCCACTAAAAATAAAAAATAAACAGTGCTGTATAAACATAAAAAACGTCGATAGCAAATGTTTCCAATGGGCTATTCTTTCCGCGCTATTTCCAGCAGAAAAAAATGCTGATCGTGTTGAGAAGTATATGTCACGTGTCAAGATTAAATTGTGCTGGTATTTACTTTCCAGTGGCAGAAAATCAAATACCAAAGTTTGAAAAGCAAAATAATGTTTCGATTAACGTTTTCGGATTAGATGAAAAAGAAAATGTCTATCCGAGATATATTTCTGAAAAAGCTTCACAATCGACTATCAATTTACTGTTTTATAAAAATCATTACGTTTGGATCAAAAACTTTAACAGACTAGTTGGAAGACAGTATAATAAAATAACAACAAAAAGTTCTTTTGTTATCGCTGCTTGCACGGTTGTAGAGACAATGAAACATTACAAAAGCATTTGCAGTACTGTAGTGACGTACAAAGAATAATAATGCCATCTAAAAAAGATAGCGTGTTACAGTTTGTCCATCATAATCACAAACTAAAAATTCCTTTCGTCATATACGTCGATTTCGAATGCTTACTTCAACCTGTACTTGGCGTAGAAAATGATCCTAACCAATCGAGTACAAGAAAAATTCAAAATCATGTTCCATGTGGAGTAGCATACAAGGTAGTTTGTTGCGCTGATTCGAGATTATCTAAACCAATTATCTAAACCAATCCAACTCTATCGTGGTAAAAATCCAGCTGTCTGGCTTCTCAAGCAATTGACCAGCGAAGTTGATCATATAACTTATCGTTTGAAAAGAGTAACTCCAATGTTAAAATTAACACCTCAACAAGAATCCGATCACGAGCAAGCAAAAATTTGTTATATTTGTGAAAAAGCTTTTGACGATAACAAAAAAGTACGTGACCATTGCCATTTGACCGGACAGTATCGTGGAGCGGCTCATGACCAGTGTAATTTAAAATTTCACGCTCCAGATTTTATTCCAGTTATTCTTCACAATTTTCGAGGATAGGATAGTCACATCATCGTAGAAGCTTTTGGTGATCCTGAGATAAAAGCTCATCTAAAACTCAAAAATGTCATCAAATGCATTCCAAATAATTTTGAAAAGTATATGTCAGTTACGCTAGGTAAATTACGTTTTATTGACAGCCTGCAGTTTATGGCAGCATCGTTAGATGAGCTAGTAAAAGGTTGTAGTAAATTTAATAACCTAAGAGACTGTTTTGGAGTTAAATTTAATCTACTAGATAAAAAAGGAGTTTTTCCATACAAATATCTCGACGATTGGAGTAAATTTGATGAAACATCTTTACCTAGCAAAGACAAATTTTACTCGCAACTTAAAAATGAAAATATCACTGATGACGAGTACAAGTATGCACAAGATATTTGGAAAGAGTTTGATTGTGAGACGTTTGGTGATTATCATGATTTTTATTTGAAAACTGACGTGTTATTATTAGCAGATGTTTTTGAAAGTTTTCGAGAAGTGAGTTATAATAATTACGGACTAGATCCTTGCTGGTATTATTCTGCCCCCGGACTGTCATGGGATGCTCTGTTAAAGTGTTTAGTAAGGTAAGGTTGGAATTACTTACTGATGTTGATATGTTCAATTTTATCGAAAAAGGTATCCGAGGCGGTATTAGCGTGATAACGAAGAAATATGCTGAAGCAAACAACAAATATTTGAAAGAGTATAATCCTGACCTTCCTTCGAAGTATATAGTTTATCTAGATTGTAATAACTTGTACGGGTATTCGATGGCAGAATCAATGCCGTTTGGTGGATTTCATTGGATCACGGCTGATCAATATCTATCAGAGACAGAAAAAAAGATACCCGACGATGTTTCCTATTTCGTTGAAGTTGATCTCGATTATCCAACTTCGCTACACAAATTGCATAACGATTACCCTTTCTGTGCGGAATCGATGGTTATAGAATATAGTTTGTTATCAAAAGAACAACAAGCGTTAGCATTACCAAGGCAACATTCTATGGTAAAGAAACTAGTACCAAGTTTGCTTCATAAACGTAATTACATTTTGCATTACAAAGTTTTAAAACAAGCAGTCGATGCTGGTCTTGTGCTGAAAAAAGTTCATCGTGTACTAAAATTTAATCAGTCGCCGTGGATGAGAGGTTACATTAATTCGAACACTACAAGGAGTGCTGTGGCGAAAACTGATTTTGAGAAAAACTTCTTCAAACTGATGAATAATTCGGTGTTCGGTAAGACGATGGAAAATATTAGAAAACGCGTACATATCGAGCTAGTCAATGATGTCAATCGCAGAAACAAACTTGTGTCAGACGATTATTTTGTGAGCATGAAAATTTTTAATGAGAATCTTGTTGCGATACAAAGAAGAAAAAGAAATCTAAAACTAAACAAGCCGATCTACGTTGGAGCTTCAGTGTTAGATTTATCAAAGTGGTTGATGTATGATTTTCATTATAATTTTGTTAAAAATCAATGGCTGGCCAGTAGATTATTGTTTACTGATACCGACTCGCTCGTATATGAAATCGAATGCGAGGACGTCTATCAGGATATGCATGATAATAGATATCTGTTTGATCTTTCTGATTACCCACGTGACAGTAAATTTCATGATGACACAAATAAAAAGGTTATTGGTAAGTTCAAAGATGAAATGAACTCGAGCGCTATCAAATACTTTATCGGATTACGTAGTAAAATGTATGCCGTATTGTTAGACAATAATAAAATAACAAAAAAAGCAAAAGGTCTGCCTCGTGATTTTGTTAAAAAGTTTATAAAATTTGATGAATACAAGTATGCGCTTGATGGCGGTGTTAGTTTTATAAGAGCTATGTCAATTCGGACAAATCATCATAAGCTCGAAACAGATGTCCTTATCAAACGCGGTTTGAGCAATTTTGATGATAAAAGTTATTGCGAAAATGGGGTAGATACACTTGCACTTGGGTATTGTCATGATGATAGAGATATACTTGACATTATCTTTGCAAACTAAAATTTTATCTAAACTTAAGAAATAATGTTTGAAAATTTGACAGTGACAAATAGAGCTACATTAGCAAAATCAAATATCTAATGATGGACGACAAACCATTGACAGTTGAAATTAATAATGAAACATCAGGTATATGCTTTAGTGGTACCCGTGACAAGTTAAAACTTTCGCTCATCAGATCTGATGACAGCGAGTATTTTAATTATCTCGAACAATTGTATCAAAAGTTGCTTGCGGAATTTAAAAACTTTCACTGTCCGATTAGTCAGCAAAAATACACCAAACTTACAATTGATCTTGATCGGTCAAAGGTGTATTTTATCGACTAAAAATACCCTCTTAACAAATCACAAATAAAAGGTTTGTTTGAGTCCCGTCGTTATGTGAGCGGTAAAGTAAAGTTTAGCCTCTATTACCATGATAATAAAATATTTTTGATATCTACAGTTGAGACATTAACAGTTGGTAATGAGTTATAATACCACTTACCTTACTGGAATTCTAATGCGTAATTTAGTCCACAATCGCCACGCTCTGCTAGATCGTAATGATTTGGAAAATTGAGTCTGACATATCATTTTGCTTATTCTGGAAGATCACGTAATTATATTTTACCTGTTACCTAGGTATTTTGCAACAGGTGTTCTATTGTATTTGTTTGGAGGTCTAGAGGGGTGGGGAGAGGGGTTGTTGAGCTCGGATTCTTAGCGCAATTATTGATTGCAACAGGTGTTCTATTACGTTACCTAGGTATTTTGTATTTGTTTGGAGGTCTGGAGGGGTGGGGAGAGGGGTTGTTGAGCTCGAATTCTTACTTTCTTCTACTACTGTGGTTCCCATTTATGTTTATACATCAACGATATCACTCAATATACAATACATAACAATCATCCAAAGTGAAGTTATAGTAATATTTCTAAGTATAAAATTAAGTCTGTACATATTTAAAAATCAGGACTAGAATATTGTGATTAAAAAGAATGATAAATCAAACACTATTTTATTATGAATCAGGAAGGCAATGTTAAAGAAGTTAAACGTCAGTTAAATGATGATAAATACTACAAATTAACTAAGAAATTAAAATTTCCACACGAATTGATGCAATCGCTAAGAATAATAATTTCGTACATGAAGAGTTTGTTATTTTTCCCCTGAAAATGCGTATACCTCAATTCTACAATGTATTTAAAACTAAAAAAAAATACTGACCATCCTTCATCTTTTCATTATCCAGGACGGCCCATTATATCAGTTTGTATTTCCTAACCTTTAATAAAATCACTTCCTTCATAATATAAAGATACTGCTGATTTCACTAAGAAGTGGATGTCTACGTTACAGCTATCTGATAATTCAGTCGTGGTATTTTTATATATAACATCACTGTATATAAACATACAGATCATATGGAGACATAAATATTTTCTTAATAACAATCCTCCTAATAACACACTATCAATTTAAATTTTTTTAAAAAAATAATAAAACTTATTTTGGAAAATAATAACTTCAAATTTAATAGGTTACATTATATCCAAATTATGAGTACGGCAGTGGGTAGTCCCATGGTTTCTTCATACGCTTCCCTTTTCGTGGGTAAATTAGGTGAAGATTTTCTGCAAAATGAGCATTTTAATCCAACTGTTTGGTTAAGAGTTTTAGAGGACATTATATTTAAATCTAAAACCGGTCAGAACAAAAACTGCAAAAAAATTATTAATCGTCTAAATCATTTTCACCAGACGATTAAATTTATTTATGTTACATGCAATACGCATGTGTCATTTTTAGATATAAATGTAACGAACAATATTGTAATAAAACTATCTCGACAGTTGTTCATGTCAAACAGACTAATATCCACTAATTTATGTAATATTCCTGTTATCTCGGGTCATGTGAAAATGGTATACCATATATCCTTGCCAAATGATACCGACGCATTATTTCAGACGTTTGTCAATTACAACATTCTTTTTGAATGATTCAAACACATGGTTGTTTGTATATCCTATACATATAATTGATTCTGAATTTACCAAAGGCTTAATCTTACTCAACATGAAACTTTAAACAAAGCAAAATGTTCGATAAAAAAAATAATAATACCTTCCGCAACAGAATAACACAACAATCCTTCATTACCTATCATAGTCCTTGTAGTTAATAAATATTAGAGTCTCCTCAATTTGCCAACTAAAAACAGCGTAAAAACACTTTACAAAGGTAAAAGAAAATCAATTATTGCTTATAAAAGACCCAAGGATTTGTGAGATTTTTTTTTGTATTAGAACCAGACCAAGAGAAAATATAAAAATATGTTTTCTATCATCTTAATATAAGAGACATCGGTGCTGTCAATGTACATATATTAGAGAAAGTACGTATTGTAACAGCTCCAATACAAAAGAAGTGTTTTCACTACGTTCTTGCACTCACTAATGTGATTTATTTGATAAACTGTAAAATATGTAACATGAAATATGTTTAACAAAGACATCAGCCAGTTTGAGAGAATAAATAATCCTCGCTTTCATATAAAAATTGTATCTATCCGCAGCTCTCCTCTAATGCTTCAATACATTTTTAATACAAATAATCACTCCTTACGTAATTGTTCGTTCATACCAATCGATATTGTGCATGAAGCGACAAAAAGACTGATAAAAGAACTTACTGGATTTATAGACGTTAGATACAATATATTCCAATGTCCTTAATACTAAGATACTGTATAAACTTGTATAAACATTTAATAAAACAATTGATTTGTTGTATATCCTTTATAAATATATAATTGTATATATGACTGAATGCCTTTACATTATTATTGTACTTAATATAATCTAAATTGTATTTTGGAATCATTATTGTTATCGTTAATTATATTAAATTCATCTGTATAAGAATAAAGATATATCTTTGCATAAAATTTAAGATTATTTTCATTTTCTTACACAATAGGTTTAAGATTGTTATTTAAATATGTAAAATGTAATTTCCTTGGGATTATCGTAAATAAAGTTTAGGTGCAATTCCACAGATTTTTAAAAACTGAGAATTTGAAATGTAAATAGTTTCCAATTTCTGGCTTGGAGTGGCTATTTCAGACCATAGTTTTGCACGATTTAGGACCACAAATGCAGATATTGGTTTGTATTACTACCATCGTTACCTTCTCATCAAGTGAACACATAAGCGGTTCAAATAATGTCATATTTGGTGCAATAACATTCTTGCCATTCGTTTTTATAGATTTATTTAAGGCGTTTTATTAAGATTATAAATATCTAGATGCATGTCCAATTATCAACAGTGATCACAAATTAAATATGCCATAATTAGCATGAAATATTCTGAACCATATTATTGCTTAACTGAACAATAGACATGCGCATCACATAAGCAAGCGCTGGAAAGAAATTTCAATATATGATGGTTTACGTTAGTCACGTAGACAACCAGTTTCCGGCCGACATTGTTATATGACAGAAGGTACAAAAATGCAGTTCACTGAAGGAACTATTAGAATTGAATGTCGAAGAAATAATTGGAGAAAGTCAAATTCGACCCCTTATGACTTACTCAGACAAAACATGCAGCTATGGGTGGGTGGGGGTTAATCAAACTCTTAAGACTACAAAGTAAAGTATTTACTGAACAAGAAGCTACAATATGGGTAGATATATTACCAAACCTTACTGATGGACATACTAATTGATATCATAGATCGATAGCTATGCCACCAATTAAAGCTAGCCATTCTAAAAACAGTCTAAATTATGGATTAATAGTTGCCAATATCTAACAAATTACACCTCTGAAACTCCTAAACATAGCACTAGTGGAAGTTATGATCTCAAGATATAAATCTAGTTGTAGCTTAAGTTCTTCTTACGAAGTTTTCCCAGAGAAAAGTTATATTAAATACTCCAGGAGCACATAACTCTAAAGAATTAACGGGAGCAAATATTGGTAGAAGAAATTTTAAAAGAAGGGCTTATTTCTAAACCCTCTCTTCTCTGGAAATTACATATGAAAGAAACAACTTACCACCCTTACGTGTGACGTCGCATTTCTTTGGCAGATGTATGTTCTTACTCGATAATAATTATAATTAGTCTTCAATTAGGATCGTTTCGTCTTGCTATTATCTCGCGGTTCGTTAAGCATGTCCTACATGGGGCTAACTCCATTTCAGCGCCTTTTAGACTGACAAGGACTACGTCGTTTGTACTGTTATGGTGGCTCGATTGACATCTGTTTTCTTGTTTACGAGGATCCAAGGCAAACAAGAGACTAACATTTCATATAGTCAAGCTACATTGTTATAAGCTGCGATTTAATGTATTTTGCATAGGACTAGCGATTTCAAAATGAAATGTGTTGGTTTTTTTGGCACTTACTCAGCAAAGTATAAACTTTTAAATTAAAAAAATATTATAATAATATTTGTTTATACACTTATGGAGTAGTGTTTTTCCTTAGCGTTTTAAGCTGCTACCTTTAGGTATCTTTTAGAAAATACAGAGTTGCGATCCGACAAAGGGTTTGTTCCAGGACGAAATCCAACGTTTAATTAATCTTCACCGCGAAATTACTTATCCCAAAATTTTCTGCCGAAAGGGAAGTCTGAGGGATTCCGAGGAAATTAATAAAGTAATTCTTCTCGATTAATAAATCGGCTAAGTGCTTTGGTCTGGAAGAATGTGAGAGAGAGAGAGAGAGAGAGAGAGAGAGAGAGAGAGAGAGAGAGAGAGAGAGAGAGAGAGAGAGAGAGAGATCATATTATGCTGTCATACCGGTAATTCGAGTTCAATCAGTTACTCAATACTTTGATGACATTTGTTTTTTATCTGCATAACAGAACGGCTAATTGCATTTCGTATGAATTTCCAATTTTATTTTAAGAAAAAGTGTTATCAGTCGAATGCCTTGTTTAATTTCGTTTTAGTTATGTAATTGATTAAATTGTTTTTTTTTTACACACCGGAGCTCGTACTAATCTATTTTATATCGTTGCTCAGATTTATGTTAATCCATCGAATAATTTCATGATTTATTTTATTTTATTGTTTGCTCGATACTGGCAATAACACTGTGGTCAATCATCTATAAACCGATAACCATAGTGCCATAACATGTGGGGGAATATATCAATTAATATAACAGGTCTTATCTCCATCCACGCACTAACATAGGGATTCGCTGATAAATATAGACAGTCATCTTTAGGTCTTTAACTGGGTGTCATTTCTTTTCTTCTGAACTTCAGTCATCATGTGTTATTATTATCCTTTGTCTCAACTATCTGTAACTTAAAAAAAAAATATATTATTTTTCTTCATTTCAATATTCACGGAAGTGGACACAACTCTTTAGGGAAAATTATACTTTGGAAACCGTGTCTAGTTTCCATATATATATATATATATATATATATATATATATATATATATATATATATATATATATATATATATATATATATATATATATATATATATATATATATATGAAATACACGAATAAGTCAAGTGCACGTCTAGAGAAGTGGGAGCACCGTCAGGGTAACAGTTTGAAATTGGATTATATCAGAATAAAAGCTGTTCGGAATTCGCTTGTTAAGTCCGTGAGTTTCGGGTATTTGTATTGTTTTCTCTGTAAATTCTTCCACTATCATAGAGCTTCTATTAAAGAGTTACGTCTACTTCTGGGCACGTATAAATAAGGGAGATAAATCTTATTTCATGAATCTGCATGTTGAACTCTGATAACCGTTTTAAGGAATAGGTTTGAAGTTGTATGTGTGACCTGATTACCGTTTGCGCTACTGTATATACAATTGATGCAGCGTTAAGTGTAGCATACAACGTAAAGGACTTAAGTGATGTGGGAGATTAAATATACAATTTCAGTCGTAGTAGTCCAGCCAAAACAAGTCACATGTTTGCTAATTAATACTGATTTACACATATTTTTCTCGTCATCAGTGAACGATGAATTTCATATTCAAATACATATCTCACAAAGTAATACACCTGGTCAGTTGACATTTAAATTCAGATCCAAGTTTTGCTGTTGGCGTCCATGCCAGGCGTCAGGTAAAAAGCTTATCAGTCGTTGCTTATTAAAGTTGTTTGAAACATCGAATATATCAAGTATTGCTGGTTATTGTAGATTTGTTCAACATCGCCGTCCAAGAAATCCGATTTAGTGGCCTGCAGCAAATGTTGTGATAGAGACGATTGCAATATAGGACTGTGTAGTTTGCCCTCCATGAGTAAGTACAGTACTTTTCTAGGTTTCAAACAACATATTTGTCTGTCGGTCTGTCGCGACAAGAATGGTGCTCGTACGAATCCTACCATTGGATTAGGATATGTCTGTTGTGGTATGTCCAGGAGCAAGACAGTTTAATCTGCTTTGCTTGGCGTGAAATTACCCTTATGTGTTGATTTGCCACAAAACTGACATGCGCATGAATATCTGTATGCTTTCAGCTTTCGTTTATTCTTCTATCTCTATTTCAGCTTGTTTATGAATACCATTTTCATTATCTTTTAGTACGACTATTTCGAAGTTAAAAACCTATTTTGAATATTTTAGTGATTGTTAGGTGTGAAGACATGTCTTCACGATTGTTTAATTTCGTTGGAAAGTACATTGTTTCTTTAGATTGAATGTTCGTATCCTCTATCATAATTGAGAAAAATGTCTAAATAGCAAGATAAATTATATACTTAATGTGCATTCATAAAAAGAGTCAACATGGGAACGGAAAAATTGTATTAAATTCACCATTGGTTTAATAAATTATATCAAAATATAATTTGATTGACTAAATACTGAATTATGTTCAAGGTTTGACCAGTACGTGAGATCTGCCGGAGGTCACTAAATTTTGAAACATAAGGCATAAGACGAAATGCTTGTCGTCAGAGAAATATAAAACCTATAAAGAATAATGCCAAAATATTGACTAAAATCAATTCATTTTATCTTAACGATATGAACATGTATAAAACTGTGTATCTGATTAACATCCATCTTCAATACAGGCTATGTACAGATTGGTACTGCGATTCCCGGTAGTGCAACAATGAAAACACTATTTCGCAAAGCTGTTTATTCACGAGTGTTTCAAAAGCGTTATCAATGATGAATTACTTAATGATCACTTGGAACATTACAAACGAGACAATAGTCTTGAAAATGTACTGTCTGTCACGTAGAGCCAAAATACAGCACCTGAAAAGACAGGCAAACACCAAAAACTCCACCACGACAAATTTGATAAAGTAATCTTGAAACAGGCGAAATAAATGAAATAAATGATTTTATTTCAATGTCGGCTGCTGATAAATATTTCCATACTAATCCAAGTTCATTACAACTTGTTGTGTTGCAATTTATGTAACTAACTCAGCTTTGTCAAATTGGTTCCCCCCCCAAAAAAAAAACAAAACAAAAAAAAAACAACAAACAAACAAATGCACTTATATCCAATTACGTTTTTTTTTGTTTTTTTTTTTTACCGCAGCAAATTGCCGGAATTCCAATTCGATACATATTTAGACATTGCCCAGAGCGATTACGCCAAGTCGCTAAATATACCCGTGTTAAAATTGATCGCTGATAATAGAACGCTGGGTTTCCCAGGCTCGACAAAATTAATACTGGTTGCGATTATAGAACTCCAATGCTTAGATACTTAATAAATTTTCTGACGGTCTATACTGATAAAATTACCGGTGATCACCGCTGGTATTGTTATAGTAATTTACTTAAGTTGTGTATTCACTACCGTAGCATGCACAACACAAACTTCCTGTGTAGTGGACGACATGTACACCAGTTCAAGAGCGCGTATACTGATAGACGCCTTGTTTAAAAAAATCGCATAGTACACTTCCCAGTAATTTTCCATTGAGGTTAGCGTGGACCAGAGTGAGAAAATCATGCAGTGTACAAGTGATAATAATTTTTCGTGGACAGTAAACGGAGCCAGTAATTTTTCATTGAGGTCAACGTGGACCAGAGTGTGAAAAAATCAGTAAGGGGTGCCTCTAATTTTTCTGAGGTCAGAATGGACCAGAGTCCGGAGAAAATCACGCTGTATACACGAGAAAGTAATATTATGTGGACTGTAATTTTACATGGAGGTCAGCGTGGAATAGTAACCGGTGCTCTAACCAGATTTACATACAAGCCTCTGATTGGTTTTTGAACAGTTTAATGAGTCAACACTACTTGACTGAATCAACATTTTCTTAAGTTTCAGCTCCCAGTCTGCAAAACGTGGACTTAATGAAGGCGTAATCCCACATAATATTCGCCACCATTTTTTGGGGGGTGGGGTGGGGTCGATGGCTTTTATATATATATATATATATATATATATATATATATATATATATATATATATATATATATATATAAAGAATACAAATCATATGGCGAATAACAACCCTCTCAAGCGTACTGGATCCACCAAGGGATCACGTTTGTCAGGGATTAATTAAA
>JAEAOA010000143.1:530000-565000 GCA_016746295.1 Potamilus streckersoni | reverse complement strand
GTCTAGTTGAACACAAACAATATTACGGACACAGATTCAAGCACATGTAAAGACGGATCTTGTATAAGTTTTAATCTGATGTAGTATACCATTACCTTCAAGAATAAATAAGCGGGATTTACTTACAACGGCAACATCAACCAAATATACAGACTGTGTAGATAAAAACGTGACTTACGTCTGCCAGACAATTTGTTGGCAGAAAAGATGACTTTAGAACAGGAATGAATAAATCCAAAAGCCATAACAAGACAAAAGTCAATCCAAACTTTGTCAACCATTTCAACTCAGCCGGACACTGTCTAATCCAATGAAATTCTGCACAGTCTGATGAATCAAACCACGATGGACAGACAATGAATATAGAAAAAAATGTAGTTTAATCCACTGTACTTAATTTATTTCATATCAAACTGCTCAGCTTCACTGTTCATTAGATTTATCAAGTTATTATTATTATTATTATTATTATTATTATTATTATTATTATTATTATTAGTAGTAGTAGTAGTAGTAGTAGTAGTAGTAGTAGTAGTAGACCTAGTTCTAGCACTTATCATAATATAAACGTTATTACTCTTAAATACCTAACAAAAATGAGAAACCAACACTTTTTTTAATTGAAAAATTTTCATTTATTTCATAAAATGCAATGTGAAAGAATTAATAAAAGCTTACAGTACGGTGAATGGGTTCCTAAAAGCCAAAAAAGTCTATCAATTTCAATAGTTCCAAGTAATTCTAATATGTTCCAAAGGTATTCCTATTTCCGAATAATGTCATAACTGTACTGATATCGCTTCGGTGGCCAAGTGGTTAGAGAGTCCGCCTCGAATGCGGGAGATCGTGAGTTCGATCCCCGGCTAAGTCATACCAAAGACTTACAATAATGGTACTAAAAGCTGCCTCGCTTGGCGCGCAGTATTAAGAGATTAGTGTTAGGACTGGTTTTCCTTGTGTCAGGATAATGTGACTGGGTGGGACATCATGCTTCATGTCTGCGGCAATACAGTTATGAAAATAATAAACATAATATAGATATGCATAACAAATTCAATCATATTTTTGCTTTTTTAGTGGAAATCACTATAAACTGCCACACAGCAGAAATCGTAGCAATATGACTGAAAAATTGTTAAAGCTACGTTAAAGATCATAATCACATCACATTACATAGTTACTGTATTGATGTGTAAACACTACAGAAGAAACCACTCATATAATCTCAAAATATCTTTAAATAAATTCAAGTAATCCCAATACAGTTATAAATTGAAATGTCTTTGAACAAATTCACAGTAATTCCTTAAGGTATTAGATATCCAGATAGTCTCTAAATGAATGCTAGATCAATGTGATTCCAGCGAATGATTATTATTAAGTAAACGAACCAATCCTCTCATTTGTCTTCGCCGGCCAAGGTTGCAATATGTAAACCATATCTACACCTTGGCGGATCGAGCAGATAGTTTTCTGTCCATACGGTCTATTAATTTCATTGGATGTAGCGTCAAGCCATCGCGTACAATCAAAATGAAATTGTTCAAATTTGAACACTGTTCCTACATGATCGAGGCAAGGGGAGCACACAACTTGATTGAACTAGTAAACAAACAATTTTACACCGACTTTATATGTTTGTACAAATACCTTTCGCTCAGAAGCACTTTTAATGACATCTTTCTGGTACTTTGTCATACTTTTGATGTTGAGCTTACAAAGTATTCTTTTGAAGTCAATCGCCTCCAGCATTTTCGACTGATGTGCAATGCACCGCAATCACACTATACTATCGTAAATACTAATATATATATATATATATATATATATATATATATATATATATATATATATATATATATATATATATATATATATATATATATATATATATATATATATATATATATATATATATATACTTTATCCGTCAAAGTGTAGATAGGGATATCATATCAGAATCTTCTCTAGCGAAGATTACTCTCATATAACTCTTCCAAGATGAATAATATTTCTAGGAATGCCTAATTCTGCGTAATAATTTCACTTGAATAAAGATGGTATGCAATAGCTTTGATTATAATTCAGTGCATCATCTTGTCGTTTCCAAATACTCGATCAGTAAAAAGATCAGATGTTGTAATTGTGGATAATCACAAACTAGGAAAGGCTGGCCATTTTCAGAACTCGTGGCCTAATAAAGTTTAATTGTACTTAACAGTACGACCTAACATTGAAAACTTATGAATGAATGGATCAAGGCATTTGATAATGACTCATCTTTTAGTACAAACTACGATCATAGGATTTTACCATTGAAAATGTTATTAACTAAATGACCTTAATAAGACACTATTATTATGAAAATAATAAACATAATATAGATATGCATAACAAATTTAATCATAGTTTTGTTGTTTTAGTAGAAATTATATTTGCTTTATAAATCTGAAAGTAAAATTTAATACACCGCTAGAGATAGCTCCCAATAAACACGACCTTCACATAATGACGCGATAAATGAATCACTATACACAGTATCGCGCTATGGTGCTGCTGAATAAAAAAATTGTATGTACAACAAACTTCAAAAGTGTAATACGAATCCTGTCAGTTTAACCTTCCGCCGAAATTGAAGAATTTGAAAACTTACAACTACATTGATAACACCTTCGTCTCATTTCGATAATGAAGACGGAGAGGTAATAGACGTGATTCTTTTCAGGTGGCTACGCTTTTAACGGGCTAACATCTGGCTAGGTCTGCGAGGAACAATGATTTTGTTTTTGGAATGATTAGTCTTTAAAATAAAACTGGATGACGTTTCAAGAATGAATGAAATAACGTTGGTTTTTTTTTTAGTTCCTGTAATTGTGTAATGAAAACATTGAATGAATCATTCGGTTTCAGTAGTCTGTAACTCTTTATTGCCATTCTGTTAGTGATGACACGTATATGGGTTGTGACTTTTAGAAGTTATTACTCACCAAGAATAACGGGCTTGACAACATTTCATTATACACTCATCTGAGGCTCTATTCTAGCATGCGATGGAGAAAGCTGAGGATGTTCCGATTTCTTACAACTGCTCATCTACGAAACTGACGGCTGACCAAGGAAGTGCTTCAAGGATAATGCTCAATAACATAAACACAAGTTACCACACCTTTAAGAGGAAATTTAGCTGCTTGAAATTAAAATCAAGACATGCATTATATTGACTTTAGCACGTCAGAACAAATTCTGACCACCCATAATCCGCAGATGTGCACTGCTTACAGCAAGGGATCAAAAATGATTAAGATAAATGCAATAAACTGAAAACCAACAGTGGAAAACGTGTTTCTAATTAGCCTAAGCTCTTTCAACTCCAAATGGGTCTTTTCAAAGTTAAATACAAAGCATAAATGAGACAAACAGAAAATAAAAGCGTTGAGGTTACAAACTTTTATATAACTATTTCTATAGACATAACAGATTGAAGGATTTTATGTTTCATATAGTTGCTTTCGACTTGATGATGCTGCTAAAAATGTTTTACATTGACCTAGTAATCGATCAGCCATATCGCCATCGCTTAAATTTTGCGTAACCGCAGATTATATCCAGGGATTTTCATTGATTTAGTAGTAATTATATTTTATCGGTGACTAAAATACAAATTGAAAAATTATTTAGATGAAAGTGTGCCGGCTGCAAAACGACGATTTTATTTGTGCGTGGCTTTCCTTTCCTAGTCTTCTTTAAACCGCTCATCACAAATATGACCTGTAACGTTCAGTATGTCGGAGAATCAGAAATGTTACAGACATGGATTA
Organism: Potamilus streckersoni; assembly: GCA_016746295.1. Taxonomy (NCBI): domain Eukaryota; kingdom Metazoa; phylum Mollusca; class Bivalvia; order Unionida; family Unionidae; genus Potamilus; species Potamilus streckersoni. Next base: position 561,182 of record JAEAOA010000143.1, on the reverse strand, counting down.
ATTTTCATAGGTCTGATTGGATGACCAAAAAGCTGTACAAAAAGTAAATTGCAGAACATTTCTCTTCCCGTGGCCAAAACTTTCATTGAGTCAACACTTCTTGCAATTGCTAACAACTAGAGTTCTGAAAATAGGAAACAAAGGAAATCGCCGTTTTTGAATATTAAAACATTCAGCGTCAAGTCGAGGCCAACTAGTTGAAACATTAAATCTTTCGTTTATTCCTTAGAACTACATAATTTTTTTTCTAACTTTAACGCTTTGTTTGATTTTTTTACTTTGAAATATACTCATTTAGAATCGAAAACGCTTAGGCTAGTTAGAAACTAGTTTTGCATTGTTTGTTGTCAGTTTTTACATCATATGCGAAGCTATAAATGTTTATTGTTTTACGCATGTCACATTTTGTGTGTGTATCTACAGGTGTATATTGTTGAAACAGAAACCGTTAAATTCATTTAATACTTTTTTTGGCGGGAACTGGATCTTTCAATTAGGCAGAATATTTTTGTTTCTTTTGTCTCAAATAATTTTTAAAAACAAATATGTTTGATATGACCAGTGCTTGCTTTCTTTTAAATCAGTGTAAAAGTAGATTGTGTTTTTTGAGCCATGTAGAGACTTTACTCTCTGAAACAGTCCACCTGGACTGGCTGGGCACTATGTACAATGAATCCCTGGATTATGAATCTAACGCTTTACCAACCGAGTTACCGTGGCTTCCTACTTTTGCAAAGTATTGAAATTTGTTATTTACCGCATTTTCAAAATACTTTTACCTGGAAAAACTTATGTATGTATTATTTCAGGAATGCACAAAGTTGACATTGTCCGTTATGGAGGTCTTAGCAAATGTGGAAAAACTCCATCAAACACATCACTCAAAGCGTGATATGCATATCTGCGACATCTGTTGTGGATCGGAATTGTGCAACATCAGGCCATGCGTGAATATCAGGGGTATATATTCTCTCTAAACTTTGTATTTTTTTGCGTTGTTTTAAATTACATTACCTTTTATTACATTTATACAGTTATGTACATTATGTGATGGAGAAGTTTTCAAATACTATGAATCGCATTACGTTTTATTACATTACATTACCGTCAAATACAGATGCAGTGATGGAGACGTTTACAAACAATATAAATCACATTACGCTTTATTAAATTCGATTACCATTATGTACAGTTCTGTGATGGAGACGTTTTAAAATCACCATAAATTGCATTGCATTATATTACTTTAGATTGCCGTTAAGTACAGGACTGTGACAGGTTTTAAAACTTCTCTCATTGAATTTCATTAAAGCATATTACTCGATATGACTATAACATATTCTATCCTAGCTAACCTTACCAAATCGTACCATGCCTTACCATATCATATATACCTTACCAAATCGTACCATACCATACCATATATACCTTACCAAATCGTACCATGCCTTACCATAAATACCTTCACAAATCGTATCATACCTTAGTGGCCGAGTGGTCTAAAGCGCTGTCCGTTACGGATCACTGCTATCTCACCTCTCTCTGCGTAGGTTCGAGTCTAGGATTAGGCAAATGTGGATATGTGAGAAAGCTTGCCAGTAGCTTCTCGTGGGTCGGTGGTTCTTTCTGGTGATTTCCAGGTTTCTTCATCCACCATTAATACTGGCCGCCATGAATAGCTATATCGTGTGCTGAAAAATGGCGTTAAGCCCAACAACAACAACAACCAATTCGTACGATACCTTATATACCTTACCAAATCGTACCATACCATACCATATATATCTTACCAAATCGTATCATGCCTTACCATAAATACCTTACCAAATCCTATCATGCCTTGCCATAAATACCTTACCAAATCGTATCATACCTTACCATATATACTTATCAAATCGTACCATGCCTTACCGTAATACCTTACCAAATCGTACGATACCTTACCATATATACCGTATGAAATCGTACCATGTCTTACCATAAATTCTTACCAAATCGTACCATACCATACTATAAATACCTTACCAAATCGTACCATACCTTACCATCCCATATATACCTTACCAAATCACACCATGCCTTACCATCCCATATGTACCTTACCAAATCGTACCATGCCTTACCATTCCATATATACCTTACCAAATCGTACCATGCCTTACCATCCCATATATACCTTAGCAAATCGTACAATGCCTTACCATCCCATATATACCTTACCAAGTCATACCATGCCTTACCATCCCATATGTACCTTACCAAATCGTACCATGCCTTACCATCCCATATGTACCTTTCCAAATCGTACCATGCCTTACCATTCCATATATACCTTACCAAATCGTACCATGCCTTACCATCCCATATATACCTTACCAAATCGTACCATGCCTTACCATCTCATATATACCATACCAGATCGTATCATGATTTACCATCACATATATACCTTACCAAATCGTACCATGCCTTACTATAAATACCTTACAAAATCGTACCATTTCATACCATGAATACCCTACCTAATCGTACAATACCTTACCATACCATATATACCTTACCAGATCGTACAATGCCTTACCATTCCGTAAGTACCTAACCAAATCATACCATACCTTACCACACCATATATACCTTACCAAATCGTACCATGCCTTACCATACCTTCTATTACCTTACCAAATCATATCGTACCTTACTATACATTACATTGCCTTTGCAAACATTAAAATACCTTACCTTTTCTTATCTTACCAAATATAATCAAACATTACATTACCTTCCAAACAGTACCATACCATAAAGTTCCTTTAATCAAAGCTATATAACTTTATGTTACTGCTTTGCAATATGACACTTGCGTATCAGGTGTCGAATTGAAACTATTATGTCACTACAATTTATTAAAGCTTTTAAGTTTTCCACGACGCGAGACATTAAATTTATTCGAATTCAGTTAAGAGATTTTATGATGATGTACCTCCATTATATATATATATATATATATATATATATATATATATATATATATATATATATATATATATATATATATATATATATATATATATATATATATATATATGTATATATGAAATGTCGTTTATATAAGAAAAGTTTGATGCTAGATTTAACTTTTATATGTCTGCATTTACTTTAATTGCATTCACACTGTACCGAATTGACTTCTTTTTATTTTATTTGGTATCTTGTAGCACCTCATATTTGTATAATGTGAAAAATGTTTACATTCTATTTTCTGGTACAAGTCTTTATTTATTTTAGAGCTGATCTGACTGAACTATATAGCCATTAATGTGCTGATATGCCGTTAAACGCTAATGCATACATACATATGCATGAACAAAAGTTGCTAAAATTATTTCCTTTTTATATTTTAGCTCTTTATATTTTGATTCTAGCTCTTTACATTTTGATTCATGTCATAAAATATCTTTCAGATGTACTTTATCTATACTACAAACATGGCAGACTCATCAACGAAACTTTGACTGCAAGACCATAATTGATAGTGCAATGAAAATGGTAGGAAATGATGTTTACATTGCAGACAAACTAATTCCTAAATTGCAATTTATATTTAGACATTTAGAAAATCATTCATGTTGGTAGTCTTGACTACGATTGATACTTTTATATATGGAAAAGACTGATAATAGTAGTTTGAATTTATGTACTGTTTGCCTGTCATCTCTGGACACAATTTGTCTTAATAAACTTAATCTCCAATGCCTTATAGTTAAGAATGATCTTGTATGATATTTCTCTCTTTTAACAATTTTTATATATAATCTATTTTATACTGAAAAATTATTCTAAACCACGTTTTTCGGCAAGTACAAAGTGACTACAACAATTGCTTCTGAACTAAATGTATTTATATGTATAATGAAATGTGGCTTACGTATTATCACTTCAGGCCCTCGAGTCTTTGAATCCTTCTTTCTAACAATTTGAGACATATGCCACACTTTCTTCGTGTCTCTGTGTCCACGGTTATACATTTGCAACTTCTGGGTCAGTATTACGTTTTGGACCACTAATGTATATCTATGCCTGCCAATCGGACCACTTCGAGCATTTACGAAACGAGGATGTACTCGGAAGTTAAGAATGATCGGGCTTTTTGTTTCATTCGTAACCGTATTTTCATTCTATACGGTGAATCATAGTCAAACAAATCGTATAAGTATACCCGTTGTTCCGTGTCTTGCCCAATATATCAATGATTACACCTGACACGAAGCGATACATAAAAATATGTAAGCTACTTAATTGGCATATGGGGGAAAGTTGGTGAATAGTGTAAGATAATTAGAATGGAGTCATTGATGGGTCAGAATACAAACTACGCGTGATGGTTACCTTGTAAGTCAGGGTGTTACTTGTCCACTTACGCAGTCTTTAAAGCAAGGGTCTCAAACTCAAATCACGAGTGCAACATAGGGACTAGTACATTGACCCGTGGATGGCGTCACTGAAACCGTTTCATTCAGCAAGACCGGCTCGTAAAAAATAGCCAGTTGAAAGGTTGGAAAAAGTCAATAGCATATTTTACTGAAGATAAAACGATACAATCGACAGAAGTATTCCTTAGTGGTTTGGATTGATATAACAATATTTGGCTATAAAACGGTTGAAAAGCATGGATTAACTTACTGGATTAACAGATATTACAATACTTATTGAATCTTTAAATATGACATTGATCAGAAAGTGTTTATAAATTCATATATTCAAAGTGTGTAACAAGATAACCGAGCACATTTGGACGGTGATTTATTGATGTATGACTTGAACGAGAAAAGAATATTAATTAATACGTGTGCGTATAAGATCCAAATATTGGACAAGTTAATAAATCTAAGAATGCAACAAATATAAATACAAATAACTGCACTTACAGTACAAGTACAAAGGTGAACGATTCACAATAATTTCATATGATGGAGAAAATGATGTGTTTTACTCAATAGTAAAATTGATGTATTCACTCAAACAGTGAAAACTGACGTATTTTTCTCAATAGTAAAGTGATGAATTGATATCATACTTATCTTTACACTCCCAAAACACTGGGTATAACAAACCCCAAAATTAGCCCACGGCAGAAAGACTACTTGCATGGAATAAGACAAACTCTCAGTCACTAGCACACTTGGCTACTTTACACACAGGGCAATCAATAAATCAGCATTACAGGTATTCACCAACCACCATTCAGTTCTTTGGTTAATGAAGCAAACAGTTCCCATCAATTCGGTCAGCACGCCCGATCACCTGCTACTTGACCAGAAACATTGTTCACTCAGCTCTACGGCTGCTATGATTTAGCTTCTATGGTTAGCTCTATAGCTGGTACCACGTCGACTACGATCACCATGAATCACTCTGATCAGCTGAAAATACAGCTAACACGGTGTGTTATACATGTACGGGTATATTCGATAATACGTAATGACGTTACATACGGTATGTTATACAAAACAGTAAACCGGTTCAGAAGTGAACCTGTGTCCGATAAGATTTTTATGGTACTAATCGCTTCTAAATTAAATGCAACTTTATATTGCTAATATAAAGCTCTTGCTAAGCCACAAACACAAATAAAAATAATTTCATTATACCATGCAGGAAAAAGCTACAAAAATGTAACATGATAAACGTGGTAGTACAATAGCTATAACTTACAAAATACGTATGAAATAATTTCCGTAATAAATTAATAAAATAATCATTGCATACCTCTACGGCTGAAGATGTGCAAGTCCCTAAGTTTACTGCTTACTGACAAGACATTCCGTAATGTGAAGATACCATTTTACAGCGAGGCATTTGTACACACACGATGTAGCCTACATCGTCTGTGCTCTGGAAAAATTCGGTTTTTCCTTTCGAAAGTACTTCACACGTGATGAACTGTACTCACTGTTTCGAAATATTGTACAATATACCTAAATCAACCTTGGATATCGTTGTACACAAAAACGAAACCCGAGTACATGTATTTAATAAACAAAGGGTTTTGTGAAATTCCACGATACTCGTCTTAATTTAATGGAAGTAATATTTACCATTATGTAATTTGGAGAACTTAAAGAAAATATTTTACGAGGAGAAGTCGTTCATATGATATAAGTGGCCAAGTGGTCTAAAGCGCTGACAGTTACGGAACACTGCCATCTCACCTCTGTCTGCAAGAGTTCGAGTCCAGACTCGGTTAATGTGGTTAGGTGAGAAGGACTGCCAGTAGCTTCTTGCGGGTTGGTGTTTTTTCCCGGGGTTTTCTATGGTTCTTCCTCCACCATTTATACTGACCGAAATGTATAGCCTATCTTCTGCTGAAACATGGCGTTTAAACCTTTAGTGACAACAAAATTATGTCATGTTTAAAGTTTGACATGTTTTAGAGATTAAACAATGAACGGTAAAACATTTTGATTGGTAACCCAGTTACAATACCATGCTGCTAAAATATTTGCAACATATAAAACTGGAAGTGCCGAATCTAAAAGCGGTATCTCAGAAAAAAGCTATAGTTTGATAATTTGTATAATTAAATATATTACATTATAGGTTTCATGTCGTATACTTGCACTGTAGCAAACCTTCAGGCAGTAATAAGATTTTCATTATATTCACCAACAATATTGTATATTTCTGCTAAGAAATTAAATAATTAAACTACTGCCAGATAATGATGAAATTGGTAATAGTATTATAAACCTTACTAAGGAAGAAAAAGTCCAGTATTTTACAAATTTATTATTTTAACGAGTCTAAACATAGAAATTCAAGCAACATAACTGTTAGAGTAAAACAATAGAAATGGGGTCATTAGTACTAGGATATATTCAAATAGTATAAATCTATGAGAATATTACGTGACTGAAAACGTGGCAATAATAAAATTATTGTCAAATGGAAAGTCGCGCTACTTAATACAAGATGGGAACAAATTGTGCAAAAATGACTATATTACAACAGTATAAAAATTGTGGCATAAAAAAACAAGAAACTTCAATCAGAATTTGTTAACACGGGAAGCGGGAATATAAACATTAATAATAGGCTTGTTATTCAATTATAGAAAATGAATTTCATAAATTTTGGTAAGTAAAAGAAATAAAAACAGTATTCGGGTGGAAAATTTACTTGATACCTCTGAAATAATATGATACATGTCTCACCTGATACGTCCATTGTTTCAGCCTACAAGCCTGGAATTGTTGACATTGTTAAGGCCTTCAACGCCCAACAACGTATACTTTCGTATGATGCAGTATACCTGCTGAAACAATGGACGCATAGGGTGCATGTCTAATATAAATTACCGTAATTACAATGCATGTGTTCAATTAACACAAAATCCTAGATGATTCAAATAAATGACAATTAAGCGAATATAAACTTGAAGCAGGAGAAAGTGACATCAATCAAAATTTTGTGTTTTCTATTTTGAAGAAGGCGAACCAAATTTATTGTTCTAATAAGTTGATTCGTAGATAGGTACCAATAACTACAACAACCTACTAAAATGAAAAATTCACAGAATAATGCAAAATTTCAAAGAGAAGATAACCTAAATATTTAAGAAAATGTATCTACCCGCACAATTGGATGGATGCATTTCAAAAAAGATTTGATGAAACTAAATTACCACCAAAATTATATTTTTTTCATTGTATGAGTACTGAACGTTACGGAGTTTTAAGTATGTTTATAATGTCGCGAAACATTTCAATATCAAATTAACGCGTTGACTTACATGCCAACGATGTAAAGACAAATGATTTATTGTTTTTGCGACAGGTTTGAAGAATGGATGTATGATCGTAAATAATCATAAACATGACACAACATGTAGTGAACCTATTATAGTAAATAATGCTAGTTTGAAAATAAATGAGCCGGTTCGTGCGAGCAGCCTTCTCCCATAATGTTAAGCGAGAAACGCAGGTAATCCCACTCAAAGTAGGATGTCATATTAGTATGCCTTGATTATGTGGAAGTAGTTTTGCTATTTTCAAGAGCGACCGATGTGAGACTCAAGAGAAACAATTCGCAAATTTGTTCTGGTTTTTAGAGATGTTAATATATTTATGTTATGTTAACCCGAATATTAAATAAATATTTCAAAACGAGGATGAAATGAAAAAAATGTGTACTATACACACACACACAAACACACACACACACAAACACACACACACACATACATACATACAAATATATATATATATATATATATATATATATATATATATATATATATATATATATATATATATATATATATATATATATATATATATATATATATATATATATATATATATTCAAGTACTTAAATTAACTGATCACTTTGAGCATTCTTTGCTGATAGGTAAATGAGGCTAAACATTATAAAAATACATGATTTGTATTGTATATAGAAGTGAAAAATATTAATCTAATAATAATTTTACACATTCGTTATCACTTGATCATTCTGTGACGTTTAGAAAAAGAAGCAGAAAAAAGTTTTGTTCCGTTAAAAATTGAAAAGTGTGTAGAAGAGTACTGTAGGACAACAAAAAGTGATTTCATCAACGTAGGTTCCGTGTCACCAGCGGTAGAACTGTTGGAACATTTTTACAGATTTTTACAAGGTTGTCCTTGAGAACCCAGTTTAAATCCCATTGTTGCTTTTCCCCCCTACTATTTCTCTATATTCCTTAACCTAAATTGCATGTGTTGGAAAATTGAAATATTAAATGAAAAGAAGACGATACAAATAATGTTTATCTTTGATAATTTAATAAATGTTTTCATGCAGTGAAATGGGTAGAAGTCCATTGAATCCTATAAAATAGTTAAAATGTTTAATTAGCAAAAAAAAGAAGAAAACAGAAAGATGTACGTTTTAAGTATATTTTACTAAAGGAAACTGAAGCATAATTATAATGTATTGCAAACTATTTCAGGACCCATAACTATAAACGTGTATTTTTAGCGGGTACATTCAATAATTCGTAAACTGTCAATCGGTAAAGATTTTAGGATCCAATAAGAAGTAGTGAAACATACTATCAGGCTATTTATATTAATTAGTTTTTGTCTAGAGTGCGGGGAAAATGTCCACGACGCCATATTTATGTAAACTGAAAGAATCATTAACTGTACGGTGATTTTATTTTGGAAAACAATTATTTGTTGTAACCTTTTGTGCATTAAGTGTAAATAGTATTTCTGTGTAATATGTAAATGAAGATATATTGGTGAACACTGTGGTAGGATTCTTGCATTTCACACTCCCTAGTAAATATCAGGCAATGTTATGAATCATAATGCGATGGACACTAAGGATATCGTCACAATGTTGAAAATATAAAACCCGAAGAGTGAAGAGAAAGTCTTTAATAGGAATCCGACGACATATTCATTGAAGAAAACTCGAAGAGAGATAAGTAAAATCATAGTGGGGAATTTGATCAAAGAGGGTTGCTGTTTAAGGAGAAAATTGTATTGCCAGTCAGAACCAATATGCCATTTATGAACGCAACTTGAATTCTAAATGATGAGAGAGAGAGAGAGAGAGAGAGAGAGAGAGAGAGAGAGAGAGAGAGAGAGAGAGAGAGAGAGAGAGAGAGAGAGAGAGAGAGAGAGAGAGAGAGAGAGAGAGAGATGCAGTATTCTATCATCGATCTGATGGAGAAATCTAACAGCTGAGAGATTTAAAGGGATATTTTCCCAGTTCATAATTCCCATAAGGGACACAGGGTACACAAACAATTTTATGTCTACGTACATTAACACAAGGTATCATAATGCCTTACATCTATTATAAAGATGCCAATATTATTCACAATGAATGATCATAAAATTTGTTTATGGGTAGAATACAGTTTTTCTTTATTTTCCAACGCTTTCAAGCAAATGTTTGTTAAATTTATTGCTTTAATATTTCTCATCGAATGAAAAAACCTTCATATGAAATATAACATTAACGTAGTCGTGTGTGTGTGTGTGTGTGTGTGTGTGTGTGTGTGTGCGTGCAGATTTCGCTATTTTTTCTGAGTCATTGCTCACGTACCGTATGTAGCGTTTGGGAAGAGAGCCTCGGATCAGGAGAACCCATTTAATATTATGAAAGTTAAGCGAATAACATTGACAAGCGTCCAGACCTGATATAGGGTACACGATGGAATACATTTTGTGAAGAATATTTGTTTACGAATGTGACAGGGTTTTTGAGGCCCTGCTATGAGGACACCACATGTCTAAGACCCTTTGAAGTACTTAAGCATACTTTTTGTTAGACTATGTTATAAAAGAGAAATATAATTTCGTCATATATTTTATGTCAATTTAAATTACCTAAATTTGAAAATAAGTTCGTTTCATGGCAGATTATGCCATAATTATGATATTCTATCCATAACACAGTTAAATGATGTGCGTGTCGATAATCAAGGCTGCATCGTACATATTGAACTCAGTTAAATGAAATTTCAGTATTTAATAACTAGTCATATTTTCACGCTATGAAAAATTGCAGAAGATTCTATTGATGTAACCAATTCAGCTATGACGCTACAGTTTTCGCAATGGTGCCTTTTCGTCATTCCTTTGCACTATGACAAATGTACGCATTCCCTCTCAAGCCGTGAATAATAAATTGATACACTATTGTACTAAAAGTTATATTATTAAGGTTTAAAACATTATCGTTAAAGTCCCTGAACTTAACTATCGGAATTATCCGAATGCTAATTGTTATGTATATTTAATTTATGTTATGTGATGGATTTTTTTTCATGATTATATGCTAAGTTTATCTCTATTGTATGATTGACTTTGGTCAGTAATCGATTTAAGGGTAATCTAATTTCATGACATCAGCTTTGAAGTTATTTAGCTAACCTGCAAATCCATTAATTCACCCGCCTTTTCTTATTGGTTTCTTCTTTCTATATAGTTGAAGTTGATAATATTATGTTATTGTTGGGCTTAACACCATTTTTCAGCACACGATAGGCTATTCATGGCGGCCAGTATTAATGGTGGAGGAAGAAACCTGGAAATCACCGGAAAGAACCACCGACCCACGAGAAGCTACTGGCAAGCTTTCTCACATATCCAGATTCGCCGAATCCTAGACTCGACCCCACGCAGACAGAGGTGAGATGGCAGTGATCCGTAACGGACAGCGCTTTAGACCACTCGGCCACTCAGGGACCCCGAAGTTGATAATGAGATTTTACTTGTTTTTCATTTGAGCTTTTCTATTTAGTAATGAATTTGCTGTCCACATTTTGTCTCCCTATTGTTTGATATCTTTCAAATTTTTGTCTTCAAGGATTTTCTCCGTTTCCGTGTCAATTCTATTCTATAGCAAATTCTTGCTATTGTCAGTATGTAAACAGCTATTACGTAATTAATAAGGTCTAATCCAAATACTAATATTATAGGTTAAAAATAACATAATCCGTACTAATCTTAATGTTTCTTCTAACAGCGATTGGAAAAGCATAAGGCGAAAAAGAATACTTGATATATAGTGGACCGCAAGAACCTAATACTATAGATTAAGCATTTAAAAACGATACACTATTTTACTAGAAGAAGATGATCATTGGAGTAGACGAGGGAATTATGTTCTATTCTAGTTAAACACACCACTCATCATCCATGACATGATAGAAAAGACGAAGGAGAAACTAAAGTTTAGTTTCAGCGAAGAGGATATCACAGCAACATCAGTATTATATACATCACTCAAAATGTTTTTAATTACACTGAAGTACTTCGCACATTTAGTCTCCATGCATGTTATGAAATCTTATTTTAGTTCCCTTCAAGCACACTGAGCAAAGAAACCATGGTAACTGACTCGAGCTGATTCAATTGCAGAAATCGAACTGCAACTCTTGTGTGTGTGTGTGTGTGTGTGTGTGTGGAAGGTTACATCTGATACAGTAGTCACGGTTTCTGCAACCATAATAAAAAGAACTTTGAGATGGAGTTGAGCAAAGAGATGTCATCTATGTTAACAACTTTAGTTAACAAACTATTCAAACCAATTGTCCATTTCTGAACCACATATTATTCTAGAAACAAAATCAAAATCATTATTGTCATCTAATATACTTTGTGTATTGTGTGTATTAGACTTTTCTCTTTGTGTATATTTATAACAAGAATATACATCTCTATGCTCCTTTTGTAATATATAACTATAAGATAATATCAATGTTTGAAGTCATGCCCTTTCTCCATATGATGGCAAAAGATTCTTTTATAATCATTTATTTCACTACATCAAATGACATCACTTTTCTTCTCTGCAAATAAATTCTGAGCATTATTGCCATTCGGACATTTTTAAAATTGCTGCCCTAAAACTCTATCAGCCTTTTCAACGCCCATCTGTAAATAGTTGCAGAATTGTATTTTGTATGTTCTACATAACTATCTTCCAGCTCTATCTGCTGGTTTATATTCTATTTACGACAGCGTGATGATAAGTAGGGATTTCAGGCCATTAGCTTAGTGTGTTCGTTAGTTGGCATGTGTGTTGGTAGAGTACATACTGATATTGCTCAGTAACACTTTTTAGTAAGAGTACGTGCTGGTCAGTTATTGTAGGTACTGATCAGTTGTTTTGCGAGCTAGGCAGTATATGTGAATGATGGTTAGTAAGACTACAAGCTAACATGTGAGGGTAATGGTGAGTTTCTTTGGGTGTTGATTAGTAACAGTATGTATTGGTTAATATTGTGGGAGCTTGTTAGTTGGTGTGTACGCAGGTAGGAAACACTGCATGTTGGTCAGTCGATGTCAGTGTTTGTTGGTATTCACCATTATATTAATTATTTCCTTGTTCCGTGAGAGTCACAAAATATAGATATTAAATGAACGTTTAAAACAATACATTTCTTTTCTATTTATGGTTCCATCTTTTTTACATTGCAAGTTTACTAGTCCTTACAGGATGATATTTAAGATCAAACCTATCTAATAGTATCAATGCCAATCACAACAGCTAAAAGGTTAAAACGGCAGTCATATTTTAAATTCCCACTGCCTCCAGAGGGTCAATATAACTCCAGCTCGTTCCCCATTAATATTGAGATGTATCATTGCCGCCAAGATATCGGATAAGATACAAAAGTGTATGCAAGCTGAAAATTATGTTTCTTTAAAAGAAATCTTTGACTTATGGATGTCAACATTTGAGTTTTCAAAAGCAAAATACGTCTCTTGAAATATAATTTACAGGCCTTCTTAACAAATATCGCTGGTTCGAAGATTACATATTATTATTCAAGAAGACATGCTCAATTCTTTTTAAGGCATCTCATCACACATATACATGAAAGAGGACATTTACTTTAGATGATAATTGACTTATGTCTTATGTATTTAAATCTAACTGAACTATGCATGTGGAAAATTCAACAAACTATAAATTAAATTAAATCGATTGTAGCCGGTGAGAAAGAAAGGAGAGGTATGCATATACACTCGCGCGCACAAATAAAGGAAGGTTAACAATGCCAGCCACTATGAAACAAGCACAATCTTCAACAGTAAAACTTTTTTTGACCATGATAATAATAAGCATTGGAATCTAATGTGGTATGATATAATATGGTACAAGTAACGAGAAGAAGAAGAAAATAAATATTTTAAAATATTTACAGATATGTATTTATAGATAGATTAAATATCATTGAATGATATTACCCAAAAATGAGAATGTATTTAATATCATATCCAAAATATAACTCATTGATTATTTATATTTATAAAAGCATTATAAAAGTATATATTATTTTGCAGTTAATAGTTCCAATGTTCTCTTAAATCAAATATATCACTCTTATATATATGACTAGATATTTCTCTATTTATTTTTAAAAAAAAATAGAGTTGTTTACAAAAGTCACAGTATTTTTCAAAATTTAAAGATCATAATCTCCAAGGCTTTTCCCTCTTTGATCTAAATCTTGACTTTCAATATATTATACTCTTTAGTTTAAAAACAATCTAGAAGGTTTTAAATGCTTGGGCCAAACTTTTCCTTCTAGTTTTTATAATTTTGGATAAAAAAAACCTGACACACATATTCTAACGCTTATGATCTGAAACGTTAACTACGAGGTTGTACACGTTTGATCCAAAATGGGACAGACATCTGCATTTAAAACTCGACCTGTAAGGTTAGAAATTTCGTGATGAAACATACTGTACACTGTTTTAGGCTTGTGATTTAAATTTTGCAATACAGAGTTTAAAGTTTGTTTTTAATCTGAAACGTAATGTGCAAGTTTCTATATATTGGAGAGCTAGTTAGTTCCGGTTAGTACCACACACCTTACCTAAAACTTGACAATCGGGGCATTACACGTCTATATATTGGATAGCTAACCGGTACGACACACCTTACCTAAAACTTGACGATCGAGGCATTACACGTCTATATATTTAATAGCTAACCGGTACGACACACCTTACCTAAAACTTGACAATTGGGGCATTACACTTCTAGATATTGGATAGCTAACCGGTACGACACATCTTACCTAAAACTTGACGATCGGGGCAATACACGTCTATATATTGGATAGCTAACCGGTACGACACATCTTACCTAAAACTTGACAATCGGGGCATTACACGTCTATATATTGGATAGCTAACCGGTACGACACACCTTAACAAAAACTTGACGATCGGGGCATTACACGTCTATATATTGGACAGCTAACCGGTACGATACACCTTACCTAAAACTTGACGATCGGGGCATTACACGTCTATATATTGGATAGCTAACCGGTACGACACACCTTACCTAAAACTTGACAATCGGGGCATTACACTTCTAAATATTGGATAGCTAACCGGTACGACACCACATCTTACCTAAAACTTGACGATCGGGGCAATACACGTCTATATATTGGATAGCTAACCGGTACGACACATCTTACCTAAAACTTAACAATCAGGGCATTACACGTCTATATATTGGATAACTAACCGGTACGACACACATTACCTAAAATTTGACGATTGGGGCATTACACGTTTGCTCTAAATACTGATTTCAAATTTTTCTCTTTCTTATTCTTATATGTCTGTATTGCTAAAAATTTAACTCCCAAGAGACTCAGTAAGTCGGTTTCATAAACTGATAGTTTGAGTTACATATATTTAAAACTACTCTTCACCTGCTGAAGCATAAATACAAGAGTCTTATCTATTTGCAGTTTTATTTATCTTACGTAGTTTTATAGTTTGCTTTATAGATTGATTCTTTGTATGTGAGGTCAAATAATATATTCTCATGCAATTGGATACTGGTTATCAAACGTGACAAGACGTGGCTATATTTTTGGATTGTCTTATCTTACAGTAGAGGCTAGAGCGTGCCGAGCGATTAAATTTATTAGGTTAAAGATAGAAAGAGGAAGGACAGATTTAAAGATCTGTAGGTAATAAAACCCATCTCGTCAACAGCTTTTCTCGTTGCCTTATACTAAATAAATAATAAAATATCGCCTGAGTTCCTAAAAATATTTAAAAATGAGCATTAAGTAAACGTTGCCTTATGTTATTATCTTCTATTGATTATTTCAATGTATCGCTTGACAATCAACCGTTTACTTCACATGCTTCTCTGCAATTGTTAAAACTGAATTGTCCTGTTTGTTTTGGCTGTATTGACAGATTATGCCATAATAATCTTTGATGGTGTGAGCATTCTCTTTGTTGGCGAGGATAAGTGTAACCATATATCATGCCTGGAAGTTTTAAACCTTCATTAAAAACTACATATTTAACACAAGAAAATAACAGAATGATTTATTTTGGTACATTGTATAATTTTTCTATAGCAGGTCATAGTTGCTACTCTCTCCCAGACCCTGTTAGGTTTATTCACGAATGCCTCGAAGATGTATGTAACATATTTTGTGATATATATTGGAAAACACGATGATACTATTCAAATACCCATTCTCGTTAACGCAATGAATCGTTGATTTTCTTTTCTTCAATATCTTACGCTATGGATAGTTGGTTGGTCTCAGGTTATACCATGATTCTACTATTTTACGTCAACTCCTCTGCCTTCTGTCCCATAGCATATTCTCTAAACAGCACATAATGCACAAAGGGTTTATTGAATTATACACTTTTGTATTTAAATTATATAATCTTTTAGTATCTGCTCTACCATGTAGGATTTGCAATGGCGCTAAATACCTGGATAGTTGCCACACCTCTGCAACGTGTTCTTCCTACAAGGTATGTTACGTATCTGTAGTCTTCATTCACAATCATATACATACACAATTATCTCCCCTGAAAAACCTCATTTAGTACATGTATTACGTTGTCCCGGACACTAAGCCAATCCAAAACCGCTATCTGACTCATAACAGTGGATGTTAGACTCAGAAGTTATTGCGTCTTTAGATCTTTTGATTGTGAAAAATCCTAATTGTGTGCCATTTAATTGTTTAAAGCAAACTATGAATTACTAAAAAATCCCAAAAGCGTGCCATTTACTTGTTTAAGCTAAATATGTATTCCTAAAAGCATTTGGAAATATATCCCAAATACTTTTCAAGGTTAATTTTGAGAAATTCTACGACAACAGAATTTTGACAATTTTAAGTCAAAGGGAAAGCAAGCATTAAATCATGCAATTTCGACTGCAGGAAACAGGGGCAACATGTATATAATCCGCATGTTCAAAGTTTGGAATGAAGCAATTCAGTTTCAAGTAGTCCATATTCACCAAGTAGAGCGGTATTTTAAGACAAATAACGCAATCATGAAAAGATTTTCGAGACAATTTACAGCAAATTTAATAATACAGATGCAGGTGAACTCAAGAGATTGCACTCTTAGGATGTAAATAGTGGCCATTATAACTTGCCATCAATTACATGGTTGCTGTTGCATCATAATAACTTCATTTAAAAAAATAATTTATTCACATTAAATTAAGTGTTTCATTAAAGGCTGCAGCTATTCCTTTGATGGTCATATAGGTAAATTCTTAGCATATCCAGCCTGCTGTATGTCTGCCAAAACATTCTTGTCTCGGTCGGCACAATCTGTATCTACTTTGAGAATTTGCTCATATCAATTTGGGGAAGATGCAGTATAACCTGGAGTCCTTTCATTTGCATATATACTTCTGGGGACAATGCAGTAAAATTTTGACTTATTTGATTTACATCTACGTTTGGGGAAAATTCAGTAGAAACCGGACCCCTTTGGCGATTGTTTACATGTGGGGTATATATTTTGATCTCATCTCTTAAATACGGGCTGACATTGTCAAGATTGCAATACGATAATATGCACGACAGTAAAACTGATGTTAGAGTAACTAAATAAACTGCCCCAGCAGTATTTGTTTGCGGATTTTAATCATGGTTTTGTTTTTAACTTAGGAGTGTCACGTGTCATGGTTTGTTTGCTTTATTGAACTTTGGTTAACCTAATGTTGAAAATGATGTCGAAGGACCTAAATTGTGATTTCTTAAGTAAATGAAAATATAAGAATTAGATCGCATCAAATTTGATTTAAGGAAGATACGATGGGAATTTTTGATTCATAAACAAATTTTTCACGAGCACATGACCCTAGAAAAAAGTCATAAGGTTTAACAATTTCATTGCCTGGATCCAATATATGCAATGTCATATACTCTATACGAATGTCTCGCAACATGTCCTGCGTTGAGCTCTTTCAGTCATGAAATACTTGTATGAACTTAAGTACCAAATATTGCTATAGACATAATCCAGGTTCACGATAATACTTTTCTTTTTTTGTCATTTTATAATAATGTACACAGTTGATACAAATTACAAACAATGTATTAAACAGTGCGTTTCTTTAAGAAGTTATTTTTTAGTTTGGAAATCTGAGAATAGAAGAATAGAACAACAACAAGACAAAAATACCACAAAAAACGACATCGAGGAGGCTGCCACTAGAATATAGCAGAATTGTTTGCTAGTGATTGTTTGAACATCTACGATGTCCAGCCGAAATAGGGTCACAAATAACTATTATTTCTGTTCTTTAACGTTGCCAGTATTGTTACATGGATTAAAAGCCTATGAATGGTTTGGATTACCAATATTGAGGAGGATGTAGATCCAGAGATGTAAGTACTTTCCAGTCTTCAAATTACTCCTGTATTAGTAATAGTTCCTTGATAAAGTGTCTTTCCAAATAAATTCTAATCTTTGCGCGAACACGCTTAGAACGTCTTATCTTGTTCTTTCTATTGAAAGCACGGAAGATAGAGTTCAGCAAACATCAAATATGCTTAATACAATAGACACTACAAAGAAATTGACATCGTATGTTGACCAGAGGAAATAACTAAATACACCGATCAACTGAATCATTGTATATACTACTTGATCCATCAGAGATGGGACTGGAAGCTGCATATATAAAGGTTAGGTACAATAATTTGTCGTTTTCAGTTACTATAAAGTCTTTTGAAAGGTTGAAAATGGCACCAGGACAAAATGATACGGAATGGAAATGGTCTGGAAAAGGTGCAAATGCGACAGTTATAAATGTATACAAATGGGACGAAACAAAGCAAGTGTCATATTAAAATTCTCCACATTTATCTGCAGCATAACTAGTATGATAATATACGGGGTACACGGAATGAATTGGGAGGAGGATAAACCAGGCCACTTTCCCTGCCCCAGTCGTGTGCAGCCATCGGTAACAAAAAGTAAAATACTTTGTACGATAAATGTAATATGCCTTGTACGATAAACCTTCGTTTGGTCATTTACACTTCCTTGACTTCAACATTAATTTAGGAGACGAATAACTAACAAACCTTGCCCATGATATTTTTATTTATTTATTTAGAATATATATTGCATACTTCATATCTTATATCTATGACCCTTGAGTTGTCTTCTTCGGGAAGATCCAATTTTATTATTTAAACAACTGCAAAAATTAGCGTGCTCAGGACTTGATCAAGATCATATTTCATGCACATGGGAACAGAAACTTCTATCAATAGTCTATGTTTGTTGGGTTTTATTAACCTCTTGCAACATATAGTTAAATTGCTGTCTTATGTCTAATGATATGAAAATACCCTATAGACATGCAAACGTTCGCCCCATTATGCTTGATGCAGATGCATACAGCTCTAAGGTATACAGACCATATTTCAAAAGTACTTAAAATAACTATAAAGTTTATAAATAGTTTAAAGACAAAAAGTTCAGGTTAAGATTAATAACAGTAGAAGCAATTCCATCCAAATCGGTAAGGTACTTATAAAGATGTAAAGTTTAAAAACTTCCAGAAGTGATCCGTTTGGTGAATAAGATGCTTTGCACAAGGTTTCAAGATACAGCAGAAGATATGAAAGATTTGAACTGTTTTCTAAGTGATCGTTTTTATAACAATTATAATGTAGAATTATTTTGAAAGTGATGCGAGACAATCGAATATTTACTTGGATAGATTTAGGAGCAATTAACTTAAATACAATTACATTAATTCCATTACCAGCAAAGCATCTGATTGTCTTTATTAATATGTCACTAATGTATATTCAATTTATTCTTTCTTATTTACGGTGTTAAAGAATATTTTAGTATTATACGAGTATTATTATTCTGTGACGTCCTTAAAATAAGGACAAGATTATGAGTTTGGGATGAATTATCTTCTCTGAAAATCTTCCAATCTTCGTAACTGTAAAGAGATGCGACAGGTCTTCGATCATATGTTCACCTTATTTATGTTATGATATCCTTGTTACTTTTATCCTGATTATTTCTAAACAAGAATGTCTTTTTAATAGAGTAGACTGACCAGCACTACACAAACGTTGTTAGGATTTTATTTTGCATGTACAGCTGAGAACATTCAGTCATACGCATCTAAACATTGATTAATTGATTGTTTACTTTAGACGCACGAGCACTACAAGGCTATAGAGAGCCACAAAAGGATATCTCTAGTGTCATGAATTACTGACGTCATGTATGGTTTTGAGAAATACGGCAGCAATATATCCATTTATTATATTTCATAAGACAATTGCAAAAGCATCATGTTAAGTAGGAACAATAAGACAACGGCGGAAGGGAAAAGGGAGAGAGGCGCGTCAATATCAGTTCACGACTCAATTCTTGGTACATCTAAATCTGATTTAAACAATATTGTAAACTTATATGATAACAATGACACTTATTTATTGATCACTTCAGACGCCTATTAGTAACCAAAGACTATCAAAGGTGACATTGGTCTGTAACTTTAGCCTACATGATATTAATCTGGATGGAATGACAGGTGCGTCCAATCAACACAGGTCTTGACTAAAGGAAACAATGTGTTAAATTATAGAAAATAATTATTTTAAAAAAGTTATCCATGATTAAACACTGGAAATAGGATATAACCATTGAACTGTGCGATCATTGCAGTATTGAAGATCACAGCAAAATGACTGAGCAAACAAGCGAAGGAAGAATACCAGTTTGATAAAGAAAGTTACTATAAAGTTATAGCTGATGTTTGTCACTGTTGTCCTGACACCGACACATTAGTTAAATCAGTAGTTTTTAACTGGAAGGATATTAAAACAAATTTGTATTCCAGGTTATCAAAATTTGTTCCACCTAATAATCAGAATGAGTGTAGAAGATAAATAGTTTTTGAAAACAATAATAAACTGTTTTAGACAAAATCCTCATAATAATTATAATTTTAGAATCCCTATTAAATGTATGTAAGACTCCGCCCCAGTTTGCTCGAACATAAAGACTAAAACGCTTGACCGATTGAGTTTACCACACTTCAATGTTAATGGACAATCCCTCAGTACCCATATTTGAAAAGCCATCACTAATGCACTTACATTTTCTCCAGGTTGCTAAATATAAGCCTATCATCGTAAAGACCTTGCCTACATTCATGTGTGCACAAAATACAATTTACTATTAATCACTAAGAAAAGCTTTCTATTAAATTTAGATTTGTGAAAAGAAAATACAACATTCAATTTAAAACGTATTATATAATAACTGGCAACAAAGAAACTTGATCCATCAATATGCTTAATTTTCAATAGCCATTTTATATTGGGAAATTCATCTCAGATTTGAAACAGGCCGACGTAACTGCCATCTTCAAAGAAGGACATATAAGCACGTTATCCAGTTAAAGACCTGCTTCTCTAAATGTCTTGCTGGATAAATGAAGGGAACACATTTTAATTAATCGATAATCCTATGACCATCTAATTATTGACATGTAATGTACATTTGTACATGGATTTATGTCAAACCATTTATGTAAACTCCAGTTTATTACATGCATTAAGGATGTTACCAAAGAAGAAAGAATAATATATTGTTATGTATGTCTATAATTTCTGTAATTCGTAGTACTTGAATTTTTGTCATTTTCGTAATAAACTTCATAGACTATTTTTGTTATAAATTGTGTATGTGATTTGAGTCTGTTAAGAACACAAATTGCGTAGGATATATAAATGAATGTTCACGTGCATGTTGACAAAAAGTAATAATAATCTTAATAATAAGACTTAAAACGGCGAATATGGCTTAGTTTCTCAATGACTGATAGCGTAAGGAACTTTCGAGAATAATTCTGTATTTCCAATTGGTTGCGTACTATCACGTGAATACTGCTTAGTTCGTCAAATATAAATAGTGTATGTTGTCACTTGGGGTATTGTGCAAACTATAGTAGGAATAAGCAGTCAGATTAATTCCGATTTCTACTGTCATTCACATTTTTTGTGATGCAAGTCTGCAGACGTGTTAATGTTATACTTAGTTTCTTTTCGAGAGGAAAACATTTGCTTGGATTGCTCAGTGGTAATAGAATGGACTCATATTTTGGACCATATTATTATTCTGGAACTGTTATAAATTATTCGAAAGAATTCTGGACAATGCCATACAGACAACGTCACTGTTCTTGGAGGACCAGTACATTCAGGTAATGAAAATTATTGGGACTTTTTATTGGTTTAAGATTTTCATAGACCTTTATAAGGACTAGTTAAAATTTAATTCATTATACTAAGTGTTTCTAACGTTTTCTATGTACCATTTTAATAACTAAAGTATCAAGTTTTACAAAATTTGTTGGTTTAGTTTCTTTACTGTTACTTAAGTTTGTTAGATCGACTCGTAACAATATATCCATATTTCATTCTATAAAGCTTTCGATACAGTACAAAACCGTCGACTCTTACACAAGCTTGACTTCTTCGACATTGACGGTTGGCAAGAACTTTGGTCAATACATTTTTCATTCAAAGAACACAATTTGTTTCGGTTGATGAGGAAGCATCTAAAACCAAGAGGATTATCTCTGGCGATAACAAATGTCTGATCGAAGTTGATGATGTAGTCAACAAAGTTACCTCCTATGTCAGCTTATTCACTGACGACTGCCTTTGTATACAGACCGATACATACTTATGATAAGTCCGTTGAACGTTGAAAAGTTCCTAATATTTAAATTGACTGTTATGACTAATAATACTCTAAATGATTGGTCGGACCAATGGCTCATGAGATTAGACCAGTTGTTAACCAAAGTTATCAATTACTATTAAATCAGGTGTTGACCAAATGAACACATAGATGTAAAGGTAATGTGGGATGGTTTAAAATAAGATACGGTAAAAGATTAAGAGAAATAATAAAGATGAATTAGAAATTAAATTACAATTACGTAGGGAAAACTCAAAAGAGGTGGAAAAAATATTGAAAACAAAACTTTAAAAAATATTAGATGATTGAAAAGGGGCAAAAAATATGAACATGGAAATTCAAAGATTTATTTAGGAAAGCAATGGGGCTATTTAGGAGACAAGAACTGAGGAAAGTGGGAGACAAACAATAGAAAAACTATAGGATAAAACAATATGGATACTAGTAGAAAAATGAAATTTTAAATAGGGTTAAGGAATATTACACTGAGCTTTATACAACGCAAAATATAAATTCAAATTTGATTAAAGAATATTTAAACGAAATAAATTGTGACATGATATCATCAGTGCATAAAAACTTATGTGATGATTTCATTCATCTACACAGAAGAAATTATAACAACTATAAAGCAACTAACGAAAGGGAAATCCCCAGGAAGAGATGGACTTACCGCGGAATTCTATTCTAAATTCCAAAGTGATTTATCACTGATCTTAGAGCTCCTATACAATAATATATTACTAGAAAATGGCAAAATGTCGGACTCATTGAGAGAAGGAATAATATCTTTAATTTATAAAGGAAAATAGGATAGAAAAGATCTAAAAACCTGGAGACCCATCTCCCTCCTTAAAAATGATTATAAAATATTAAGTAAACTATTAGCTAATAGGGTACAAAAATGTATGAATAATATAATAAATATTAAGAAGACATGTGAAGCAAAAGGGAGGAACATTCAAAAAAATATTTTAAACATTAGGACAATAATAGGTTATATTACAGAAAATGGAAATTAAGGCGACATGGTGCTGACAGATCAAGAAAAGCCTTTGACAGAGTCGAACATAACTACCTTAAAAAGGTATTCATCAAATTTGTTTTTGGCGAAAATTTCCGGAATTGGACTAAAATCCTGTACAACCAAATAACTGCGAGAGTAAAGGTTAATGGAATATTAACGGATAGATTTGAAATACAAAGATCAGTGAGGCAAGGATGCACACTATCTATGCTATTATTTGCAATATCAATCGAAATTCTTGGTATAAAAATAAGAAATAACAAACTCATGGAAGGAATAAAATTACCAAATTTGAAAGATGAAATTAAAATGCTCCAAAATGCTGATGATTGCACCAACTTTATTAAAAACCCAAACTCTTTTAATCACCTACAAAAAGGGTATGGAAATTTTGGAAGAGCATTGGGATAAAAAAAAGTAACCATGATAAAACTGAAATAAACAGAATAGGTAACTGGAGAGGCAATCACCCTGGTCTGCCACCAAATTATTTAAAAGAAAGAGTAACGGCACTAGTTACTTTTTTTTTGAAGAAATGAAGAAGAGGAAAACCTTAAATAATTGAAAAAATAAAAAAATGCACATATATCTGGGCGCGAACGCTGTTATGTATAATGGAACGTGCACAAGTAACCAAAACATATTTATATTCCAATATGAATTATATTCTTAAATCAAATGACTTAGATAATAAAAAATAGAGAAAACAGACATAGCTATCATTAAATACATATGGGGTTATGGCACCCACTACATTCAAAAAGAGACACTATAAGTCAAAAAATAGAGGAGGTCTAAATTTATCCAACCCAGTTTTAAAAAAATAAAGCATTCTAATATTTTAAACCGTTTTAAAACTCTTAAATCTAAACCCAGTATGCCTTGGGAGGCACTGTATATATACTGGTATGGGCTAAATTATGAAAAATAGACTAGATATTTATAAAAATAAGAAGACTATTAGAAGTACCAAGGAAATTAAGATATGTAAAAATGCTAATGTTTAAATACAGAGAGGATAGTGAAATTTGGGAAAGTAATAAGAAAGATACATATGGGAAAATAAGAGATATAAGTACAAAGAATAACAGAAGTAAAATAGAAAATGAAATATGGTGGGGTAAACTTTGGGGTAATATGGAAAAAATGGGGAAAAATAAACTCGTCAAAATACAAAGTATAATTTTTAAATATTTGCACAATACATGACTAACCGGGGAAGTTGCCCTAAGAAGACACATGATGATAGAAATACCTAAGTGTCTCTTCTGTAAAAAAATATAACTTCACTAAAATACATATAATAACTGAATGAGAAAAATTAAAAGTAGAAAGGAATGCTATATTCACAGAAATTACAAAAAGGGAGAATTTTAGGAAAATCATGCTTTTATATTTAGACTGAAATTTTAAAAAAAAGATACTTATATGAAAATAACTGAATACATTATATCTATAATGAAAAAGTGTGGGAATGTTATAACAATTAGGAAATGAAAGATTAACCAAGCTAACAATTGTACTAATAATAGCCTAACATCTATTATTTTCTCTTTATAGACAGGAATCTGCACATGGAAGAAGTAAGAGACAAGGATATCATAAGGCTATATTAAATGACGATACGCGAAGTGGACAGGTCAGCGAAAGAGCCACCGAAAATCCCACGTGTAGTAAACAAACAAAACTTCGGTAATATTGAAATAGCCCTAGAAGTAACTTTAGGGAAAATGCAGGGTACAACCGTATTTAAGGTCTTAATCAACCTGTGCAGCTTTGTGTCGCGAGCAGAATGGTTCTAGCAATTATCATGTCACCTAATCGGGCTGCATCAGTTGTCGTCCCAGGCAAGGTATTTTACTTACCTTTATGTATTGATGTGACCTATAAAATAAGGCACACTCACAACTATCCGTCTATACGCTTCAGCTTTCCTTTTCTTCAATTCCAATTTCAGCTTTGTCTGTATTGCTTTCTTTCTTTTTAGACGCCAGAGAGTTGTAAGCTCGAATTTAGATTACTCACACGTCTCACCATCGTCCGCGTGTGTTCGTGTCTCGGTTCGATCAACGTGGGCATGCGAGAAGCTTTACAGTAGCTTCAATTGGATAGGCGGTTCTTCCCTGAGACTAACTCCACCAAATATACTGGCGGCAATATATAGCCTATCATACACTCAAAAATGTCATTAAACCACAGCAATCAATCAAGATTTAACTTTTACTAGTTTCGTTGCAAAGTTAAAAAGTGATTGGTATATATTTTGATAATTGGAGATATGTCTTCCCGATTGTTTTATTTAGATAGAGTAAACTTCTCAAAATTAAATGCTTGCATCTTCTGTTATAATTGATAAAGATCCACTACAAAAGTGTACAAAGTATAAAAAAATTAAAAAGCTACATGTTAAACATATGGCCAGTATGGGATATAAGCAATTATTTTAAATTCAATATGCGTCGACATTGATGGCATTAATTTATACTAACAATATTAAAACAAAAATCACATTGTCAAATGTCATAGTTTGTCCAAGTTTTGACCGGTATTTGGAACGTGCAAAATACATTAATTTCTAAAACGTCAGGGAAAACAACAGCGCCCCCAGAACATAACTAATACCAAATGAAAAAAATAATACAAGCACATCTTGTCTTATGAGATGTTATATTATTTCATTTTTACGTGGAGTTTTCACAGCAAATGTGGTTTATGTTTTAATGTGACAGCACTAGATTTGCTGACGTAATCGTTAACATTGTTTTATTCTACTTTACCCCTTGACTTATTCCATAGAAAACCACAAACAGCTTTCTGTAAGATTTCTTTGAAGTGATCTATTTCGTTCAAACAAGAAACAAAGCGCCATCTGAGGAGCCGTTTGACATGTGCAGACCGGAGTGCTACCTATGACAGGTAAGGGACTACTTACGCTTTAAAAATTAAAGCTGAATAAAATCGAAGCGTTGGTTTCATGGTTTCTTAGCGAACGCTTTAGTTAGGAAGCATATAACTTACAAAGTTTCTCTTTCATTATACTACCCTTTATACAATATTTTACTTTAGCAGCAGTGTAACAAACATCTTTATTAGCATCTCTTCCTCAGAAAGGTTTCATTTGCTATATTTCTATATCTTTTTATACTACCTATCTTACATATTATTTTTCAGACAACAATACACACCGTCTTTCTTGTCCACAAGGATAGGATAATTTACTTTATTATAATAATGTGACAAGGTGTGCCCATGATGATCTATAATATCAAGTTTTGATGATGTTTTTAACTCTCCCTCTCTCTCTCTCTCTCTCTCTCTCTCTCTCTCTCTCTCTCTCTATATATATATATATATATATATATATATATATATATATATATATATATATATATACATATATATATATATATATATATATATATATATATATATATATATATATATATATATATATATATATATATATATATATATTTTATATAGTATTGCTTTTTGCATGTAGTAAGTAAGATCCCATATAAGTTTTGACAGAATTTTTCAAACACGATTTTGTTAATATATTCAGCTATCAGTGTTTGAATCAAAATTTTGATTGTTTATGTTGAGTGTTTCTACAAAAACTAAGTCGTATTGATCTCAAAGGTGAAAAAATGGTATTTTCTTGCAACTATATACGTGTTTCTCCAGCACCTTGACTGCAGAAACCATCATTAAACACGTTGCTAATATTACAATAAATATGTGCCGTGTGGTATTGCGTTTCCGCATATAGTAAGCATATTGTATACTATTGTTGACAGGGTATTGGCAAAGATGAAAAACCAGGCATGCTTAACAAGTCAATTAGGAATGATTCAGGTGAATACTTAAACAGTAGATAAAATATGACAACTTATTTAATCATCATATCTTATGTCGAGTTTATAATTTAATTTTGAAATACTTCAACGTTATTTCGTTGCTGGCGCGTAAATACATTTTCAGCTATTTATTATTAAGATAAAACAAGATCGATGTATGCATATATGCACTAGATACTAAAAAGACAAAGCCATTCCCTGTTCTTCCTTATCAGTATGAAATCACATTTTTACTGTTAATGTCACATAGGATACTCCAGATATTTATTCAACAAGGTTGTGCACCACATGCCATAATAAATAATTTTATTATCGAAATGGCAGAAATAGGGTCAACCATATAATGCTAAACTGCCAGTCATTATGTAACATTTTTACACTTAAGCCACCACCAATACTACCTGGCCCGTCAAGTTTCTGAATTAACTCCTGAACATGCTGACTTTATTTGTGTACTTTTGCCAGGACACATAGTCAAAATGTTATGCTTTATTTCCATTGCACGGTGAAAGCTTTTCAGGGTAGTCAGGGTTTCCCAGTAAGGAAAAAACAGTAAAAGACCCGTGTTATAGGGGTACGGCACTGTGCTTCTGCCTCTCAAAACATAATGAAAATATATGGGCCACAATCATGACTAAACATTCGCCATTAACCTCATCTAGTATGAAGCCCAAAGACAAATAATACTCGAGAGTTTATGAAAATCTATCGGAAATTAACGTATACAAGTTTGTGAAAAGGCGTAAACCACAAATACTTAGAACTTCATTACAGACCGTCAGCCACTGTTGCACAAAATTTTACGAAAAATCGTAGGGCACTACTTATAAAATCTGTATACAAATCCATTGACCAGTATGTCAGAAAATTTTATTTTATGAAAGATCCAATGCAACCAACAACAACCATCATTATAAAAAAAATCTACTTCTTACTCTAAAAGAATGGAAGATACTTCAAGCCAACTTTAATATGTTCCAATGTTCTGATTTCAAATTTTAACCCTAATTTAATTTAATTTAATTCATTTCCGAGAGTCCCTATATTCCAAATTATTAAAGCAAAATCTAGGATAATAAAGCAGCGTTGCGGAGCAAAATGTGAACTCCATCAAAAATGAAATATAAATCATTAGTCAAGTGATTTTAGGCGTCTTATTTGCTTACAATCTGGATGGCTTGAAGGTTTAGGATACAAAGGGTGTGCTTTGCGAAAGATGGCAAATATAAAGTTAACATCATGGCGAGGTAAAAATGAACGGCAGAAATATGAAGCTTTACAAAGGAATAACATTTGTGAGCCAGCTGAAAAAGTAATTAAGCTAGAAATTATTATACACCAGAAGTACATAATTCCTCTAAATTAAATGTGCCAATGACACACCTTTCCTCTGGAGGTAAAGTCTAATTGAGAGTTACTAATCTTTCCTCCTGATTTGAAGGCGAAGTGTTAGTGATTCATCCGGAGCCGAAAGAAGGATGTGACATAAATATTAGTACTAACGAGAAAGGAAACGATAAGTTTTATAAAAGATATTATGTTTAAAGAATGTGACCGAGGTTTGTGTGTGTGTGTGTTTGTGTGTGTGTGTGTGTGTGTGTTAGATTTTTAACGTATCTTTTAAAAACTTTTCAGTCATATCGCTACAATATCTGCAGTGTAACAGTTTATAGTAAAGTCTAGCACTGGGGCATCATGCCGCATACATGTGGCATGATGTTCCACCCAGTCACATTATTCTGATACCAGGCCGACCAGTCCTAACACTAACATCTTAATGCTGAGCGCCAAGCGATGCAGCTGTTAGTACCATTTTTCAAAGTCTTTGGTATGACTCAGCGGGGTCCGAACCCACGACCTTCCAAATCCGAGGCAGACGCACTAACCACTAGACCACTGGAGCGGTCTGTGACCGAGGTATAAAAAGAGGATCAGCAGAGTAGAAAATGAAGGAATTAACTCGTACATAACATGCAGATTTGTATTGATCACAATACCAAAGGGAAAGATAGAAAGTAGATTTAGATAATCACACTTTGATACCAACATGGTGGATATGAATGTGAAAAGGCAGTGTCCTAGCAGGTTAGCAAATAACATCACAGAAGAGATGAAATAAGATAACATTCAATTATATGAAGTTGATTTTCATTAAATCAATAGTAGGTTAAAACAAGACAAATGCAATATAAGCAATCTGCAAGCTGATGTACGAGGTCTCGATGAAATTAAAGTTCGTGAAACTATCCTAGACATTAAATCATTAGCTAATAATTATTTCCTTTATACTGAAAAAATTTAATGCACCAAGGAAACTATCGTTACAAAGTATTACCCTATTATTCACCAAAGTCAAAAGGTGATGATTGATTTTTCAGCAGTCTTTCTTTGACGTCGAGCACCTGAAATTAATATTTTTCTAAACATTTAATGCAAAATTCATGAATGCATAGTACAACCAGCATTTGCAATGTTACAACTGCCACAGAGAAACACCGACAGACGAAATAGGAAAACGAAATACAAAATACTATAGACGCAAAGAATGTGTAAAATAACTTAGATGAAGCTTTTATTACAACAAAGACAATGGAAAGATTAGGACAATAATCAACATGGAACTACATGTGAATGTCGAAAACAGTAAATGGTAGTCAAAACTATATTCATAACTAATAGAAAAGTTTAAATTAAATTGAAAGTTAGCAAAAACGAAAACTCTATTGTAGATGAAAAATCTTAAGAAGGCATATTCACAGAATCAGACAACATGCTGCGTTTCTAGATTATAGAAAAACGCAAACAGCATTGTAGGTAACGTACGCTACTGTATAAGTGACCATATTATTTTATGTAACCAATGCAAATGAAATTTAGATTTACACAGCAGAAGAAAAGCATAAGATATTAAAGGACCTTGCAGGCTTTTCGGAACTAGGTACAATACATTACATATATTAATCCTTTAAAGTATACTTGCATAGAAAATGTATTTAACCAAATAATATCAGATTGAACTCATTTTTGTTTTGATTGTAAATAGTGACTGTGTCAGACTGTGGCATGCTGTTTTGTCAAAACCAACTTAGCTTAGCAGTGTGGATGACACTCTGGTTGAGATATTTATGGTTTTATTGTATAAACATTTGCAAGAATTAGTGAAATAAGTTTATGTATTTCATGTTCATTTTCAGATACGAAAACTGCTGTCTGACAAATAGAAATTACTTGTGTCCGATGATAATGTATTGAAATCTAACATCAATAGCATCTCTATGAAACGTTATAATTTGCTCTGCAACAATTTTAAAATTCAATCACAGCATTGAAGGAGATACCTCAAGGGGGAAAAAGCCAAATGGTTCATAGATAATGGACAATGGGAAATTACAACTGTACACCAACGTATTGGGAAGTGAATTCCTGCTGCTGTGTGAGCTGTTGTAAGTAAATATACGAACTTTAGCGCAGTAACTATTGGCTACTGGTGAACATTGGCAGTTGATGAAATATAATGGCTGTACCACAAGACTTTGAAGAGAAAAATGAAGACAAAGTTATGCCAAAGAGTAATACTGATGTTGATATTATATTTATTTTCATAGCTGCCAATACCACTTATTTAAAGAATACATAAAACTTTAGAAACACTAAATGAAAACAAAATATTGATCTCGGATCGGAAGAAGGTTCAAGCAAAGCGCCCAAAATTATGTCTGACCATGATAT
>JAEAOA010000143.1:325000-522500 GCA_016746295.1 Potamilus streckersoni | reverse complement strand
TGTCATGAAATTGTTTAAAACTAAACATGTATTTCTAAAAGCATGTATTTTCAAATGTATTCACAAGATTTTTAAGATCAATTTTTTAAAAAATTCTACCTCAAAGAAATCTGAAAATAAATGAAATAATTTCACCTACCACAAACTGGGGTCTGTGTATAACCCCCATATCAAAAGTTTAGATAGAAGCAATACAATTTCACGTAGTCCACATGAGCTAAATAGAGCGGTATTTGAAGATAAATAATACAGTTGTGATCAACATTTTCACTTTCTTTTACTATATGCAACAAATTCAGTAATGCTGCAAAAGTTATTTTCAAGAGATTGCCTTTCGAAACCTTTATCCTTTTCTAACACATACACCCCCCCACATAGGATGTTAAAAAAGACATTTTAAACTACCATCAACTACCATCAATCCCATGCTTGTTATTGCATCACACAAACTTCACCAAAGTTATAATGACTCTATTATGTGTCATCACTAATGATATAGTATTCAATATTGTCAGGTTATTTGAACCAAATGGTTTCTTCATTGATTTTTTAAAATAATGTTTCTTCTTAAATGTTTCATATATTTAATTTTGCAGAGATATACGTTTAGTTTACCATGCCAGATGAACGTCCGCCAAAAGCATTCTTGTCTCTGTTTGCAAAATGTGTATCTGGATTGAGAAGTGTGCACATATCAGTCTGGGAAACATACAGTAAATACTGGACTCATATCGGCTTGGTGAAAATGCTATACAAAGCGGACCTCTATCATATGTACATATTAATTTGTGAAAAATGCAGTAAAAATGGACCATTTTGTCAGACATATCGGTTTGGGGAAATGCAGCAAACATCGGACCCTTTAAGTATTGTTTACATCCAGTGGATATATTTTTTATCCCATCTCTTAAGCAACCTTTGACGTTGTTGTAGCTGTAGCGTGACAAAGTGCATGACGGTAAAAATACATTTAAGTAACTAGCAACTAAACTGATGTAGCAGCATTCTCTTTACGGATATCAATCATGTTATTGTTGATCTTCGACATCTCGCGGCATAGTTTGTTTGATTTATTAAACTAAAGTTAACTTAGTAGAACCTCAAAATGACTTTTAACGGCTGAAATTGTGATTTATCAGTTATATCCAAATATAACAATCATGTCGTATTATATTCTATATACGGTAGACAGGTAGGGAATTTTAGGCATAAACGTTTTGCTATGGGCAATTGTCCCTAGTCAACAAATCATGAAATTTAAATTTCATATTTTCTTAGACCCGGTTCGCAGATCAACCCATAATTGGTGTATATATAATCCTGGTTAAAGATAATACCCATTGTAGACTTGGTCATTTTATAATAATTTACACAGTTTATATAAATTACAAAAAATGCAGTAAAACATGCGTTTCTTATCGAAATGATAGTTTAGTTTAGAAGCCTAAAAAGAAGCATAAAGAGAAGAATTGAATAACAAAAAAAATACATTTAGGGTATGACTTGAATATAGTAGAATATTTTGCAATCCAACGTTTGAACAACTACAATATCCAGCCAGAATAGAATCGCAAATAGCCATTAATAATTTGCATTTTCTTTTCCAGATTTGCTATATGGATTTCAGGTCTATTGATGGTTTGCATTACCAGTATTGGGGAGGATGTAGATCCAAAGTAGTAAGTATTTTTCAGTCTTTCAAAACACACCTATATTAGACATGCCTTCTTAACAAAGTGTCCTTCAGAATACATTCTCATATTTGTACGAATACATTGCATAAGGGTCTTCTAAAAACACCACCGTCTTAGCACTAACTCTTGAAAATGTGTCTTTAGAATAAAATTTTAAAAATTATTTTATCCGTCTGTGTTATGTATTATTCGAAATTCATTTAGATTTCAGGATTTTATTGGATTAGACTGCAATATGCCACCTAGCGTAAGACTTAAAAATTACTCTCGACTCCCGCAAACACCAAATATAACTAATGTAATAGATAGAATAAAGAAAGCTATATCCAATGATAATTAGACAAAATAGTATGAAGGAAACGTTATCCCCATGAATTTAGTAAATCATGAAAAAAAAACCCTGCTATAATAAAACTTGTACTAAGTCAAAATCATTGTTCGAACTTACAGGAACAAACATTACGGTCAGCTGTCTGCTTTTTGCAACGTGTTTTTCCCTCATGGAACATTTAATAAAATTTATGTTGTGTTATTTAAAATAAACCACATACACAAACATATTCCATTATGTTCGACTCAGATGCACACAGGCGCCCATCTTTCAAGAATTACCTAAAGTGTCGCTAAAATTTAGAAATAAAGTGATAAAGAAAAGAACAACTTAAAGATTTATAACAGTTAAACTGTTTCATTAAAAGATACTTCTCAAATAAATAAGATTGAAAACTTCTAAGGGAGATAACTTTAGTCAGCGAGATTAATGTAAGAGTTTTATTGAATAAATACTTTCTGAATAATAACTTACAGTACAAATTGAAGTAACTTATGCTGCAATTGTAAAGTAGAACGACGTAGAAGAACAAACGGCGATAGACATTCAACTAGTTATCTGGATAAATGTAAGCAGCAATGAAAATGTAAATTTAAAGAATTTAAATAAAATTTAAATGATTTCCACTCAGGAATTCATTGAATGAACTTAATATGTCACGAGACAAGTTTGAAATGCTAACTGACACTATTTCAAACTGCAGATTCATCTCGTTAAGTTCTACAAAAACTAAACAAAAATAATTTGAACAATTAAGAATTGTAACCTTTCTTTTTGCGATTAGTATAAATAAAATTTATTTTCCCACATTTGCAAAAGTATTTATCTAAAGATAAAATATAAAAGTATTTCATCGAACAAGAGAACATTGAACTTAAGTGCTATTAAAGTATATTAAGTATTCGTATGTTTAGTTGTATTGAATGAATACTATTCATCAGAGATGTCATCAATATGAGGGTATGACAATATGACTGATGAAAATCCCCCCCCCCCAGCAAAAATCTTGCAATCATTGTAACGATAACAAGAGGGAGCAGTTTACCGATCACATTTTAATATGTCCTCTTTATATTTATCATGCTTATTTCTAAACGATAGTGTCATTTTGATAACTAGAGAGGATAGATAACGAGCAATAAGATGCTATTATTGTAATAAGCCAAAGGGATTTAGTTACTGGGAAAATCTAACACTGGCAAGAATTCTGCTAGAAGCCACTTGTTTTCTCCATATTAACAAGGACTTTTCGACAAAAACAGTTGCCTACTGGAATTTGAAACACACACAGACCATACATAATTATTCCGTAATCAACGAATGACCACGAGTATCACAACTTCACGTTTGCATGACAAATTCACAACTGCATACTAACCTCACAATTGCATGGTTTCCCGTTATTAGCTTTTCTTATAGTAGCGCCAGTACTTCCTGCCTTGAAAATATAAATACAACACAAACACCAGTTACAAGGAACTATTTCCCTACTGTATCCCAAGGTCAGTAACAATGATTTCAAGCCGCATTTCACATGTATCAATCTTCCACATTTACCGTCATAGCAACAATAAAAACTCCAGATAATGGAACAAGCTCTTCTCGATTATTCCATTGTCAGTCTCTTTCGCAAACAGTCCAAATGAGGATAATACTTCTAAACTAAACCATGCCTTTATGAAATCTCATTAACATTGCACTCTGTGACGTTTGTCCATAACAACTGGCTAATTACGCGGTTGGCTGAGGAATATTTTTCCAACATCAATTTTCCAGGATCTAACATGTGATCACAAAAATCTAATAAATTTTAAAATAATGACCTATATATAAATGACACATACCCTAGATTTATTTCATTATAATTTAATTTTTGTTGGATTGCTGAAAAAGTTCAGTAATTGTTCATCCAAGCGGTCATCAGGAAAAAAATCATGTATTTTTTTCAAAAGAACATTCATCATTCATAACAATGTCTCACACAGGTACTCTTTCCTACCGCATGGTGGAAATGGGACTATGTTAGAAATAAAGATTGCATTTTCTCAGCATTGCAACCAATATTATGAAATGGAACGTAAAACTTCCAGTTATTCTTGAGATCAATGATACATTTTCACTAAAGAAGGACATAACACATATGGTTCAGAGGGGTCAAAGGGCAAAGGGTAACACTTTTGATAATACTTGATTTACCAGTATATGATGACCAGGAAAGAGACACGACAGGTGGGATCGGTGCGTACATACCAGTTCACAAATCGATTGTTGGTGTAGCATAATCTGCTTAGACAAACATTTAGAAATTTCCTGGCATAAATTGAGATTTCAAAAGTATTAGTGTTTACTGAATCATTTTAGCACCCAATTTCATTGTATAACTTTGACACTTTCTAGACCGACATGGATCACTTCAGAAGTAACAAACCTCTACTATAAGTGACCTTGCTCGGTAACTTCAACCTGCGGGATATTTATTTGGAAGCAATGACCACTGCATCCAATCAATACATTTCGGGACTAAAATAGAGAGAGCATCATCGGAGATACGGGTGCTGTATATCACTTGTTTATAACAACACAAAAGTTTATCAGAGTTCCCTTTTCATATCCCTGATGGTATATTTGTTTCATTCGTAAATTCTTCCACTGTCTTCCACAAAGCGAAAGTTGATAGGGTTGCAAGTGTGCGACATCCCCTGGAAGAGTAACGTCCGTTACAAAGAGGAAGGAGATAAAACTAATTTTTGAAACTAGTACGCTAATCATTGGGCCACCAGGACTTTGATAGCCGTTTGAAGTTGTGTGTTTGACATGACTACTGTTTGCACGACTATATCCAACTTATATTGCCTTAAGAGTAGCATACAATGCAAAGAACTTATTTGATGTTTTTTGATAAAATGTGCAATTTCAGTAACGGCAATTATTCAAAACGCGTCACGTGCTTGCTAATTGACATAAGTCAAGTTTTCTTTTCACCCATAATTTTCTCTCCATCAGTGCAAGATGAATTTCATATTAATATATAAATCTCACATAACGATGTACCTCAGTTGACAATGTTATAAGGCTTTGCTTATTTAAGTTGTTTGACGTATCGAATACATCCAATATTGCTGGTTATTGTAGATTTGTGCAACGTTGCAGTCAAATAAATCCGAAGCAGCGGCTTGCTCCGAATGCTGTTCAAGAGACAACTGCAATATAAGACTGTGCCATTTGTCTTATATTAGTAAGTACAATATTCTTTTAGATCTCGAGCAAAACAGTTCATCAGTGTGATGTGATCAGAACGATTCTAGCAGAAATCTTGATATCGAATCGGACTGCGTCGGTTGCCATGATGTGTCCCAGGCAAGGACTCTTTACTTACCATGTCACTTAATAACCTCCATGTCTCGGTTTGCCAGAAATAATAAAGGCACACACAACCTTCCGTCTATAAGTTTTCAGCTTTACTTTTCTCCTTCGTTTCGGCTTGTTTGTCATTAATGCTTTATGCCATATTAGGAGTTAGTGTGACCTAAATGTCTAAGGCGCACACCTCTACATAACACTAACTTGTCTCAGCTCTGTCCGCTTGATTTCTGCTCTATTCTATCACCGTGGGTATAGGAGATAATTTTCCCGGGGTCTTTGCCACCAATGATACTTGTCGCCATATACAGCCTGTCATGTGCTTAAAACTAGCGTTACACCGATAACACAAACTTTCTCTTTAATTAGTTCTATTAAAATCTCAAAACTGACTTATTTATATTGTTGATTGTCCTAATATGAAAAAATAACGTTTGAAATGTAGCCTCCAAATGCGCACAAAGTGAGACAGCTAACAAAATAAACTGTATTTAAGACAACGGGTCAGCTTTGGAAATAAATTGTTTGTTAAATTCATTTTGTGTCGACTTTGATGGCATCTTACACAAATAGTTTTTAACGCAGTCCATATTACGCGATATCCAGATATGTCCATGTTTTTACTAGAACGTGTGTCGTGTAAGAGGCCACCATAATAATAATAATAATAATAATAATAATAATAATAATAATAATAATAATAATAATAATAATAATAATAATAATAATAATAAATTTTCCTTTGAGCAGTGCCGGATTTAGGACAAATGAGGCCCTGTGCTAGTTAAGTTATGAGGCCCCTTACTTGGGCCCTGAAGAAAGTAGGCCCGGTAGGCCACCACAGGAAGTCAGGCATATATACTCAGGAAATTTAGGAGTAGTCAAAATATCAGACTTTTGAGAAAATCATCGTAATATTTTTTTTCGCCATGAAGATGGACTTCCCTGCCAACAGGTGCCCTGTGCTTAACACACCCAATTACAATTGTAAATCCTACCCTGCCTTTGAGTGAACGAATCGATGTTAACAAATACACTGTAGAATCTGCCAGAACAATAGCACGGTCTGTCAGAAAATTGGGATTATCTTAACAAAGAACCTTTGAACTAAAACCAAGATTGTGATTCTGGCACGGTAACCAAATTTCAGCTTTGATTACGTGCTGTGAAGTAGTAGTGTATTTGTGTGTAATCCTTTCCTCAAACGATGTTGATACTAATTCTAATGCTTGCACCGGCCGTTTGACTAGGGTTCAGCCTCGCTTTGATTTGTTTTAAAATGACACTTTTACGTGGAATTTTACTGTGATGTGACACAGCTAGATTTGCAGGCGTTATAGCTTTCATTCTTGTATTCTATATTATCAGTTTCATTGTGTCACATAAAAGCTCAAAATGATAAACGGTTTTCTGCAAGATTTCTCAAACAAAACAATGTATTGTGTATTGTGGGAGTGCGATTTGAGGTTTGACTTGTTTTGACCGGAATGCTATCGACGACCGATATTTAGATATTTAGATCTGCTATCGGTTATAACCTAAAGTCGATTGCAAACAAACTTTAGGCTTCAGAGTGGCAAAGCGATTATTTACTTAGAAAACATAAACAAACTCTATTTCAAAATATTACATTTTATATATTTCATAAGTTTGGAACCAATTGGTGTGAAACTTGTATCTTTATTGGTTCATATTCCTAAAGGGAAAGTTTGCTTTGTTTCAATATATATTTATATATTGTTACGTATCGGCTCGTTCAAAGTAACAAAAAATAAAAGTGAAGACAACAAGCTTTGTAAATTTTAACAAAAATAATTTATTTTCTTTGAAAATATGAAAAAATGTAAATATGTTAAACAAGACTTACGGTTTAAAGAAATGATCAAAATTGTTTGTTCAAAATAGAAACACAAGTCCTGTACAAAGTTCTAAACACAGTTTGAAATGTCTGAAGTTCCGGTCCAAAATGGCGGATGAACACGTCAGACGAAGGCTAACAGAAAATTCCAGAATTTACACAATAAAGCACAGTTTGTGTTGTTCCGTTCCAATTTCGAATATTTTCGGGAAAATGTCTTTGTCCAAATCAGTAATGTTGTTCTCCAGGAAAACAATTTTTCAGAAAAACGAAGTAAAAATAGCTACTCTAACAAGACATACTGTTCAACGTAGACATACGAACAGACAACTTCTATCACAAAAATACATTTTTAAGGTAACATAAGTTGTATAAATCTAAGATGTTACAATAACTCCAACTGACTTTACGACTCTACGACAGTGCATGACTCTCGACTACGACTGTCTGTCCGTGACTGTGAACGTCTTTAAAAAATCTCAAACATATAAATGAAGCTAACGTTGTTTGAATTGCATGCACACGAGGAGGCATGCAATTTCATAATACATCTGGACATTAGGAAAGCCTGACCCAGTATCAGCCAATCGTTTTCATAGCTATTCCAGAATGTTTACTTGTAATGAATTATTTTATCATAACACTGCACGTCCTCACATGAGTCACATTTGCGCCTCAAGTAAGTACTGTTTTTTTTTTCAAAAACTTATTAGGCTGATATTAATATAATTACATTAATAATTACTTTTAATGAAATAAAAATGAAATAAAAATAATTTTACAGAATTGTTTCCTTAACACACAATTAAACTACAGGGTTGTAACACATTCCCCATAAAGAAAAAAAAGATTTATGTAAGAAAACTTTCTTTTTCTTAACAGATGTAAATTCTACATAAGGTACAAAATTATATAAGAACTTATGAATTTACAAAAAAGGACATTTATATACACGGGTAAGTGTATCTGCAATCAAATTATCCTTTCCTTTTATGTGCCTGATATCAAGATTGTATTGTTGTAAAAATAAACTCCATATCAACAGCCTCTGATTTTTATTTTTGATTCTGCTGATGAAAGTTAGGGTGTTGTTGTCACTAAACACAACAACCGGAGAAGGAGCCGGGCTAATATAAACTTCGAAATGCTGTAATGTCAGTATTAAAGCCAAGCACTCCTTCTCGATTGTTGAGTATTTATTCAAGTTATTAGAGAAATAACACACTGGGTGTCCAGCACCATTTTTGTCATCTTGAAGCAAAACGGTTCCAACCCCATCATCACTCGCATCTACAGATATTTTGAATGGCTGACAGAAATCAGAAGCTGTTAAAGCTGGTGCACTTTCAAGTATGGTTTTTAGTCTGTCGAAAGCCTGTTGACATTTTTCAGGTAAAATAAACTTGTTTTTCTTTCTCAACAAGTTTGTCAGTGGTTCAACTACATCAGAAAAATTAGAACAAACTTTCCGATCGTACTTAGCCATACCTAAATATTGCATCAGCTGTTTTCTATTGACAGGCACTGGAAATTCTGAAATAGCCTTGATCTTAGCATCTATATTTTTAATCTGTCCAAGTCCCACAATATGTCCTAGAAAGGTAACACATGCACGGCAAAACTCACTTTTAGACAAATTAATAGTCAGATTTGCTTCCGTGAGTCTGTCGAAGAATTTCCGAATCGTAGTTAGAAAGTCTTTCCAGGTGTTGTTGTAAATAATGAGATCATCAAGGTATGCAGCACAGTTGTATAGACCAGAAGTTATCATATTCATAAGGCGTTGAAATGTGTTCTGAGAACCCTTCATCCCAAAAGGCATCATTTTATACTGGTCGAGTTTATCTGGAGTCACAAATGCCTAAATTTCTATTGCTCTTTCCGTTAGGAGAATTTGCCAAAAGCCCTTCAGAAGTTCGAATTTGGTGACGTATTTGGCATTTCCAATTTTGTCGATACAATCATCGATTCTTGGCAGTGAAAAGGAGTC
The DNA here is from genome assembly GCA_016746295.1 of Potamilus streckersoni. NCBI lineage: Eukaryota > Metazoa > Mollusca > Bivalvia > Unionida > Unionidae > Potamilus > Potamilus streckersoni. The sequence continues at coordinate 513,267 of JAEAOA010000143.1, read as the reverse complement.
CGTTTTTGTCACACTATTCACCTTCCTATAATCCGTACACATTCAGAAAGTTTTATCTTGTTTCGGAACAAGAATGCACGGTGAACTCCGATCACTCTTACTGGGCTCTATAAAATCATTTTCCAGTAAATACTGAATCTCTTTTTATCTCATATATTGCTGTTTAAAAGGATTTATCCTGTATGGGTGTTGTTTCATGGGTTTCGAATCGTGAAAAAGTTTGTTTGTCCTTGTGGGCACCTCTGGATACAAGTGCTCATATTCAGACAACAATTGTTTAAGTTTACTTTTTTTTGATCTTGCAAATGAGAAAAGTTTCTGGTCTAGATTTTCCATAACTTCAAAATTCTGCAGACTTGTTGTTTCAAGATTAGTAGAATCCAGTTGAAATCCTTCATTGGAATCTTCCTTTGGTGGGACAGGAATAACTAAATTAATTACATTTATTTGGCTATCTTTTTTTAAAACAGTAGTACTCCATTAATTTACTTAGACTTGAGTACTAATGTTATAATCTAATTATTTGTTTTTCTTTGCTTTGTAAGGGCCATATAATCTTAATTGCAGAAAATTGTGCAGAATACGCAAGAGAGAATGGACTTTATTACATGACTAAAAAATTCTCTCTAGTACGCATTTATAAAACCATAGTTTCACTTTCGACTTGAACTACTTTATTCCAAATTCAAGTGCAACAGATTGATCAAATTTGAGAAATTGGGCAAAATCAAAGGAATATTTGAAAAACTTGTTGACACACGCTTGTTTGTCAACAAATTTTGGTTACATGACATGGTCTTTGGTAAGAGATCAATACACTCTACCACAACTCCACTTAATGGTTTGTAAAATGCAGGAATTGGTTTCAAATGAGCATTAGGAATTTTTGGATTTGGATTTCCTACAATTTGACACACCTGACAAGATCTGCTAAACTTGGACACATCACTTTTAATATTTGGCCAATAAAATTGAGTCCAGACTTTGTGATATGTCTTTTTTTATATCCAAATGACCACCCATAGAAGATTCATGGGCCAAACAAAGAATTTCCTGTCCGTAAAGTTTCAGAACAACAATTTGATATCTTACTGCCCATTCGTCAGTATCAGGTACCTCAGGAGGTCTCCAAATTGTTTTCATAAAAACTTCATTTTAATGAAGTAACAGACAGGTACTTTAGGTGCTTCAGTTTCACTAACGGCCTGCAGAAACAAACAGGAAATCTCAGAATCATTTTTCTCTTCAACAAGTGATTGTCCTTTATCACCCTGATCAGATAAAAGAGAATGAGTATTCAAAAGAGGATCACTTTGATCAATACCTATCGACTGATTCAAATTAGAAGTGAAAGTGACCTCATAAAAAACCTGACCAATACACGTGTCAGCTACAGGAACGCGGTCCTTTTCAAAATCATTATGGTAACTGAACAAGCTGAACATAAATTAGGGATTTTTCTTTTTTAATAGGATCAACCTTCTGATCCAAAGAAGGCTTGTCAGTTACAAGTGGGTAAACCATAACCTTGTCTCCAGCTAAATCATTGCCTAGCAACAAATGAACGCCCTCAATAGGCAAAGTACACACTACACCGATGGTTACAGGTCCTGAAACTAAGTCTGATGACAAATTAAAAAAATGGAGAGGAACACTAACAAAGCCGCACTCTAATCTTTGAATGGGAACACTCATTAAAACAGGTCTTCTCAGAAGAAGGCAAAACACCTGAAACTAATGACTCTGAGAAGCTCCTGTATCCCTTAAAATTTTAATAGGGATAGGATTGACCAAATCACCCAAGAGTGATATAGAACCCTTCGACATGAATTGTTCAAAATTCTCTAAACCACAATCAGACTGAGGTTTATGAAACCCAACAAATGGATTGTTTTCAATACATGACCATGACCTCCTAGAAATAAAAGCATTTGGGATAGGTCAATCTTGATTCTGGTGCCTATATTTCAAATTTAAGCACTCGGAAATGACGTGTCCTTTTTTACAATAGGTACACGTAGGTAGAGACAAGGGTTTGTAATCAAGTCTCAGAGGCTTGATTTTTAGAATTTGTGCCAGATTGATTTTTACTGAGAGTTGTATTAGTTTGAAACACCTTTCTATAAGTAGACTGCTGAGTGAAAGATTTGTTTACAGCCGGAGCGTTATGAGTTAAGAAATACTTGTCAGCAGCCAGAGCAGCATTTTCCAAGGTCTTAACATCATGATCTTCAAATTGTAATTTGAACTTTGTTCTACTGACAGATATATATATATATATATATATATATATATATATATATATATATATATATATATATATATATATATATATATATATATATATATATATATATATATATATATATATATATATATATGTACATGCCACGAAGTACACTTTGCAATAAATGAGTCCAATAATCTCTTGGCCATTTTGAATTCTCAGCTACTTTACTTTTTCAAACATTATAAAATATTTGTCTACTTCCTTTTTACTAAATGGGGGAACTAATTTGATATTTCCTAAAATGTTAAACTTTGAATTTGCATGAGATGTGGAATCATGCCTGTAACTTGCCAGATCCAATTCTTTCGTTTTAATTTGCATCTGTCTCTTTTTATGTTTCTTCCATTTGTATTCGGCTTTCTTTTTCCCTTCTGTTTGTATTTGTCTTTCATTTTCCCTTTCTTCTATTTGTCCTTGTTTTTCCTTTTCTTCAAATTATAATCTCATTTCTTCTTTTTTTAGTTCAAGTTGTTTTTTTAGATTGAATTTGTCCTTTTTGCAATTCAATTTGCCTATCCTTTTCTTTTTCTTCTTTTTCTAATTGTACTCTCTGAAACTAAAATTTATATTTCAACTTTAGTTCTGCAATTTTAACGTCACCATAGGTTAAAAAGTCTTACTGATAGATGCCAAAACACTTTTGTCCAAGGTATTCTTCTCAACATAATGTCCAATATTAATTATCTTGATTTCTTGTATAGTTAAAGAAGAATTTGCTTCAGATAGTTCATACTTTCTGGCAAGTTCAATCAATTCATCCTTCCTAAAACTCTCCAACTGTTCTTCGATTGGAGCAGAAGAGAAAACTCTCCATTCTTTACATTTTTAAGTAAAAGCCTGTTGTTTTCACTAAAATTTCACAAAAGTGAACTAGGGGAAACTAAATTTCAATTTTAGCCAATTTCAAATACCTCGGACGAGCGTCCAATTCTTTTATGTTACATATCGGTTCGTTCAAAGCATTCAAGTGAATACAACAAGCTTTGTAAATGTTAACAAAAATAATTTATTTTCCTAGATAATATGAAAAAACAAATGTAAATATGATAAACAAGACTTACGGTTTACAGAAATGATATCCAAATTGTTCAAAATAGAAACATAAGTCCTGTAAAAAGTTCTAAACACAGTCTGAAGTGTCTGAAGTTCTGGTATAAAACGGCGGATGAACACACACGTCAGACGAAGGCTAACACACACAAAATTAAACTACAGGGTCGTAATATATATATATATATATATATATATATATATATATATATATATATATATATATATATATATATATATATACATATATATATATATAATTTCAGACAACAACACACATTGTTTTTCCTGTCCGCAAGGAGTGGATGATGTACGTACTTGTAATAATGTGGTAACCTGTGCCGATAATGAGGTATGTATATATATATATATATATATATATATATATATATATATATATATATATATATATATATATATATATATATATATATATGTATTTGTCTTTATTATGTATCAATGTTTCATTTCTTTGGTACCTTTATACATACATGCTTATTTTGACGTAGAAAAACGGAGTATGAGCAGTATTATTAACAGGACCTTTTAATTTCTTGCAAAAACTTGGATGCCGAGGGTGGAATCCTCCTGTCCTGCTCTGATGTATAACGAATGATTAATGTTTCCACATTTGTGAACAACAGTGACATAATGAAGATCGCCTTTGAATTCCGATGTAAATTTCTAGTGTCACAACCTCCATTGTAAATTTCATTACCTTAAGGTAGAGCACACAAAAATTAGGTTGCACTGACATAAGCAATGCAAACTTTAAAAAATATTTTGATAAAGCTTAGTTTTAAAAGGACGATGGTGGTGGGAACGAAAATATTAATCATAGTGCACAGCATCCGAAATGTGCATTGTAGATAGCTTGCACAATCATGCAAATCTTGACAGAAGAAAAATAAATTCCACTGATATCTATAAAATTAATCGAAACAAACAAAATAATGAAATTATCCACCCTACATTCAAGTTTTCATCTAGAATCGATATCATGTTCAGAAATAATAATGAAAATATGAATTTTCAAAATTAGAAAATTACAGCAACGGATTCATGGACTCAAATAGTATCTAGGTCATTGAGTGCGAGACGGTCTGTTTGTAGATTCTAAACTTAGATCCTGTTAACTTTAACTTGCAAATAATGGGTAGATCAGATTAATTGATTATTATGAAAGAATGGTCAGGTGATGGGGTTAGTGGTTGCCACTCTTTGTGCACTATTATCGCAGAAAGCGGTAAAATTCATGAATCTGGATAATAGTAACTATTGTCACGGGATTGAGTTATCCTGCACCAGTTTTCCACATTAGAAAACAATTGCACACGTATAGGAATTTGCAAAAAAAACTTCATCAGTATTGAGAATATTCCTAAACAGTATTTTTTCCATGATCAGGATATTTGGACGAATGCGATTTTGTGATGACAGCGAAACTCTGTGTTTGGAATTGTAAGAACTATCTGAAAAAGTTCCTTTTCACTGTTTTAAATTATCTTTTTGCTTTTTGTATAAAATTATACATTTGGTAATCTAGCATATAATACTCAAGATATTCTGCTATATATATCCTTCTCAGCAGTAAAGAATTTCTTGAGTGTGACCATTTTGTTCAAACTTCACAGATCAGTGTTTAAATGTAATCTTTGACTTTGTATGTTAATTTCTTGTATATATGGTTATACCAGTTCGTATTTATCCCAATTATTACAGATGTGCTACTCCGCTACGAAGATTGTGGAGACTTCCGAGAAACATTTTGCCAAATGTTATGAAAAGGAGGTGACGTATGTTATTGTATTTCCGCATAAACTAAATAAAATCGCACACAATTTTTACAGGGGTATCTAAATTGAGTTTGTTCATACATTCAAAGATGACAGTTTGAAAGCTAATTTTTGAGTATATTTATTTCTTGTGCATACAAATTTGCTAGGTCATATTTATGACACAGGTGAAAAGATGGTGTTTATTTACAATTACCGCGACGTTTCTCCCCTATTGCTTCATCCAATAAACCATGTAATATCACATACCATTTTAGACATGGTTTTCGAACAAACTGAATGGTCTTTCAGGAATGATATGGCATGAGTCAAGTGAATATTTCAGGTGAATTCATTTAATCACCAGTTTACGCTCTACATCATTTCACGTCCAAAGTACTTCTCTAAAATTCACCATTTAATATACATATGCATTTACAGTGTTGAAGATTCCGCCATATCTGTTTTTAGAAACCTGTTCTACCAATCAGCAGTGGTATTCGCTCCGATTGTTGACACTCCACTAAAATATTGCTTTTGCTGTTAATGGCGAAAAAAGTTAACATAACATATGCACACAAAATATGCATTTAGACAATGCATAAAATGTTTAGTATATCAAAACATTTAGGATTATACGGTCGCACTGTTATCAGTGGGGCATTGTTCTAAACTACTGCCAGTAAAACGCATGGTACAATATGGTCTTGGTTATGTGTCCATTCATCGGTAAATTACAAATAAATTATTTGTTAGATAAAATATAACGTTTTCATTCCGTGTTAAAAGGCGGTTACACAGCCAAAAGATGATATTATTCGAATTTAATAATAAAGGCCAAACTCTGGTATGGCAAATAGGCAACTTCTAAAAAACAATGTGATTGAAATAAACATGTATTATGATACAAAACATACTGCCAAGTGGAAAGGAGAGAAATAATTACGGATATGATAAGGACTGTCTAAGCAAATGTCTGTCGAAACAAATGTCTTCCATTTGATAATATTGTTACGAGTATCTGTTCATAAAATGTGTATCAGAAAAGATTAAAAGACAACAATCTTTGTAAAATTTATCAAATAACTTATATCTCTGAAATACAAAGTGAAAATGAGAAAAACGAACTGACGGTATTTGGAAATTAAATCACAAAATAATCCGAAAATACAGACACAAGTCCCAAAGATTAAAAGTCCTGAATTAAACTCAGTACAAGTCCAGAAGGAATCCAAAAACTTTGTTGTAGTAGTTATTAAAGTGTAATGTGCCAACAGTTTTTTTTGTGTAAAATCACTGAATATAATTCTAGGTTTGAATACACTATAAATTCCAGTGAATGTCTCAATCCAAGAATTTTATCAGAGCCCTTTTATATTTCCGGAGACAAAATGACTTGAATTCAGTTATTTGAATTAAAAAAAGTCATCCCAACTGGACATAACATAGTAAAACTAGATGTTAAAGCAAAGCACGAATGACCAAGTCCTTACAGTTGCAGATTATATAGTTCTTTGCTTGAACTCAGGTTACAATTAGCATTTTCTAAAAATAACCCAAAATATTACCTAATGGAAATAACATTCTAGATTGATCTTGCTGTTTACGAAGCGATAACCTGGATTATGTATAATTCACTTAGGAAATTACAAAACCTTTACCCAGATAAACATATCTACCTCTTCTTCTTCTTCTTCTTCTTCTTCTTCTTCTTCTTCTTCTTCTTCTTCTTCTTCTTCTTCTTCTAATAATAATAATAATAATAATAATAATAATAATAATAATAATAATAATAATAATAATAATAATAATAATAATAATAATACTGATTTTAAACCCATCCATATGGAGAATAATTTAGTTATGTATTAGTTGCTTGCAATCAATAACATAAAAAGTCAGAGTGGGTCAAGCAGAAATGAACCCAGTTTTGGACATGGTCAAGTCCAACAGACAATGTTTCATTACATTAGAAAATTATAAAGAAATAAATTAAAATAATATCAACTATCTAACAAAGAAAAATTAAATATACATAATAGTATGTGTTTGTGTTGTGAATTTTTAACATAGGTTTAAAACATTTATTCATATCGCTATGATGTCTGCCGTGTGGCAGTTTTAGGTGATGTCTAACACTGCGGAATCATGTTTTAGACATGTAGCATCATGTTCAACCGAGTCATATTATTCTGATTAGTATTAACACTAACCTCTTGATGCTGAGTATCTATCGAGGTAGCAATTAGAACCATTTGTATAAGTCTTTATTATGAATTAGTCGCGGCGGACGCTGTAATAACTAGGCCACATGAGCGGTTCCAATAGTATAGTTTGTAAAACATTTATATGGCTGAGAGTGGGGTAGTAGGCAGTGGTTAAATGTATATAATTACAATGAGTGCGAAACTGCAAAATTTGCTCATGGATCATTTTGTCTCACTAGCATACATAAGGAAACAGAAACTACTGCAGAACACTTAAGAGGGGGAATACATACATATTTGCCACAGTCTGCTATTCATTTGGCAATGTTTCTTGTTGAAACAGTGGAAATTAGAATTGAGGCAACTCATGCACACATAAATTGTAGGTAGTTTTCACAATATATAATTATTAGATACATTGCTGGAATCGAGCAAAGGGAATGTACAGATCATATAAAAAAAATATTGGTAAAGCATTGAAGAAATGTTCATAAGAAATTGACGAAAACTGGAGGTATTGATCTTCAACGTGTGTTGTTGGTCAATTAGGCTAACAATCTTTTGATGACGCAAATGAAATAAAATTGTATGTCTTATTCTAAATTTTGATTGCACGGTCAAAGTGTGTTTTAGTTTTTTTTAAAAAAGTTTCTTAAGGAAAGCATTGAGTATCAAGGATCTATGCTCACATCCCACACGGTACAATGAGATTGCTGGGGAAATGGGATATAATTGTTGCTGACAGCTTTTGAGTACATGTCCTAGCCAAAAACATAATTTATATGATATAAATAACGTGATTGAACAGGTTCAGAATCTGATTTAGAAACCTGGTTGGCAATGTACTGTTCTGTGGTGGAATGAGCGGAAAGGGATTATTCAAGGACCCGTGAAATGCGCGTTTTATCTGTATATTAGGTGACATGGCTGGTTGAAAAACCTGACATTTCACAGTCTTGGTTATATATAATTTGGATCTTGTTATGTTTTTATTTTGGACAGTCTGTACAGATATACTTTCCACTCTGTATACCTTTCTTTAATGAACGAAACCAGTAGTGATGTGATCAGCGCTTGCATGTTGACTCACACTGAAGCCATGCTATTCAAGACATTTTGGGGAGTCATCAATTTTACATTCCGTAAACAGAATTCATGTGCATGGATTACTGGCACTAGTGGTTTAAGCAAACATATTATCAATAGCAGTACCAAAATCCATGAGGAATTTACCAGAGAGGATAATTTATATAGTGCCTGCAGGTTAATGTTATTATATCGGCATCCACTATTTCGTACGACTTGTTATTAAAATTAAATCGTACACTTGTATTGCTTGTGAAAAGAATGTCTGCAATTATGTTTGCAAATGCTGCAGTAATGAAAGAATAAATAAATAATGGCTAAAGAACTGTGTTGAGCAAGATAAATGGGCCTGTCCATCTCAAATGTCAATTTTTTCAAGATTTTATATTTTTAAATATCTAATCCATCTAACAGGTAACCCTTCTGATTTTATGATATTACACGCAAATATAGAACTTGGTCTCGCAGACAATTTCATAAAACACGCTTCTACCTGTATATTTGGTATTTTATAATTTTTTTCACCATATCATTTGAACTGTGTCCAATAAATATAAATGTCAATCAGTATGAAAATCGGAAAAGGGATTACATAACAAGAATTACGTCTAAAGTCCACACGTATACTTCCATGCATAAACATCATTAATTCACCAAATTTTGTATGTATGTGTCCCGCTGGTAATTGTAGGATTGTTTCTTTTTCCAAGTGTCAACTTTTGCCACTTTCGTTGCAAACAATAATATCCCCATTTACTAAGACACTTAACTAATATATACAGACAATTTTCTGTCTCTATTTACTCAGTATGTAGAAGGTCTCGCACATTTAATTTATTAACAGTGTAACAGGCAGCAGCAGACTTTAACGATAGAAACTGAGTACTAGTCCTGTAACATTTACATATGTTCTGCAAATGACACATCGTTTTCATCATATCTAAACTGTATCTAAAATAAAGCATCCTGATGCTTATATTGTACCCTTCTTGCACCCCGAAGTACGGACATTTTGCCTCCGATTCGGCTACCACAGTTACCTCTTCATTCTACAAAATCACACAACAGTGACCTTATGGTGATAAATCATCATGACTTTGAAGGTTCAACTCTGTTATTGTTCCTGCGCCATTGCTTTGCTAGTGTGATTTTCGCTGAAGAGCAGTTACAATGTTGCATTTTAAATTTTTCCAAACAGTAAGATCTTAGGAAACTACAATCCGCATATCAGAAGTGCAATGGAAATATAAGAACGTCCAGATCTTGAAAAGAAGCGCTTGTGAAAGTTGTTAGTGCTCACTAAATATGTATAGAAAAGATTAAAGAAGTGATTATTGTGCTTATCACGCAGACAGCCAAAATATTTTGACCTAATTCCATGCTGGAAACAAAGGAGCAAAGGATGGACATCATGCGTGGAGAAATTGCAATGCCATCGACAAAATGTATAATATAATTATGTCAGTAACAATATGCATGCAGGCACTAAATATGCAAAAAGCAAGGTTCAGCGAGATAATGGCTATAAATAATAATAATAATAATAATAATAATAATAATAATAATAATAATAATAATAATAATAATAATAATAACGAAACCTCTTAAAGAGTTATGGAATATTTCATTAGTTTATTTTGTTCCAAAACTTGGATATGTCTGATAAATTGATGCCTTTTTGATAGTTCTGATAGGTTAGCATTATGAAATTTTACCTTTTCACATTTAGACAGAACTTCCTATAAGTTTGCTTGACATGTAGAATCCAGTATTGTTCCTTACGTGCGAGTTCTATGACGGTCCAGCGAAGGTTAGATTATTTCTGCAACATTTTGGGGTATTCGACTGAATATCCAATCGAGTTGTAGTGGTTGTCGAGTTTCGAGTTGATTTTACTGCCATCAGTCTTGCGAATTCGAAATAGACACATTAGTCCACACATTTATTTCCATCTTTGGTACATTTTAATAAATACACTGCATTTTTGGTTTGACATCCGAACCTATGATTAATGGTGAAGCTAACAGATGTCATCGAACGTATAAACCATTTGGAATCGTGCATACATTTGCAAATGAAAAGTTAGGCAATGATTGTATTGGCAGAATCATTTGCCTCTATTTTGTCTTTATTGAAAGTACCTTAGCACATGCGAGGTAATCCATCAAATCGTGTGATCCGAGGTATGCAGCTGAAGGAGTCTTTGCTTGTATTTTACGGCACTAAAGTCTTAAACTCAGTAACAAAAAAAGACACCAACTTGTTATTAAAATCAACAAATTTATTTATTCATTCAAGCTTAATCCAGGGTAAAGAAGTTTACTGCCAATCTGATCCAAGAAGGGTTTGAGTGTTTGAAAAAGGATGCGTTGTTGTTGCTTATTTTTTAAATTTAAAACTATATATAAATATATAAGAGATTCACCCTTTTTGCAATGGAGAGATTGATCAAGTGGCATATGAGAATGTTTATGTATAAATTAGGTACGTGCTTATTTATTTTGAAATGTTAGACTGAGTAGGAAGATCTGTCACATGGGGTACATGTGACATTTAGTCATAATAGTCTTAAAGGTGTATATAAGAAAACCACGGAGCTATCAGATTCATTCTTATTTTGGAACCATTCATATCTCTTGTTTTTTTTCTGTTGTAACATCAAATCTGCAGACGTATTTTATGTTGCAGTTAGATATTGCTTGAGACGATAATATCATTTGTTTGGATTGTTCAGTGGAAGAAAAAGTGCATGTTGGACTATAATAGTATTTTGAGACTATTGTGAAGTATTTAAGGGAAACCGCTATTTTGACAAAGTCACGATTCTTGTTGGAAAAGTACATTTCTAGTTCTGAAATTTATATAGAACTCATCTTTCCTTTGACATTTAATATGACGTTTTCAGGCTAATTTGAATTCACTTCATAATATTATCAAGTTCCTGGCACATTTTCATTTATAGCTTTGATAATTAAATTATTTCTTAATTCCTACAAAACATTTAGTTTGCTTCTTTCTGTTACAGAGTTTATGACCATAGAGCCTTATGCACCACGGTAATGATAATGTAATGTTGCATGTTTTTGTTTCTGTTTTTCATCAGGAATGCAAAAGATTGACAATGGCTGTTATGAATGCTATGAAAGGGAATGAGGAGCTTCCGCACATAGTTGGGCGGAAGCGTGAGACGCCTGTCTGCGATATTTGTTGTGGATCGGAATTGTGCAACATCAGACCATGCTATAACATCAGGGGTATATCTACGATTCATGCTTTGTTTTTGGTTTAAAATAACTTTAAATGACATTACTTTGCATTACATTATATTACCGTTATCTGCATTTCTATGCTGGAAAAGTTTTAAAACAAACGCCTATTTAGTTGCATTAAGAGCAATTGATAAGACATAATACAGTATTGGTGGGTGGGGGATGGAACTCTGATTTGACGAAAATGGCAAGAAATGATGGTAATAGTATCGTCCCCAAAACATGAAGCAATTTTTATTGCACATAGTAATGTGCTCATTAAAGGTCATTAGTGACTTTTGTCACATGTGCAAGTAAGGTCCCATATAATTGCAAAATGTAATGCCATTTGCTTCTTGTTTAATCTTTATGCAACATGATAATTATAATGTGACTGATTGATTCTATCTCAATACAGTGATCAATCGCTAAATAAAATCAGCATCAAACTGCAAACCTAATACCTGCCACACACAGTTCCTAAATGAATCACCATGAATAAAATTCCGGCTTAAGAAGAATTCCGAATAATTTTCATTAAATATCTTTTTCTTAGATTTCTGATGAGCACGATTATTTTCTAGGGGGAATAAAACAAAATCAATTCAAAATGGCAACAACAAAATAATACTTTTAAAAACGAAGGTATGAATTAAGGCTGACCAAAAAACACTATGATATGTTACATTAACTCCAACTGAAACGCAAACCAAACCACGTGAGAGGGTCAAGTGATCGCTTCTTTCCAAGAGATGTAGTAAACTTATATGCCAGCTGTCAAATGCGCCATGGACAAATTCGATTGTACTGAACAAATCTTACTATAAGATTCAGTATTTAAAACAAAGTTGTTTACAGCAGAGCTGAAACTGGCTCTAAAATCTTGGTCACCAAAAATATAAAATTTCATACTACTGAGTGTTTATAAGGTTAAAAAGAACTGAACAGAATTTTCTAGAAAAATGTCAAATCCGGTGAATAAAGTCATCATTACAATAATATGTAATGAAATAAAAATGACAAAGAAAGTTAAAACTAACACACATGTAATTAAAGTACACATACAAAACAATGCATCCATGCATCCATGCATCCATGCATGCATGCATGCATGCATACATACATACATACATACATACATACATACATACATACATACATACATACATACATACATACATACATACATACATACATACATACATACATACATACATACACACACACACACACACACACACACACACACACACACATACATACATACATACATACATACATACATACATACATACATACATACATACATACATACATACATACATACATACATACATACATACATACATACATACATACATACATACATACATACATACATACATACATACATACATACATACATACATACATACACACACGCGCGTACGTACGTATATGCATACATACATAAATATATAATTTACTAAAATTAGTTCCTCTTTATAGTTTAGCTCATCAGATTTTGATTTATGCCATAAAGTTTCTTTCAGATCTCCTTTACCTATTCTACAAACGTGGCAGACTCAACAACGAAACTTTGACGTTGCAGATCTTTCATCCGTAGGGCAATTTAAATACCAGGAAATTATGATTATATTGCAGACGGAATCCTTCCTAAATAGCAGTTTATATTTAGACATTTAAATAAGCATTTATGTTTGTAGCCATGTATACGATATATATATATATATATATATATATATATATATATATATAGATATATTTATATATATATATATATATATATATATATATATATATATATATATATATATATACCGTTTATATGCAAAAGACTGCGTGATTAAGATACGACTCTTATGAATAATGCATGCCCTTGATTTATTAATGTGCAATTCAACACACACACACACACACACACACACTTCTTGCCGCTCCTGTGTTAACGAAAACAAAAAAGATATATGATTTTAAAATGTTTTAACACATAGCGTGTTTAGTACTTAATGCAAATAACAAATGATAATCGATGTACTTCATTCATTCTGCCTCAGCAAGAAAACACGTTATTGCCAGGTTTAAATAATTAGCTCTGTATCACACAGCACTCCCACGAAAAAGAAATAAAAAGAACAATGAAGGAAAGACCCTACTAAAAAACTACAGCCACCACCATAGCCACAGGAGGAATAATAATAATAATAATAATAATAATAATAATAATAATAATAATAATAATAATAATAATAATAATAATAATAATAATAATAATAAATAAATAAATAAATAGAAAGCATTGAAAATACGTCAAAGACCATTATACATACATTAATAACTGATATCACTATCCTTTCGTCACGGAATTCAGACGCTCCTAAGGTTTAAACCAAAATACTTAAACAACAACAGTGTAAGAGGCATTTTCAGGTATTCCTGTTTGGATTTTGCTATAATTTATCCTAGATCATACATACATTCCTTTTAGTAAGATAAATCAAATTCCCAAATTAATGCCAATTCTGATAGACGATGTGTGGGTCTGATGTCACCTGTTTGCTAAAATGCGCAACTTTGCTGCATACAAGTATGCGTACAGTTTAGACATATGCCGGTATTTAGTAACAAACATAACCAGCACGAAATTCAAAACAACCACAAAACAATGGCTAGTGCTATTGTAAGTGGATTTACAAGTCGCCAAGAAGCCCAGAGTGGCCGAGTGGTCTAAAGTGCTATCCGTTACGGATCACTTCCATCTCACCTCTGTCTACGTGGGTTCGAGTCTAGGATTCGGCGAATGTGGATATGTCAGAAAGCTTGCCAATAATGGGTCAGTGGTTCTTTCCGCGGATTTCGCGCTTTCTTCCTCCACCATTAATACTGGCCACCATGTATAGCTTATCGTGTGCTGAAAAATGGTGTTAAGCCCCAGAAAAACAACAATAGTAAGTAAATAGTATGTACATATCGCTAAAGAACTCTTCAACTGGCGGTATCTCAACAGACGCGAGAAATACAAATGTATAAAAAAACCGATGTGTGCAGACAAGATTGTTTGCAGATTTATGAAGGTTTTAATTAATAATCAATATCAGCCCTTAATATGCCAGTCAATATTATAGATGTGGGGCTAATTTATAAGCCTAACATTCCCTTGTGCAAAGATTGCATCAGCTGTGTTAGAACGGAGGGTATTTAAATTGGTGCCATTAGTGGACTACCTCTAGAATTAACTAATGACTATATGAGTGCAAACGATACCACAATGTACTTCTAAATAGTGTCTACATCAAAACTGAAACAGTAAATCAGTAATGTAATCAAACAAGTATGTTCTTGAGATTATTTCCGTTCACAGAAAAAAGACCTAAATGAAACTTCTCATGCAAATTAATTACGGGGCTATTAGACCGATCTCTTTGCACACCATTTATAACCTTGTCAATGTTTTACAGCGCCTGTTATTTGAATTCAGATTAAGTTCCCTATGGCGTATTTGATTGCGGAGTCCTAAATAACTTACACCAATGTATTTAAATGACATACAAACGCCATCGTAAACTCACAGTAAAATAATATCACCAATTAGTTTCTCACAAAGCTTGTGACATATACGCAGAATACCTAAAATAACACCATTCCGTCGGAGGGTGTTGGAAGGAAACTTACAAGCACCGGATAATGGAACTATATAAGTCGAATAACAGGGTAGGGAAATAGTGTTAGATGGGGATTGTGCTAAATAATGATATCTATATCACTAAGTAAATGCATGAATTTACAATAGTTATATGAATAGATATATATCTTTATTTATCTGTTTATTTGTTAGATATACTTATAATTTAGATTTCGTAACATAAGATCGGCGTACTCACTGTTGGAGTTTGATTGTAAACCTAATCATGACGATGATGACGATTAGAGAGAGACTAATTGTATCCTACTGTTGATTTTGCATATTTACTTTTTATTTTATAAAAATGACCCAACTCATTCTGTGCCACGTGTTTTAAAGTAAGTATCTTGTATTCGAAAAACGTGGATTAATGCAGGTGATATAATCTTACAATACTTAATGGTTTGTAATTCTATAGGGAGACAATGTTTTAAATAATTCCTTCCACATATCCAAAGGATTCACATCCAGTAATGATTTGTCGGCAATCATCCTCGCATCATTTTATTCAACACCCGTATAAATTATGGAAAATTTTGACTTAATTTGGCCCAGAATCTTCCCAAAGAAAGGACATCTTCACAAAAAGATTTGCTCAGTTTTGACTAATCTGACCTTGAGCATCCATGAACAAAAATACTCTTAACATTACTACAAAACACTTTCACTCCACTATCAATTGTTCTTACTTCAACACACTGTTATCTATATTTAATATAATTGTTTATTTGTTATCCTTAATTGATTTTATTTGTTATTTCATTGCATGCTATTGTAAAATAAAACTGCAATGCTGGACTTGAGCTTGTCCAAAATTGATACAGATAGACCAAAATTGAGTACACTGTTTTTTGACTTGATTGACTTTTCATTTTCTTAAATTTCAGTTTAAGTCAACAACTAATACATAGCCAAATTATTCTCTATGTTTATGCGCTTAATATTAGGATCTTTATTAATAGACGAAGTATATATATTTGTTTGGGCCAGGGTTTGGATTTTCCTAAGTGAAATTTACAGCTTATGGTTTTGATTTTGTAAACATCAGATCATTCAAGAAGTTTATTTCCGTTTTGTCGTTCAAAAATGCTAATTGTGACACGAGGTCAAGTAGAGAACTATATAATCTTATGGTCATTCGAACTTTAAGATCTAGCACTTTTAAGTTTGTGTTATGTTGTGAACAGTTGAGTTGAATTTTATTTTCTTTAAATTACTGAAGTCAAGTAATTATTTTCTCTGGAAATAAAAACGTGCTCTGATAAAATTCTTGAATAAAGACATCACTGGAATTTATACTTAATTCAAACATGAAATTATATTATTGTGGTTCAACAAAAGACTGTTGACACATAAGCACTCCATAAGCTTTAAAAGACACGTCATCGACTTCAGTTTTTAATTTTTGCAGGACTTGTACTCAGTTTCATTCAGGATTTCAAATTACTATAACTTGTGTCTTTGTTTGATTATTTTGGAAATTAATTCGTAATACCGCAACTTCGTTTTTCTCAATCGCACATCGTATTCATGGGAAATAAATTATCAGTAAAAGTTTACAATGTTTGTTGTCTTTCACTCTTTCCTGTTTCTTAGTTCAAGAACATAGACTCGTATCAGCACTAACAGTCCGCTACAAATTTTTGTCCTGCCAAAAGCCGTGAATAGAAGTGACAAATTAAGCACGGTTTTCTCGTTAGGTTTGAATAATACAAACTATATATATATATATATATATATATATATATATATATATATATATATATATATATATATATATATATATATATATATATATATATATATATATATATATATATATATATATATATATATATATATATACGGTCGTTCAGCGATGTGTCAGCTACACACGAGCTCATATAACACCGATTCAGTGCCGTCATGTTTTGGTGATGCGTGCCGAGTCATGACGGGATATGGGCTGGTGTGTGCAGGCGATGGGTGCCTGTAGAGTACTAATTATAATTCTCTAACCTTGTATGATAGTAATATTTGTATTAAATTATTAAATTTTGACTACTCTTATTACGCATTCTTCTCTAGTATCCAGGGTTAGCACTTTCTGTTCTGTGTGTGGTATATATATATATATATATATATATATATATATATATATATATATATATATATATATATATATATATAATATAACAAATGCAAAATAACAAACGACAGAAGCATATTAATAAGTTGGCTGACGAAACGTTGCAGGAATGACAATAATTCATTTAGTTAGTCTTTGGTATGCAAATTTTTAATCTGAAAGGAGAACAACGGTCACAATGACAGAATGTATATCCCAGTGCATGATTATGTAAATGCTCTTTAATACACATTTAAATGGCGAAACTTTTTGCAAAACTTTGAGGGACACTCGTGTAATATGGGATACATCAGAAGATTCGTCACTGGATAAAACAAAATTAAAAATATATTGATTTAATTTAAAGAAAATATCTTTTCTCTTGTTTCACATTTCGTGCAACACTTTTTAAAGTTTTAAAATGATTTATTTGTCGATATGTATCTCCATATTGTCATACTTAAATGCATGTATGCCCTATTTATGATCCATGTGCCCTATTTATGATTAGCCCCACCATTATTGTAGGTGTCAAAGAACTCATGGGTAATACATATAGCAAATGACCCATGAGCCTTATTATTGATTAGCATATTAAATGTAGGTGACAGATGACTCATGGGTAGTATTATTGATTAGCCCCAGACTTAAATGCAATTGGCAAACAACTCAAAGATCCTATTATTGATTAGCCCCATATTAAATGTAATCTGCAAACGATTCACGGGTAATATTATTGATTAGCCACATGCTTAAATGTACTTGGCAAATAGCTCAACGGTCCTATTATTGATGAACACAATACAGAAATGCACGCGGTTCATTATTGTTGTAAATGACAGATGTGTCCTATAATTGGTTGGTCCCAAACATTTAATGTGATAAATTTTTGTCTTTGTTTCAATAACAAATTCTTACACAGCTGTGATAAAAGGTTGTTAGCAAAATTCGTCATTTTTGCTAAGAACTAAGTAGATAATTTACAACAACGCAAACGTCTTTGAGGGCTCCGGACGTCCGATTGATCAAAAGTACCGACCACTGCAATCTCAGAGACTTATGCTCGGTCATTGTAGGTTTGTGAGAAAGAGTGCCTGTAGGTACTTTTTGGTTGGTGGTTTTTATCGATATTTTTCTAGATTATTCCTCCATCAGCTATTCTGGCAGCCATGTACAGATTATCATGTGCTGCAAAATGGCGTTAAACCCACAGCAACAAACAGCGCAAAATAAATCTTCAAATCACTAACCATTTTCAATAGGAGTACAGTTTAGAACACTTAAAGTTTGACCTATTTGCATGATATTGTATATTGTAACAAACCTAGCAAATCATTATCTCAAATTTATGCGTGTCATAACTTACCGGTTTATCACGACACGTTTAGATCTCAATCTAGCGAAAGCTTTGTAATCACTACCATGGTTTACAACATTCACTACCACTGATAATTGCATTCAGCATAGATGCATTCAACATCAAGGATGGCTGCATTATAGAGTTGTCTTCTCATGCATATACTTACGTATTCATTTAGTATTTGTTTGCATTTTTCAAGTCGGCAAGTGCATTGAACAAATGATAATGAAAGTGAATTAGAAAACATCAATAAACATACTGATACGCAGCAACACAACCATATTGCATCATAAATACGCATAACTGTTAACAGATTAAGTTGATACGTTTAAAACTTGAGTTCAGTTTTGCGAGGAAAATTGCATTTTATAAATGTTAAACGTTCTTCTCCTTCTGCTTCCACTCTTCCCAATACAACATTCATATGAATACTAAAGACCTATAGACAGAACCTGCACTACATCTAACACATCACTGACACCTACCTCTGATCACATTTCGACCATCATTACCACTAACATCACAACTTCGTAAACTAATACTAATAATACATTTATTAATAGTGTAAAAATACAAAAATTAGTAATGCGGTATACAGAATAAATTTTTGCGCTAAAATAATAACAGAATGAAACAATTTAGTAAACAATAATAATGACGATTGTGCGTTTGTGTGTGTATGTAGATTTGGAGTTAGGACTATATGCAGTTTATTGAAATAGAATAAGAATAGAAACATAAGTAGTATATTGAAATAGGGATAAAATGCAATGTGTTGAAACAGATTTGGAAATAGGGTTATATGCAGTCTATTGCAGCAATATTCAAATTTGGTGTCATGACGAAACAATGTATGTTGTGGAATATGTAGGATTACAAAATATATTTTTCGTCAGCATTATGGATGACTAATCCCTGAATGAGTCCACAAATAAAATTAATTTATACAGCAGCTGAAGTGTACCGTTTAAGTATTTATTTCTGCATTCAACATCATGAATAACTAATCTGTGCCGTGTCTGAGAAATATGTTTAATTAACACGCTACAGTAGTAGTTATAAGAGTACTGCTAAAGTAATTACTAGACTTAGAAATAGGAAAGGAACGACAGAAAAAAGAAAGAAATTAGCAAGTACAATGATCAAAATCGACATAAACAAAGAAGCACGTTATACAAGTGCAACGTAATGATGATGATCAACTTCATCCTCTTCGTTATGCTTTCTCACACTGGGTTAGATTTGTGTTCATCAAAACAGCAACACAAATATTATCTCGTGAACATACAAAATGACGATGAAAGTCCGAGGCTAAATATATTTACTCTCATTCGAAAGGTTTGACTGCACAAGTAAACCACCACACTTTGTCTGCTCCGAAGTACACAAATCCTTCTACACCTAATGAGTTGAGAGTAGATCCATAAATATATATCTGCCATTTCCAGTGTTCTACTGGCAAAACCAGAAGATCACAGAAATTGATTATTCTGATCTGATCCATAATTCTCAGAAATGTGGGGATGGTTCTGGAACGTCCGCTTTAGCTTTAGTTTTCCGGATGGAGTGTGGGTTACAACATATATTTAAAAACCCTTTCTATTCCAAGGATGACGACATCAAGCATTTAGCTCGATGATAGTGTCACTTTATACGATGTTATATTATACATAGTAATCGTCGTTGGACACAGTATTTGTCTTTTTATAAGCTTCAAACATATTGATATCGTTGTAAACAGTATTATCCCTTCGACGATATGTTTCTGCACTGTATCGCAAAGATAAGGTATATACTTTAGAGTTGGAAGTTGGACATATTTATTGCGTACGATATTCTATACTTCTCTCCAACAATTTATTGACGACTTGTTTATGTGACAGTTTTTGAGTCTTCTGTGTATCTTATTTTTTAAAGAAGAAGGTTTGGTCCCTTCCTAACTTTAGTGCTTGCTTAAGCTTGCTTAAAATTTCACTATTGTGTGGAACTCTATGTATGAAACTTTTCACATTGTATTTAGTGTGAGGTTGTCCATCCTTTATTTTTAAATTTTAACTTTTTATAGGATACGTCTTTCCTTCCAAATTGAGAACAAATAGTCTGTACTAAACATATTTAAAATAAATTTATTTATTATTTTTCTGAAATGTGCCTATACTTAACATACATATTAATACAACTCTATCTCTATCTATCAATAGCAGGGTATGAAATTGTGCTAAATAGAGATATAGGTATCTTTGCGATCTTTACGATCCATTTTTATGTTTGTTTATGTATTTAAAGTTCATTAATCTGTTCTATATATGCATAGTTCCATACCAACAAATCGTTAAAGAATAAGACAGGTTAAAATGTATGCATGACGTGATCTTGTTTATAGTATTGATCACTTAGAAACAGAGTATATTTAATGATGTAAGCAATGATATTGAATTCAGTTTGAGTTAAGTTTGATGAAGCAATAAAGCGGTCATGCATTTTACGTGTTATTGTTGTATATTTTATAATATATATATATGGAATACCATTGATCACTCGGTCTATCTCTGGTTCTTACCCAAGAAAAGAGGCAGTACATTTCTTGACTTTTACGTTCCCAATATTTGTATATTTGAAGGATAACATTGATATTACATTTATGTTGCATATTTGGAGATATCGCTATATTTGGCTCAGTTCTTTTGTCTTCGTTACATCACATAAAAATCTTATTCTTATGTTGTTAGGACAAATATCATTAAAACTGTATATAATATTAATCATTTTACTAGAGTGATAATGTTGTTTTATTAAACTACGATAAATGTTCCAAAATGTAATTTAGTTTCAAATGTTAACTTGAAAACTATTATTTTATTTGGTCGCAGGTGGCATATTAATGTCGAGGTCTCCTAATTGTATCTATTCGTTTCCCATTTCTAATTGTATCTATTCGCTTCCCATTTCTAATTGTATCTATTCGCTTCCCATTTCTAATTGTATCTATTCTCTTCCCATTTATCGCCATAACTTAAATTAATTAACTAAAATGAATAACGCAGTCTGGAAGAGAGTTAATGTATTGTAGCAATAAATATGTTGATATATTTTCATAACTGTCACTTCGTACTGTATGGTCAAAACAATTATGGTCGTTGCATACGTCGAAGTCTCATGTTTCATCGCTCCTATATTAATATGCCCTTGAGTTTGGTCTACATAGACATGTATATTAAATAGGTTTTTCTGACACTCCCAGCTCCCCCATATTTATGATAAACATTGAAAATTTTCAAGTTATAATGCCCATTTGCCTTGAAAATACCGTACGAACAAAGTGAATGTTTAGCAAGACATTTATGTCTTCTTAACATTGAGATCCAAAGCAATAATTTTCCGATTAAGGTCTAAAGCAATAAGGCCCCGATTAAGGTCTAAAGCAATAAGTCCCCGTTGCATTGAGAACGAGGTCCCTACTAAGAAGACCATTCTCTCTTTGCATGCAAATGTGATACGCAGATTTAGGATGCTTATATATGCATTATATATATATATATATATATATATATATATATATATATATATATATATATATATATATATATATATATATATATATATATATATATATATATATATATATATATATATATATAAGAAATTGTGCCCATCCTGGTTACGCCCACAAAGATCATCAATCCAAGTCTCTGCCAAGTGTATGCAACTACTTTCGATACACGATAATGTTATTTGTATAGCCTTGATTTAAGGGGGAAATAACTATACATGATGATTTCCAAATGACCTAATATTTATATGCCTTTCAAATGAATCAAGTATCTTTGTCGTTGATTCGGCATGGCCGGACACACTCATTCAGCTACTGATAAAAACGGGTCTATCACGACGGCGTAGATAAGAGTTTGTGATTCCTTCTCTGTCACACTCGCAGGTATGTATAGTATTTCTTTTGATGTATGTTTATTTCTTATAAATATTTGCATGTGTGGCTCGAATTTGATATAGACCTGAAAAAATCCGACATGAATCACCATAACATTAAGGTTGAAATCCATCTGAACATGGTAAATGTATACAGATTAGTTCAGCGTAGTAAAGAATGTAAAGTATCAGCCTTGCATTGATATATTTCCCAATAATTCACTTGATCATCCATTAGATATTGTCTCCTTAACGGACCAAGCATTAAAATGTTGTTTTTTTTGGATGGCCAAGAGGTTGGTGAGTTGAGGTTTTTGATTTCTAGTCGGAATATATTTTTCTTGAAGGTTTTGTTTTATTTCTATAAATTTGAGCAAGAATATCATTCAAGAAATTTAAGAGCCAGAAGTTGTTTCCTAGAATTAAATATTCCAGGAATATCCAACCCCTCTCGAAAATTAAATGACCAGTAACTTAGTAACAAACCCCTCAGCGATTAACAATTTATAATATGACACTTGCAGTATCTTTGTTTGCAAATCTGGCAGATAGTGACTGTTTACATGATGATAAATTTACATTTTTAAGAAGGTTCCGATTTGTTTTTGTAGGTTGCTGGTTGCAGTAACTTGAAATCACTGTAAATCGTGACACTCTTGCTCATCAATATATACAGATGGCGACCAAAGTGCTAATATTTGCCTGGATGTGTCTTTGCTTAAAATCTTCCTCTGTAATGGGTATGTATGTATGTATGTATGTATGTATGTATGTATGTATGTATGTATGTATGTATGTATGTATGTATGTATGTATGTATGTATGTATGTATGTATGTATGTATGTATGTATGTATGTATGTATGTATGTATGTATGTATGTAATATCAATCAGATTAGAGAATAATTTTATTCGTACTCAACGGAAATTCGAACCCATGTCCGCGGGTAAACGGCACCCATCGATTTGCCTGCACAGACCAGCCCATAGTCCTACACGACTTAACACACATTACCAAAAACTGATGGGACTGAATCGGTCTTATATGCACTCGTTTGTAGCAAGCACACTCGCTTGGCGACCTAATAATTAATTCTCATTTATCTGCACAGTCATTCCGGATTCCTATTAAAGAAATCAAAGAAATTTTTACCAAAAACCATTCATGATTTTGCTTCCGAAACCAGGAAGGAAAAGGAATCGTACTGGATACGCCGCCTTAGAACATTGAAACCAAGCGGTCTAAACCAAGAAGACTAGAAAATGAAAACTACGCACTAGTAGAATTTAACATTTTCTAAATCTTCTTATTATCCTTTAATTTTTACTATAAGAATAACCGGTATAGAATCAAATATCCGGGATATAATCTGCGTTACATATGTACACAAAGTAAAAATAGATGTCGCTTTGGCTTGTAGACTTTTAGAGAATTATACAACGTTTTCAGTTTCCGCAACTAGTCTATACAAGCTGGTTGTATTTATAGTTTTAGCACATGTGAAGACAGAAATGTAGAGGTTTACAAACACAACGTTTTTGTGTTTATTTGTTTGTCGTAACTATGTTTTGTATTTGCCTTTGAAAAAGACTCATTAAGAGTCGAAAGCGCTTAGGCTAGTTAGTTACTAGTTTCGTACTGTTCGTCGTCAGTTTATTGCATCTATATATATATATATATAGATATATATATATATATATATATATATATATGTATATATATATACATATATATACATAAATATATATATATATATATATATATATATATATATATATATATATATATATATATATATATAAGAATTGTTAATATATATAAATATATATATATATATATACACATATATATGTATATATATATATATATATATATATATATATATATATATATATATATATATACATACATATATATATATATATATATATATATATATATATATATATATATTCATGGAGAAAAACCAAAGAGCAATACATATTAAGTTTACAGAAATCATATTTAGTTATTTTCTAACAAGGTAACACATGTACGATTTATGACAAAGGCAATTATAAGTTTGAGTCAAATCTTCTTTTTAGCATATTAAGCATCTTCATCAGAAAACGTGGTCACTTTCTCAAATGATTAATCTCATTCTGCTCTGATCTGTTGTTGTTGTTGTTGGGCTTAACGCCATTTTTCAGCACACGATAGGCTATTTGTGGCAGCCAGTATTAATGGTGGAGGAAGAAACCGGGAAATCACCGGAAAGAACCACCGACCCACGAGCAGCTACTGGCAAACTTTCTCACATATCCACATTCGCCGAATCCTAGACTCGAACCCACGCAGATAGAGGTGAGATGGCAGTGATCCGTAACGGACAGCGCTTTAGGCCACTCGGCCACTCGGGGCCACCTGCTCTGATCTGCATCATAATCAACACTTTGGAATGGTTATTGAATTCCATTATTTATTTCGCGCTCGATTTACATGGTTTTCTCATTTGTTACAGTCGTGGTTCAGAAATGATACTACAATAAAATTTATAGCCCAAACGTTTGCGATCTTTGGAAGGACTCACATCCGCCAAAAGAAAAATATGGCTGCATATATTTATCAATTTATATAAGTATAAGAAACTTCCTTCGAGTGATTTTGTGTAGTTGCCCAACTCATTCATGAATATGTTTAACATTATTTAAATCTCTGGCAACTCAAACTGTGTAGTTCAAGAAATGCTAGAAAGTGCCATAATTTTAAACCATAAAATAAAACTTGTATTATGTTTTAACCAGGAATTGAATATCAGCCTGGATTGAAGATAAATTTTAATTTGAGTCTCCACAAGGTTAGGAATTGTGAAGAGTGGCTCACTACGGACAAAGGAACCTTGATGTTAAACAGGGTTTTGTACCCTAGAGACAATGGGACTTGAACAATCAGGAACATCTGGGTACCCTACGAATATTGGGACTTCAGTATTAAACATGTTTAAAATGTGGCTTGTACCCTAAGGACAATGGGGATTTAATATGGGAATATCGGGACCGTATAAAAAATATTGTGTATGTGTAGGAATGGAATAGGTGTTGTGATTTCACGGAACTTGACATTGGCAACAATGTTGCAAGTGGCAGACTTCAATTGGTTGAAGCAGTGACAGCGGTAAAAAGTTATAACGTTCTGCTCCACACTGCCAAGCGGTTAAGTTCAGCTATTTCAGCGGTGAAACTATACGAATAAAACACTTCTTGGCGGGGTGGGATATATCACTGAATATAACGTTTGACGGGGCGGGAATCTGTACCGTTCATAGAACAAACATAAGCATCGCCTGGCGTGGATGGACATATCACTAGATAGGCATGGACATATGACACATACATAGATTTCTGAACATAAATCTATCACATATAAAATAAAACATTGACTAAAAAGAACTAAAAGTGTTTTAGGCAAGAGTCCAATTCTTTGTGAGGCAATGGAGTGGCCCTGAAAGGACCTTATATTTTTTTTTGTCAACATCATTCCATTAACATAAAGGGCATCTCACCGATCTTCTTTTCTTCCTCAATTTTCTTCTGGATTCTGGATTGAGTTCTTTCACCAATCCAAATACGCGTTTAAAAATGCAGTCACAGTGCGGAGTCTCTCTTCCAATCCGAAGAGATCTGTCTGTTATCCCACATTTCTATATAGGTGCGCTAACATCTGTGCTTAGTGAATCCATGCAACAGAGTTAGAATATGACGGAAACTAAGAAGACGATGAATTGTTGTGCACCAGACGAGAAGTACTGGCATGGCATCCACTACCACAGCAAACACGATCATACATCCAGAGCATACCGCATAATAATTGGGAATTTAGTGGATTTTCTCTTTTCTTCACAAGAATTTTTTATGCTACTAGCACCTTCGCAACTCTCCTTTCTTACCACATGTCACGAATTTTAAACAGATATTGAAAGAAAGATTGGAGAAATTTTGCATCAGATAGAAGCAGAACAAGCTTTTCTCACTGAACAGCAACAGCAAGAAGAAGAAGAGGCAAGAAGAAAACGACAGAAAGAAGAAGAAAAAGCACAGAAGAAACAAGTTTTAGAAGTAAAGGAGGACGGTGAAAGTCACACGGTTACAATACTCTTAAACATTCAGTAACAAATGTATTGGACTTCTTTATTACCACCCAAGTGAATAAGACCTTCTCGAGCCAAACAAACCCAACTCTGTGCACACACGTACTTCGCCTGAGATACCCACCCTAGTGATTTCTACCAAATCATCAACAGGAACAGGTCTAGAAGTAGGCATTGGCCATGGCAAAGGTTAAAACAGTTTGAACTGATTACTTCCGTTCCTGAGATTTTCTTTGAAAAGACATAAAACACCCACCTGAGGGTCCTTTTCAGGACCACCAATTTCTCTCGAAAAGAAATAGTATTCACTTGCTAAAATCAGTTAAAACTCAAAATCCCTTTTCCCCATGATGGACATGTGTGAGGGCGTGAGTATAGCTCCTTATTCTAAAAAACACTAAGATACACGTTTTGTTTCTGTTATATTCTGGTACAAATTTACACTCCAATGTCACAACACATTGCTTTAAAAAGTTTGTTAGCATCATTTTGTATTTTTGTTCTTTGCTTTTTTAGTTTATCATTTTCACAAGTTTTACCTCCCTTCTTCCTTTCTTTCGTCTTGTCTTCTTTTTTCTTTTCGACGTGTCTGGGTTCTTTCCTTTTGGAGAGTAACCCTTCTTCATGTTCTTTACCTCTTTCTGCCTCCTGCTCCTGATGTTTCTTAGGGCACACTGAAGACCAATGTCCTTTCTCTTGGCAATGATAACAGATATATTGACTTTTGTTTCTTAAAATGCCTGTCTTGTTTTGACGTTGTAGACATTCAGAAGATCAGTGCCCTCTATTCTGACAGATATAGCAATTATCTTGTCTAGTATTCCTAAGTTTTGACATGTAGCAACAATGACCACGTCCCTATTAGGCTTAGGTTCTTCCACTTGTCCGTTACTGGTGATGCCAGCCAAACCCGATTTCACACGCATCTCTCCTAATTTGATGAATTAATGGAAACTCATGTCTCCAAGAAGTTCGCATCCAGTGGTGAGACCTTCCTCCCCTTTATCTGATGTGACCGCTTCACACAAAGTACCTGCTCCCAAACTCAAAGTCCATGTTGCAGTTTACTGGATTCATCCAAGCAATATCGGCTCCGATTTAGTCCTTCGCGATCCGCTTCACGACATGTGATACCTGACATGAAAATGATACGATTAAGACAATAAGTCCCGTTGCATTCCAGTATAAAAAAGACCTGGGGAAAACGATGGAGATTATTATTGTTATTTTGTTGCTCCTGAACGCCCAAAGATGTCCACTCAAAGAAGTGCATATCATTACCATCGTTGTTCTCATTTCCCAAAAAAGGAGAATGATAAGGACAGTCACATCGTTTGATCACACATTTGAGGATACAACAAAGCATCGACGTCTAACCTAAAATGACACTATCGTCCATGGAAAATGAGGAGTAGCCAAAGGTGAGGATTGTTTGGCAATATAGAATTAAAAGTCGTAACAGTTTTGACGACGTGATAGTCAAAGAACTTGTCAAAACGAGTGGTTACATACCCTTCGACTTATTCCAAAATATAAGATTAAAGGACGTGTGCCAAGTCGTCCACATCAGTGTATTTTTGTTTTGAATTTGCCTATGAACAAACAAAGATATCACCCACAGAAAACACCCTACTTTTATCTCCAAAGGAAAGAAACGAAAAGACCGCCTCCTTGTGTAGCAAAACATTGGGACATGTTGTCTATTCTGTCCAAAGCCACAACACACATGAGAATACAAATCATTGAAACCGCCTCCATGAAGTCGACGATACCATATGCGTATGTTTTCTGAACGTCTTGAAAGGAACGATATCTTTGTTTTCACATCAAAGGATGCCTAGCTAGCATCGACAAGTTCTTCATTAAATGGTCAAGGACAAAGGAAACCCAGTCGCCTAAAGACAAAAAGATGTTAGTGCATTGCGGATGATTTTTTTCTTTTTAAAATGTTGATAATCCCATACAAAAATAAATAGCTGGAGTCATGATGGTATAAACCCTGAGAGGAAGATAATCAAGATCCAAGAAGATTAAAAGAACCTCTGGTGTCAAAAAGTCTCATACGTGACCTTTGGAATCTGATGGGAAGACGAAACTTTACTTAAATGCCTTACAAATGTGGATGGAATTCCATCGCTGGCAAGAAGAACAGACTCCACATTTACCTTCCATTCCTTATCTGGCCGAGATGTCCCAGTTACAACACGAATTGGAATTATTGATGGATCCCATCTATTCTCAGAACCTGAAAAATCGCAAATAGTACGGCCAAGTGTTGCAACGACTTCAACTCTTTCACCTGAAAGATTTAGACGAAAAAGCTCTACTAAATCTGAAAGATTTTAAGGGCCTGATGTAAAATCCATCACTACCAAAACCACCCCCAATGACCAATACATATGCAGCCCCATCGATACATGAGGAAGAAAAGGCACGAGAAGTCTTTCAAGCACTCTCTGAAGCGACTATCCCTAGTATGATTGCAGCGTCCTTGTTCACCCTTTCCCATCTACACAAGGAGAAGAACGTAAAGCTTGGATTAAGAAAGATGAAGTCTACTTCTTCTTCGACAGAAGTCAAAACGAAGGAAGGGAAACCAGAAGTGGGAAAAGAAAAGAAGACCAAAGCCATCCCATTACCACCACCACACCCTCGACTTCCACTGCAGTATCACATTGGACACGTAAAGTCATTTCTAAACCACCATCCCGTCCCGTCTAGATTGACATCATTGAACAGTGCATGACTTATTAAAAATAGAAAAAGTCTTGATGGAGGATGTGTTAGCCAGCATTTATTGCGATTCATCCCATCCTGCAGATTAAGGAGAAGTTCAGAAACTGTATCGGATTGCAAAAAACCAAATGAAAAATGATTGTTGACCTCGATTGCAAAGATGGTTACAAGAACAAACCACAGACATCTTACTAAAAAAGCATCCGACTAAACTTTTCCAGAAATCGTACCCGAGTGGACGACAGTGATCATCAATGGCAATCCGATTTAGCCGATGTATGTCGTTTGGCCACCTACAACCTTGGCTACAAATGTTTGTTTTGTGTTATCGACGTCAGTTTCAAATTTGCCTGCGTCGTGCCACTGACTCCCAATTCAAGTACAAAGATGGTGCGAGCCCTCAAACCGGTGTTGAAACAAAGTGGTCGTCACCATCTTCGATGGCAAACCGACAAAGGCACCGAATTTCTGAATCAAGATTTCCAAAATGAATTTTAAAAAATGAGACATAAAGTTTTTCGCCACCGAGAATCCCGAAACAAAAGCCAGCATCGCTCAACCTTTTCAACTCACCATCAACGCATGTGGAAATATTTTACGCATCAACATACTCTCAAGAGCATCGACGTCTTACCCCACCTGATCCAGGCATACACTAAATCGTACCATCGGTGCATCGGATGTGCACCCCAAGAAAAGATTCATGACAACGAAGTGGCCCTCTTTGAGAGCCTATTTGGTACACACTTACTACAAAGGTTACTTACTCAACTGAACCGCCTAATTGTTTTCTGTCACTGGACGACTGCGGGACTGTAATCCTACCGTCTATAAATAACAAGACATGAACTGGGAAGTGTTAAAAGGAACATTTTACTTGCCAGAGTTACAAAGTTTGACCAAAAAGCGTGGACAAAGTGAACATTGAAAGCATTCTCGAAGAAAAAACCGTAAAGTGGGAAACGACGTGTCAGAGAAGTCAAAGCACATTGCAAAGGATATCATCGGAGTTTTGAATCTTGGTGTGATGCTTCGCAAGTCATCGACCATAAAAAGAAGTGTCCATCATGCGCTTCAACAAAATTTCAAACACAAACAGCAGTGACAATTCTTTCACAGAGGATATTCTGTGCAAGATCTATAAAGGCAGACATTGTGGATGTGGTGTGGAGAACGTGTGCCTAAAACGCAGTTCGTCCTTTTCTGCTAAATCGTTGCCGTGTATTGTGTCATTGGCGTTGCCATTGCCAATTTGAGTTTACAACAAGGAGGCAAACAAGTGTGGATTATTTAACACAGCAATAATCTGTTACTTTTTCAATATTTTTCCCTGAAAAATATTCTTCTAACGGCAACAACGAGAGCCTGTGTTCAACGTCAATCACCCACCCAGCCTTCGCCTCCCCAACAACAAACACTTTTACTTTGAGGGACCCATCGCACAGCAGAACTCTGGAATTATGAAAGCCAATTTTACGTCACGTCTCTCAGTGACAGTTCCACGACGGTGTTTACCCAAAAACATTATGCTGTTTTACGACCAAATTACCTCAGGCCATCCAATGGGATCATGAAGTCTTTTGTGGAAATCATTCATCCTACAAAAACCAAAAGCATCAGTGAACATCTAAACACTCTTACGGTCGAAGAGTGGAAAAACGACCATAAAAGGAGATCTGGAACAGAATATTTCATTCACTAAAGGGAAACTGACGGTGAAACTCCATTTTCGAGAAGGATTCAATATTGACTTGTAAGTCATGTATCCTGTGTACCACAGAGTCGCTCGACAACGAAGACATGTTTTAGGAGACATGTTGAAATCAGTGGCTGTCGTTTTGAAACCGATGATGACACACAGATTGCACGTATTGAAGGATGCTGCTTTGACGCACAGTAAAGAATTTCTCCGAAATGTCATCATCGACAAAAATAATTATAAAGAAGCTTTCTTGAGACCAAGCAAAAATGTCTTGCTTCAAACGGGCGAAGACATTTTAGGCCTACGATAAACTGCCGATGTAGACATTCCTGCTTCCACGACGCCACAGCAAGGATGTAGTTCAAAACTGCTGAATCGTTTACGTTTGGACAAGTGGGTTCACGAAAAGTATTTGTTAAATGGAATGAATATCTGGTACAGAATGAATCGAAAAAGTACTGTTTTCCATTTGATGGCTCTTGCCAACGAGTACGAAAGCATCATCCAAGAAGCCAGATTTTGCGTACGACTTGTGGAAGAGTTACCTAAAGTGGAAAACGACATCAGTCACACTTTGAGCAGACCGACAGACAAGTATTCGATACGGCGCGTGGAAGAGAAACCTTTTAGCATTGCTGCTAAACTCCGATCCATGATCGAAGATCATATATTCCAAGGACAGTTACCCAAAAGTTTAATCGTTGGTATCGTTAGCAATGCAGCGCTCAACGGAGCCGTATCTACCAATCCTTTTCTGTTTAAGCATTACAGATTGTTCAAGATTGAAGGTAGTCGCGATGACAATACCTTGTGTACCAGACCCTTCGATCCCAACGTTGCCCAGAAAAATTACTTGAGGTTGCACTTGTCCCTGTAGGAAGCCACCAGAAATCAAGGGACCAACACTAGGCACGGCATCTCGTACGAAGATTATGTAGGAGGCGACGTTTTGTAGGCTTTTGATCTCACTACAGACCAAGGCAGCGATTAAAAACATTTCCATCCTATAAAATCCGTCAGTTTGCAGAAGCTCTTCCTAGACGGTGAACATCATTTAGTAAACCGAATTTGACAATACCATAGAGATCAACGGTTTGAGGGAAGCTATGCAAAACAATAATCCTTCTTTGAACAGTGGAAAATCTTTGGAAATTAATGAAGATATAGTGGAAGCAGAACCATCCACCAAAAAAGACAAAGACGAAGAGAACAAGCTGATGTTCAGGAGGCCAGAACAAGAAAACATTTAGTTCTCTGTCTTGCTAAACATCTGGTAGATAAAATTATTTATCTGACTTAGAGACATTACTATGATGCCAAAATTCAACATGATAAATGTCTGATGATGAGTCAAGAAGAAAAATTGGATGAGTATCTGGACGACGAATGTGGTCTTATCTCGAAAGAACCAGTGTTTCTTCAGTGGTGTAAAAACTTGTGTGATCATTCATCCCCTCCATTGACGGCTTTAGAAATCCGTCGTACTGAATCTCTCTTGGCTCAGAGCACGAAGACGGAGCTAATATGAAAATATATAAAAGTGTTCGAAGACCTGATAGAAAAAGCTGACGGTATCATGTGGGAAAGTCTGCCGGCAAACGAGAACGCAATCTTAGACGCTAAGAGATTAAATTAACTTCCCGTACAAAACGTCCATTTTCAGGGTTACCCAACACTCTAGAAAAAGATACTAGTCAAATTCCCAAACTATATATCGTTCTGTGTTTTTGTGTAAGTTTTAAAACTAAAAGTGTGCATATAAGGACTACGTTTCTCTGTCTTTAGATAGCATGCATGTATTTGTAAGTAAAACGTCAGCGTAAGCGTTTGTTTTGGGTCTGCTATTTTCATGTAATGGACAGTGGAGTGGTATTATGAGTTTGTTGTAAGGAGTGTTTTCCTTCACATTCGCGCCTTAGACATAAATTATTGCGTTCATCAGTCTGGCTAATCAGCGTTCACCTGTCAACTTAAGAGGAATGAGCAGTATGGAATATATCATATTGGATGAGCTGGCTATGGAGATTATATCAGAAGCTACCAGGATATATGAGAAGGAGGAGGAGAGGAAAAAAATGAGAAGGATATTAAACAACAGATCATGTCTCACATCATGCTTAGACCTTTGCGTGAGGTGGAACTTGAGGTGAGGACACCTATACAGCCACAACAACAACGTCGGCCACAATCAGT
Organism: Potamilus streckersoni; assembly: GCA_016746295.1. Classification (NCBI taxonomy): domain Eukaryota; kingdom Metazoa; phylum Mollusca; class Bivalvia; order Unionida; family Unionidae; genus Potamilus; species Potamilus streckersoni. Next base: position 479,780 of record JAEAOA010000143.1, on the reverse strand, counting down.
ACCAGTTACAAGCGTCGGTGTCCCTCAGACAGAAAACTGGGAGGAGAAGTTGCGTCCGCAGAAGATAAGGAGGCCACAGCATCCACATATGTGGCATAGAAAACTAAAACAGAGGGAACACATCTTCAGAATTCAGAAACTGATAATTGGGGTTCTAAAGCCACTCAAGAGGCCTCAGTGCCTCCAACCACAACTGTGAATTGGGAGCCGGTCTGGACTCGTCGTTGTATCTGTGGTTCTAGACCTGAAAGATGCGATCATTCATCATTAACTTTGTGCAACTGAACTTAAAAAAACGCCCTTCTTAGGAATAACCAGATTTATAGAAAAGAGATCATTTAAGTTGCCAATTAGTGTGAGCGTGGATTAGTGTGATTATAAGCACTTACTCATTTACTGATATGTATGTGTTTGTGTTGCTCTGCGCGTACGCTTGTGTGTGTGTGTGTTGTGTTCACTCGTACATTTTGTGTTTTTTGTGCATGTGTGTTTGAAAATTCCCCCGTCTCTACTCTTGTTTTTATCTTTCCCTTCTGTGTGGATAGTAGATAATTTTGTAGTAGATTGTATAGAAAGTGTAATCTTTCTTCCCTCTTCTGTCGAATAGGAGGTAATAGGTTAGTGGATAGTATATAATTGGTTATTTTCTTTACTTCTGTGTTGATAGCAAACATTGTTGCTTTTTTTTTTTCCTCTTCTGCTTTTTGGATAGTAGATAATATGTGAAGTTATTGTAAGGGATGTTTATATAAAGCATAGCATCCGTCAGTCTAGCTACGCCATCGTTGACTATTTCAAGATCAAAATGAATTTTTTAATGACTTAAAAGAGAGTTGAAATTGGATAATGGATGCAGCATATGTGGTATAAAGGTTTGCAAATGAATAGATGTATCCAGTTACTCTAGACTTCGTGACAAGTTAAGTGACAAGTCTAAAACTAGCCAGAGATCAGTTTAAAGAAGTCACAGATGAGGATATGGAGAAGTTGAGGTTTTATTGAGCCTAGGCATGTTAAAGTGGTAAAATTGAAGGAGGATCTTTATGATGTGACAAATATCAGGTACTTTTTAGAAGAAATAGAGAATCTAACAGATTGGTCTTTTGAAGTGGGGATTAGACCAATTAAAGAACGCCGAACTAATGGTTAGAAAGGTGCTAGAAGAGGAGTTGAAGAAGATAAAAGATACCTGTGCTAAGGAGAGAAAGGAGAAAAAACACAGAAAAAGGAGGATTTTGACAGACTAAATCAAAACTGGATCAAGATATGGGAAAAGGTTTAGAGCAATTGGAATGTTTTGACTGGATACCAGAGATTGAAAAGAAGAAGAAGAAGAAGAAGAAGAAGAAGAAGAAGAAGAAGAAGAAGAAGAAGAAGAGGAAGAAGAAGAAGAAGAAGAAGAAGAAGAAGAAGAAGGGTATAGCAGATAAAGTGAGGAGATAGTGATGGAACTGGAGAAAATAGAAGAACCCAAAGGCCATTTTCAGAGCCACGTCATTACATCAAAATATTTAATCTTTTAGCCTTATATGTGTGTATTTATTTTGTCTGTTTGTTTTGTTTGTCTGTTCTACCCATTATATGTCCATCCACATCGTTTTATTCCTATAGTTTCACCACTGAACCAGCTAAGTTACCAACTTGGCGGGGCGGGACATAACATTATGACTTTTTCCGCTGTCACTGTTTCGCCCAATTGAGGTCGGCCACTTGCAACATTATTGCCAATGTCCAGTTCCGTGACGTCTTCACACCTGTTCCATTCCTATACAAACCCAATAATTTTTATACTGGTCTAATATTAATTCCCATGTTAAATTCTCATTGTGAATGGGATACAATCCTTCTGTTTTAGACATATTTAACATCTGTGTCCAATTGTCCGTAGGGTGCCCCAGATGTTCCAAATATTTCAAGTCCCATTGTCTGTGGTGTACAACCCACGTGTTTTAACATTAAAGTCCTATTGTCTTTAGCGTGCCCCACTTAGCTAATGTTAGGTTCTATTTTCTAATTAAAATTTTTGTGATATATATTTTAGCTCAAACCACAGCCCCACATTCAGTAGTAAATGGTGGATGGGCGGCATGGAGCCCTTGGAACTCATGCAGTGTCACATGCGGTAACGGATTGACGATTCGTTCGCGCTCGTGTACAAATCCCGCCCCATTGAATGGGGGTACGTACTGTGTCGGAGCATTGTCAGAGGAAAACAGCTGTGACTTAAAGGAGTGTCCAATTGGTAATACGAAATAGAGTTAAATTATATTTCAATGAATATCCTTTTCAATCATACATGTTTCATACAGACTTCCTGGCCAAAATCTATTTTTTCGTAAGATGTCAAACAAACATCTGACTTTGCAAGGACTTGCAGACTTTCATGATTTTCTGTTGCTTTCTTCCTTAAACTTAAGATCACTGTTTATTGCCTAATGTGTAGGTTAGGACGGAGTGGGGTTGGGTAGGGAGGCGATTTGCTAGACTCATCATGATCGTCAGCATATCTGTTTTAAACGGTACGTAAATCCTAATTGTTCCGCTCCTGAATACTCTTTGGTCGTAACGTTAATTTGCATATATATATATATATATATATATATATATATATATATATATATATATATATATATATATATATATATATATTATTGTTATGCTTCAGAGTACTCCAAGCTACTGTTACGACCCTGTAGTTAAAGTGTGTGTGTGTGTGTTAAGAAATAAATTCTGTATTGATCTTTTGATTTCATTTTTATTTCATTAAATGTAATTATTATTACGATTATGTTAGCATGGGTATGATATGTTGTTAGAAATAACGTGTTCACTTAAATTGTAAATGTGTCTCATGTAAGCACAAACTGTATGATGGCAAATTCGTCGCAAGTAAACATTCAGGAATAGCTATTAAAACGATTGGCTGATACTTGGTCAGACTTTCCTAAAGTCCAGATGCATTGCGAATTTACTCTGTGCGCGTGTACATGAAACGACGTATTAGCTTGGTTTATATGCTTAGGTATTTGTAAGAAAGTCACATAGTCAGAGTAAAGGACAGAGTCGTAGCCTATTGTAGTTACACAAATTATATTACCTTAAAAAGGTATTTTTGTGCTAGATGTATAACTACATGTGTTTTGTTAGTGGAGCTAATTGTACTTCGTCTTTATAAACAATTATTTTCCTGGAGAACAACACTACCGGTTTGGACAAAAATATTTTCTGAAAATCTTCCAAATTGGAACGGAACAATGCAAACTGAGCTTCACTGTGTAAATTCTGGATTTTTGTGTTAGCCTACGTCATCATCCGCTATCTTGGACCAGAATTGAACTTTAGACTGTGTTAATTTAGGACTATTCACAGAACTTGTTTTATATCTTTAGAACAAATAATTTTGATCGTTTTCGTAAATCGTAAGTTTTGTTTCACATATTTACATTTCTTCTATGTTTTCTAGTGCAAAATTATATTGTTACAATATACAAAGCTTATTGTCTTCACTCTTTTTTGTGTTACTTTGAACGAGCCGATATGTAACAGTATGCATATCTGTCTTGTCTTTCTGTGTATCTGTGTCTGTGTGTGTCTGTGTGTGTGTGCGCGCTAGTGCCCGCGTGTGCATGCTCCTTAATACTCCTTGGTCCTGAGGAAAATATATATGCGCGCAAAAAGGCACATTTTAGAAATTCATGCTTTAAAAATGGTACTAATAGTTACATTCAGATATGAATAGTTTTTCGCAAATTAATTAACTTCAGAATTACCACAAAAGACGCTTATAAACTTACCACAATAAAATATATACTGCTATTATACCCACATATGATAAACAATTAAATTTAGTAAAAGGTGACCTGGTTTCCTTCAATTTAACCTTCAAAATGTTGTTCTTTCTAAAGATGCCAATCACTACTCCGCCATGCCAGGCATATAGACACGGAAGGGTGGGTGGTGTTTGTAATAATAAGCAGTTCTCTTTGGTCCAGTATAGGCCGAAAAAAAGTGACTTGAAGGCGAATGATATACTTTGATAATTTGAAGGTATCCGAGTATAAGAAGACCTAGATCGATGTAAGAAACAAAGCCTTCACAGATCATCTCTGTCTGATATTTTGTACATACGAACAAGTTTTTTTTTCTATATCAAGTGACCTTAGTTGCACAAGTATATGCCATCTCATACTTAATACTGCAAATGCTGCTTCAGCATAACTACCAATAAGCTACCGTTGTCACAGCAACAATCGTCAAATAAGGAAATTAAGCAATGATAAAAGATGGAATTTGTGAGCTCTCAAAAAATCTCTCAGGTTTTCTAAATATCTTTTTAAACAAAAGCAAACGTTGTCGGCTAGAGATTGAAGACCTCACAGTGAAATCTGTATTTTAAATAACTCACTTAAAATGGATTATTTTTATTGGATCGTCTGAAAATATTGATAACACTAAGTAACGTTGGCAGCTCGTATTACCTGATTGTTAGAAACGTAAATGCTGTATGAGAGCCATTTAGCTGGGCATCATGGAGTGCCAGGCTCTTACCATTAGCTAGGGATCGAAGCCGTTTTATTGACTTGGGTACAAAAAAAGTTTTGAAATATATCGTTATCTAAAAAATATAACTTACTTTATTCAGGTAAGAGAACGAAGTAGCGTCCCAGAGCACATACGAAGCTATTCTTACATTATTCATCGCCACTTATACACTGACATTAATTATTTTTGTTGTTGATGGAACAACCTGCATGTTGTTTTATGCTTAGTAGCTTTGTATCAGCCAAGGCAATCACACATGTTTAAAGAAATCTGCCCCAAAGTGCACATAAATAAAGAAAATTAAACGACTTATTTTCAGCCTCAAAGTGTAGGTCTTTAGAAAGGTTTAATCTGATAACGGAATACATGCTGATCAAGTATATTTCGCTTGACGAACAAGCTTTCATGATCACACTAAGCTAGAAATGCATAAAAGCAGGTCCTGTTTTGTATGTCTTATGTTTCGTCTCTGCAAGAGATGTTGTTGTTGGGCTTAACGCCATTTTTCAGCACACGATGGCGGCCAGTATTAATGGTGGAGGAATAAACCGGGAAATCACCGGAAAGAACTACTGACCCACGAGAAGCTACTAGCAAGCTTTCTCACATATCCACATTCGCCGAATCCTAGACTCGAACACACGCAGACAGAAGTGAGATGGCAGTGATCTGTAACGGACAGCGCTTTAGACCACTCGGCCACTCGGTGACCCCTCTGCAAGAGAAGGGCCATCACTAATATTGTACTCCAGATGATCCTTACAGCTTTGTGAATTAGATGCAGTAGTATATATTTTAGCGTCATATGTACTTGACAGGACATGAAGACTCTAAATATGGTGATGGTTATTGGTGTGCAGTTTCCGATTCATATAATGTGTTCCTCCCCTAAAAGGCAATGAATGAAGGGCTCGAGGTTGGATCAAAATGGATTGAGGTGTGTGTGTGTGTATGTGTGTGTGTGTGTGCAGTAGTAGTAGTAGTAATAGTAGTAGTAGTAGTAATAGTAGTAGTAGTAGTAGTAGTAGTAGTAGTAGTAGTAGTAGTAGTATCCCTGGATCAAACGGAAGAATATTTGATAACAATATTATTTTTAAATATGAATACATTATATTACCATAATGATTAATTCACATCTATGTGCATTAGAACTCCAGATTTCTTTGACCTAAATCAAAGTATATAGTGGGTATGTCTGAAAAATGCAAATATAAAACAAGCAAAGCGGAAAGTGATATCTCTGCAATCTACAGGAGAGTTCTTGATAAAATTAGCATACTATTTAAATACGAATTTAAAATATTATCATACAGGTAAGATAATTTTTAATTCATTGTCTACCGAGACTCGAATTTTATAACAGTGATAGGATGTGCAGAATCGGAAACTTAATGGACTCGGAATGCTTGCGTTGACACATTCTCGGAACGCTGGCTACAAGGAATAAACTGACCACTGCACCTTTGGCATACCACAATGGGCATAAAAAAATTATGTGGCAGTTACCTTAAATATATTCTACATGATTCTGAACAATCATAAGGTAAACAATCCAGGGGAAGAGTTTAAGACAGCGCCATTGAAGCTACCAATTTCTACATCAGCTAATCAAAAGGTGTTTATCGTCCCCAAGGGGATCCACATTATGACCACATGGTCAGAAGATAATTAGAACCTTTCAATATCACCTTCATGCACATAGAAAACCAAGCACACATGTACAGGATCAGTGGAGCCAACTTTGAGATAAAGAAGACGGTGACTACCTTGTTGACACCACTGACGCATCATGGATTTTCGGCCTCTTTTTTTCTGTACAAAATATGACACCATAGATGGATACTATGTCTTTCCTCAATAAGACGAAATTATTTCCAGGGCATGTCAGAAAGTAGCTTGCAAGCATGTATACAGCATAACTAGCAGCCACGTCGTGAGATGGAGGATATGAATTGTAAGGTTCAACGTCGTCAGCCATTCTCACCATACTTGCAGAAGTAGACTGACATTTAGAGCTCCACGTAATGTTCAATGTGCAAATAAACACGCCGCTTTCCACCCGTAAATGATGCGGATCACGGGGAGATATTTGTTAGAATATCGAGCCAGCAAGTAAAGGTCACTACAAGTTGAATGTTTATGACACAAGTGCCAACTCCATTGGACAGACACAAGAAAGATCCATATCCATTCGACCACACTCTGATACTAATACGACCGAATCTTGCTGAACTGTCCATAAAAGTATCATTTTGTGCGAAGTTGAGACCCTACATGTAATAGTGGAAATAGTATAGCTATGACACCTGATATGACGACATCCCGCACAAGTCCAAATGTACAGAATGCTCGGAATAAATTCTAATTATCATGATAATCTTTATGTACTACAATGATATAATCCAGAATGTCTTTGAGTGAGTTCTCAATAAACCCAAACTTTTGTTTCATTCCAAAAAGTGAATGAAAGCTTTTTTAATTCCAATGAATAAGTTAAATAAATAAGGACTCTCAAATTAAATCTGAACAGAAATACAGACTGATCATAAACAGGAATGATTTTTTTGTTCAATGCATACTAAACATACTAATTTCACTTCACTTAAAACAAAATATATTTTGCTAAGGAAAACCCAAAGTCGTGAACTCCGATTCATGTGAAGATCTTGTTTACGTATTAGAATAATGACACAAATCAGGTAGACATTATCCTTAGTCACGAACAAAAGTAAGCACGCAACAACCTACATAGTGACTACACCACTGTTTTATTAAATAAACGAATACTAATGCCTTTATTTTTATTTCTTTATGTATGATATTAAAATAAATACATACGTCAATTATTTGGTGATTATTTGAAGAATGCAGTCTGAAAATTATAGGTTTTCCTTTAAAAGATAGGAATGATCTGGTTTAAACAAAAGTTTGTTTATTAAAAAGGCATCTACTACACACAATAATTTGTCACATTGTTAATGCTACAATTTGAATAAGACACCTGCAGTTGGTTTGATTTTTCCAATCTGACATGACCATGCTATTTCATGCGCTCGAACTTAAGCTGTATTAATGTTTGTTCTGTCCTGACACAAACTATAACCTTGGCCATTTTCTGCAGAAAAGAATTCGATCCACTCAAGATTTTACGGAGAGCTAAGTCATACATTATAGCTAGTGGGCTGTTTAAAAGTGAGCAATACACTTCATCTTTGGTTCTCAAGGTTTTGGATTGTAAAAATCCTTAATATTGCTAATATCGCCGGATTATTAAAAATCTAGAGATGAATGAGTCTGTGATGCTCTTTTGATTCCATGGTGCTAATGACCAAACATAGACCACTAACATCTATTTAGTTATACTTTTAATTACTGATACTATGTCTTGTCCTCAAAACATCTATTTCACGTTAGGTGCACACTCCTGAAAAACGCTAGTCAGACTCATTTATTAAGAGATTCCAGGTTCAGTTTTACCCATAGAGCATCTTACTTCCGATGCATGAACAGAGAGGTGGGTGGCAAAAATGGCAACATTTTATCATTTTGAAATATTTTAATAATTTATTAACAAAAAGTGAATCTGTGTGCTTTCTCTCAGAGAAATAATTTCTCTTTTTGTTGTATATGGGCATTATTACTAGCTGAAATATATAAAAGAAGCTTAATATTTCGATAATTGTAATATCTAAAGCTTTGTGTTTGGACCGTATTTTGGAAACCTTTGGCAAGTGATGATTCTAAGTTTTGGGTAAAATTATTTGAACCTTAAAGAACGCTATGATCCTAAACTAAGGAAACAAAAATGAAAGTCAGCATTTTTTTCTCAAATTCAACAAATAATTTATTTCCCTTAGAATGCAACGTAAAAATTGTAAAAGAACTTACATTATTGTCAATTAAATTCCAAGTAGCCCAAAAAGTTCTATCACAAGACCAAATGCATGAAGTTGCAATTAAATGACAGTGATATTACAATCAAGTTCCATTATTGACACTATTGATATGCTTGTAGTCTGTGATGTGCCAGTGGCTTGGAGTATGAAAATATGCCAAGTCTTTTTGAGATATCACGATAATACAATCCAAAATGTTCTTGTCCAAATTCGCTGTAAGTGCCAAATTGATTCTCCAGCCCGAGAATATTATTGATGAGCACGTTGTATTTCTATAGAATAATAATCTGAGTATTAAATCCAACCAATCAAAAAAAATACACAGCAGTAAGAGTGATTTTGATTCAAGATATTAAGGAAATTATGCATAATCTTTAGATAAAAAAGATTATATAACCTCTATTTGACCTAGATTGCTATTATCATTTTATGAAAATAATGACACTTAATGGAAACATCCATTCTAGAAGTTTATAGGGTCCGAAACAAAATTCAATCTTGTATCTTTTGCGTCAGATTCAAGTAAACTTGTTTACATTAACAATGATCTGAATATTTTAATCCACACAGAAAAATATTAGCTTTGTATAATGTTGTTTACAAATTAATTATCTCTAGCCAGGATGGCAGTCAAAGGTCAAGTACAAAAAAAGCATGTATATAACATCTAATCAAGAACAGCCAAGAAGAATTACTATATATATATATATATATATATATATATATATATATATATATATATATATATATATATATATATATATGTATACATATATATCTATACATATATATATATACATATATATATATATATATATATATATATATATATATATATATATATATATATATATATATATATATATATATATACATACATACAAAGATATACAAAGAGCTTCATTAGTGTAGTAATTTATTATAGCTGGACATTGGGGCCAATGGGCAAGTTGGAGTATTTGCTCCGTAACGTGTGGTAACGGTACAGAACTGAGATTCCGGAAGTGTGACAATCCCCCTCCTCAATTTGGGGGAGCTACGTGCCATGGTCACGGCTCTGAAAGCAAAAAATGCGTTCAACCTGTGTGTATAATAGGTGAGGTATAATTTTATGTTTTTATTATAGACCTATCAAAAGTATAAATCATTAACGCTTAAAGGTAGGTGTGTGTGTATGTGTGTGTGTGTGTGTGTGTGTGTGTGTGTGTGTGTGTGTGTGTGTGACAGAGATGGCCATCGATGAACAGTGTGACTTGCAATTTGTCAATATATATAGAGATTAATTGTTTTATCAATGGATATGCAGCTACTTTCCTTACATGTAGATTTCATCATACATTTCATTTTTTTTTTGGTATTATTTCCATTCTATGACCCTTTGGCAATATTATAATGTTGTAATTTGTATTTGTACCGGTTCCAGTTATTTGTTTTAAAACATTAAATCTTTAAGGTATTTTACTTTAAAAACTTTTCTGCAGTAAATTCTGTAACTCGAGTCTATTCAAAAGTTCATCAAGTAAAGCCAATGGCATATCATATAAGAAATATGCTGAAGCATTCAGTATTATTTCTACTTACAAGGAATATGCTATCATTGCCAAATGTGGTTCTGTTGATTATTGGTGATAAACATAATGGATTCATTTTAATTCATACTTTAAGTAGGTTAAGTAAATATTAATATTTAATTACACTTAAACAACGGAAATACAAACCATTTACAAAAGAAGCTACCATTATAAACATCATAGCAATTGTGTGTGTGTTTGTGCGTTAGATTCTAAAGGGAGCTTTAACGATTTTTCAGTTCATATACTAAACATATTATGAGTTTGTTGTAATTCTTTGTTTTCGACTATACCGGAACGTTTAAAATATCAGCGTCTCGTTAAAACGTAAATTATTATATTGGTAAGGTTAAACCCCTTGAAATATCAATGTAACCTTGGAATTCTATTGAAACTCATTGTGTTGACAGCCAAGTTCAGTTTTGTTACATCTACCATACGCAGATGGAGACTGGGATAATTGGTCTAACTGGAGCGATTGTACCGTCTCGTGCGGTGAAGGAGTTCAATTTAGGACTCGTAAGTGCGAGAACCCCAAACCCCTTAATGGCGGGAAAGATTGCACTGGATCGTCAACCAATATCATGTCTTGCACTCAGCCCGTCTGCATCATAGGTATATTAAAGACTTTCTCGTGTTGGTTTAATTTCTCAGGTAATAATTAGGATTTCAAAGGCATTCTGATAAATTTTATATTTTATTTCATGGATTCTCTATTGGAATTAATTTAACGTTATAATGCCCGTTATTTTCTTTACTTAGCCATTGGTAATCAATGTTTGTGCAGTTTTTGTAGTGCTAACGTTTATGTGTGTCGAATTTTAATGTATGTTAGCAGTATAATTTTAAAGACAAAATTTGCATTGTTTTTAATAAATGCTTTAAAAAGACATGTTATTTACATAAAGATGGTGGATGGACGTCTTGGGCTTCCTCTGCATGTAGTGTCACTTGCGGTGAGGGAACACTTACCAAAACTAGAACCTGCACAAACCCTGCTCCACAAAATGGTGGTAAAGCCTGTGCAGGAAATGACACAGTCATCGACAAATGTTCACACGTTTGTCCTGTCGGTGAGTCCAATTTGCTACTCAAAGAAAACTATATCCTTTCACATAAAGTAAAGTAGCAGCAGAATTTAGATGAGGAAGGTAGTAGTGATCGCATTCTTTTGACCAGTCTAGCATGCTATGTTATATTTATGTACACATGAAATGAAATGGAAAAGGAGTTTATCTTCTGATAATATCGATATAAAGTGTTCACCAAAAGATGAAAGATCGTTTGGTGCCTATAACAAATAAAGCATGCAGAGAATGAAGAACTGTAGCGAAAGTCCTACACAGTGCAATAGACGTTTCTATAATAGATCCAAAACAAAGAAAACTGTCATGTTAACAAGTATCCCTTTTTTATTTATGCATACGTGCGTGTCAATACGAATTCATATCAAATTTTCATATTATGAATGCAGATGGAAATTGGGGATCATGGACGAGCTGGGGTACCTGCACGGTGACATGTGGATCGGGAGAAGAAATACGCACAAGAAAATGTGACAATCCTGCTCCTGTAGGAACTGGTGCTCATTGCGCAGGACCGCCGGCAGATGTACGGCACTGTGTTCCAAGAGACTGTCCAATAGGTAGGTTTTTGTTGCTAGAAGTTGGAACTTTGAAGCTACGTTTGATTTATACACAACATGCACATGAATGAAAACCAAAATTGATATGCCTTATTAGCGCGTACCGTAATTTGTTTAAGTCATACACTTTGCATAAAATGACAAAAATTGTTCAGGTTTTGACTAGCTGTTTCATACAAAAGTGATTGTTGTTTAAAAATAAAATACAATGCATTATTTGGTGTTTTTCAAAATGAGTGGATGGGGTCTTAGATAGCAAGAATGGTTATTAATCGCGCTGGACTAAATGTTTCAATAATCTCATTGGCGCTATCATCCCATGCTAATAATCCTATTGCAGACATCGTGTATTGTCTTTCAAAATCAATGATCAACTGTAACGGCAGAGATGGTAGGGATAGGAGGGTCGTGGACGAAAAAGCTGGGGAAAAGGGACATTTTCAAGCCATTCAACTCATTACGTCCCACTCATAAAAAGAACGTGTCGCTTTTGTGCTGTGCAAGATGCCGTTTGTTTTTGTTTTTTTCTTAAATGCCGCATCCAGCCTCAGCGAAAAGCAAGTTATGATTGTGCGGAACACTCATAACAAACAACCCGAAGAAATGTTGTAGAGCGTAAAGCGTATGACACTTCCTCATCAGCAGCCCTAGGCTCAAGGCGTTCCATTAAGCGAGCATATTCCTACCGACAGCATATTTAATTTTGTTTTAAAAATGTTTTCACTTTAGGTATATCGAGAAATAAAACGCTATATTTAAGTAAGACATTTTCGTCAATAAAGAACTTGATGTCAATACAATTATTTCTTTTTAAGAAAAATATTTCTTGTGAATGAACTACACTCAAATGTTACATGAAAACAGAATTTTCTTCACAAACGCATTAGTCAAATATATAATTACCTATGTCTAACAAGAATGCTCACTCGTTCAGTCTGTAATAAGACCATTGTAAGTTCCAAATACAACGATCTTTGCTAGTTTTTAACTTTGTATTGTAAATGCAACCGTATGAAATTGTATATTTACTTCCTTTCTCATAGCATTGTCTATGCACCACACAGGGAAAAAGGTCTTGAGGCTGGTGTAAATAATCTCTTACATAGCTGTAGCACTGTGAGGAAAAAAGTACGACAGGGTTAAGTTGGAATAACCAGTGTTTTAGTATTGGAAGGTTGTACTTTAGTTGCTAAGGTCCAATAAACTAAATATTTAATGTATTGAACACGGGTATGTTCTTTTATAGCGTTGATGCATTTACAAATAATGATAAAATGTGAACAGATGATATTTTTTTTGTTCGTGTATTTATTCCTTCGCTGACTCTGAATGTGACAGTTTTGCGTTTGGCTGGGTTTGGAATTTACACAATAAACCAATCCCTCGATATTGATAGTATCATTGGTAGTTCAGGACATTCCAGTGCGGATTTGCAGGCCACATTCGATCTGGGTTATGGCTGCTGAGACTTATTTTTCTGAACTAAACACTACTAGCCTTTCGTGCCAGTACGACTCGGTTAACACAGACTGGACGTTTTGAAAACATTCTGTTACCGAAATTTCATGGTCGTTAATAAATAAAATCCACACACACACCAATACGGTGGTACTGATATTGATATTGCTGAGGGTGAAACTAACAATGATCTTTAAAGTTTGGGTTGAAGCACAATAACAGTGGCCTGACGCATTAATTGATGTACTCTCGATGACCAACGTAATAGCGTCCACCGTTAAGCACACGACCGCGATTGTTGATGACAAACCCAACGGTGTCTGCTACGATGTCTCTCTTGAGATCAAGACCATCAACTGTACCTAGAGTTGTTACCTTTCGAGCGGTAACTAGAGCCTGAGGAACGACGGCAACCAGGGGTACAATGCCGTAGTATATGTGTATGCATTGCAACTACTAGGCTGAAAGTTCAATTTTTTTGCCAGGTTTTGCCTAGCTAGATGCTTCGATATGCTTCCCTAAATAAAGCGTTAAAATAAGCGAACACACCGATAGAGGTTACCAGTGGCTGACTATTATGGAGTTGGCACCCATTTGGAACTAAACTTTGGCAAAAGACGTCAATTTCATGAGTAACATAATGTTCCCCATTTTTCAAGCATATGTAAGATTTGGCCGTGTCATCTAAATGGTATTTTCTATGGAGAAATCGACAACTTTCATTTCCTGCAGGTCCCTTGAACAACAACATTTTGTCGTGGTGGATGACAGCGATTGTTCTGTGGATATGATAATAACCACATCCTTTGCAATGCAAGCCTAGAAGTACATATTCAAAACAGATTGACTGACCTTGTCGAAGTGTTCCAGGTTAAAGAACTAGGTTGGATTGAGCCCGTTAACGTCCCGCTCATAATCTAGATACATGATTTCACCTTCAGGTGATTCACAATGTAGATTCGCAATGTAGAGTTGAACTTGGCGGTAATTGCGAGTCACATCGTTGCTGGTGAGATCTATGAGAGTTTGCTTTTGAGACTCAGGTTCTCCTTATTGAAGGCAAGCTTGTGCTTTTCGTTGTTTATCCATGTCACGTCACAGACGACAGCAATCATGTTTTTTTGGGGGGGGAGATAATGCATTGATGGGTGCTGATTTACCAGAGAAATTGGCCGTTGAACATATTGGGTATGTGTTTATTTGTAGCCTGGAATTCCAGGGCGCTACCACCCCACCCCCATCATGACGTTGAGTATGTTATTCGCTACCACTATCGATGGTATCACAACCAGCATCGAAAAGCCAAGCTTTGAATGAACGACCTTGCTAGTGTCTCTCCAGTACCATCAAGATGGCTTTCTCAAAAATATTTTAACAGGTTATAATGTACTTAACCAGGATTAGCTTTTCCGTTGGCGCTAGAGTCCATGTTAAATGTGAAATATATATGAATGTTGGTGGTGTTCGAACGACAATACAACTCTGCCTGATGATAGTGTGATGAAGGCATAGCTTGTTGTAAGGTATTTGCAACACAGTGCAACTCCTTAATTTGGCCAAATCTACAACTTATCAAGGCCAGCCCTAAACGTTTTTGGTCAGGTCCAATTATGAGAAAACTGTGAAGTATGGACGATACCTCGTAAAATACGTGACAAACGTCTCACTAGACCCTACTGGCTGCAAACCATGTGTATGTTAGTACAGCAAAATCGAAGGAACATAATCGTGTTGTTGCGAATTTACTTTGGTATATGGGTGTCACCACCGGTATGGCTTCAGTAGAAACCATTTGCAATATGCTGATAATGTTAATAACCAGACCAGTAAGCGTGGAAGCCCATGCCATTACTCGGGTTTCGATTTTTTAAAATTATCTGGATAATCACAAAACTGCGTCGAATCGACAAAAATACCTAAATGTATTCATTCCAGATCAAATGGAGAAGTTGTTGCCAAACGCATTCATTAAAAATATTTCTCCAAATTTCGGATCTTACGTCTAGCACGCGACCAGCTTCAAATCTGTCTGAGCGGTGTTACGTATTCATTACTACCAATGTTACATAATAATGCAGCTACGGTAGTGTATTTAGTTTGAAATACGGCATACATTCAGGTACTTTGTTTCTTGTAGTGTATTTAGTTTGAAATACGGCATACATTCAGGTACTTTGTTTCTTGTAGTGTATTTAGTTTGAAATACGGCATACATTCAGTTACTTTGTTTCTTGTAGTGTATTTAGTTTGAAATACGGCATACATTCAGTTACTTTGTTTCTTGTAGTGTATTTAGTTTGAAATACGGCATACATTCAGGTACTTTGTTTCTTGTAGTGTATTTTGTTTGAAATACGGCATACATTCAGGTACTTTGTTTCTTGTAGTGTATTTAGTTTGAAATACGGCATACATTCAGGTACTTTGTTTCTTGTAGTGTATTTAGTTTGAAATACGGCATACATTCAGGTACTTTGTTTCTTGTAGTGTATTTAGTTTGAAATACGGCATACATTCAGTTACTTTGTTTCTTGTAGTGTATTTAGTTTGAAATACGGCATACATTCAGGTACTTTGTTTCTTGTAGTGTATTTAGTTTGAAATACGGCATACATTCAGGTACTTTGTTTCTTGTAGTGTATTTAGTTTGAAATACGGCATACATTCAGTTACTTTGTTTCTTGTAGTGTATTTAGTTTGAAATACGGCATACATTCAGGTACTTAGTTTCTTGTAGTGTATTTAGTTTGAAATACGGCATACATTCAGTTACTTAGTTTCTTGTAGTGTATTTAGTTTGAAATACGGCATACATTCAGTTACTTTGTTTCTTGTAGTGTATTTAGTTTGAAATACGGCATACATTCAGGTACTTAGTTTCTTGTAGTGTATTTAGTTTGAAATACGGCATACATTCAGTTACTTTGTTTCTTGTAGTGTATTTAGTTTGAAATACGGCATACATTCAGGTACTTTGTTTCTTGTAGTGTATTTAGTTTGAAATACGGCATACATTCAGTTACTTTGTTTCTTGTAGTGTATTTAGTTTGAAATACGGCATACATTCAGTTACTTTGTTTCTTGTAGTGTATTTAGTTTGAAATACGGCATACATTCAGTTACTTTGTTTCTTGTAGTGTATTTAGTTTGAAATACGGCATACATTCAGTTACTTTGTTTCTTGTAGTGTATTTAGTTTGAAATACGGCATACATTCAGTTACTTTGTTTCTTGTAGTGTATTTAGTTTGAAATACGGCATACATTCAGGTACTTTGTTTCTTGTAGTGTATTTTGTTTGAAATACGGCATACATTCAGGTACTTTGTTTCTTGTAGTGTATTTAGTTTGAAATACGGCATACATTCAGTTACTTTGTTTCTTGTAGTGTATTTAGTTTGAAATACGGCATACATTCAGGTACTTTGTTTCTTGTAGTGTATTTAGTTTGAAATACGGCATACATTCAGGTACTTTGTTTCTTGTAGTGTATTTAGTTTGAAATACGGCATACATTCAGGTACTTTGTTTCTTGTAGTGTATTTAGTTTGAAATACGGCATACATTCAGGTACTTTGTTTCTTGTAGTGTATTTTGTTTGAAATACGGCATACATTCAGTTACTTTGTTTCTTGTAGTGTATTTAGTTTGAAATACGGCATACATTCAGGTACTTTGTTTCTTGTAGTGTATTTTGTTTGAAATACGGCATACATTCAGGTACTTTGTTTCTTGTAGTGTATTTAGTTTGAAATACGGCATACATTCAGGTACTTTGTTTCTTGTAGTGTATTTAGTTTGAAATACGGCATACATTCAGTTACTTTGTTTCTTGTAGTGCATTTTGTTTATATATTTAAACCTTGGACAGAATAAGAAAATGAGCAAATAATAAAAAGTTTATTGCATTTGTATTGGAAAATATGAACTCGTTTTGTTGAAAAGATATACTGCACTCCCAAGGTCATGCACTATAGCCATTAAAAATACTCGTTCATATTTTACCATTCAAATGCAGTAACCTATAAGTTTAGGATAAAATATCTGTTATATTTATTGGCATATATTCCAGACTTTTATGATTAGAAAATATAAAGCTTTGTCAAATGAAACTTACCTTAAAGTGTTTCAACGGAAATTGTCACCATTGTTTCAAAAACAATTTACCTAAAATAACTAATATAAATAACTAACAAGGATAATCGTTGATTTTTAGATGGTGGGTGGTCGAACTGGTCAATCTACACATCGTGCTCAGTGACTTGTGGGAATGGTACCATCTCAAGATCCCGATCCTGCAGTCATCCAGCTCCTCAACACGGTGGGGCAGCTTGCAATGGTTCAGCAAACGAAACACATGGTTGCAATATGGTACCATGTCCAATTGGTAAGAACACTTGATCAAACAGTTTGTTGCAATAATATGTTTGTTTGAATTTGAAGAATTTAAGATTTGCAACGCTACAAAATTCCAAACAGGGTCGCTCAAACACTACTAATGTCTTAGACACATGAACAGGTCATGCTGGTTGGCCGTATATCTAAAAGTGTTTTCTGTTTTGTTTCTGTGGGGTTACTCTAAACAAGGCATATGACTGTGTTGTACTGTTTCGTAGAAGCGTAATATCTAGAACACTTTAAGATTCAGAGTTGTAAAAAACCAGCACTTAAAACAAACATATGAGCTGTTTGCCAACACCTTTCGCTAATACACATTATCTCAAAAACAGATCATGCCACAAATATACATAACGTTGGCAGAAAACAACCATGGAAACAATTCTATAGTTTGGTCAAGACCGGTACAAATTTTTAAAATATGTCATGTCAATAAAGGCTTCTTTTCCAAAGTAACCTCATCCAAGACACACAGTTATTGGAAAATAGTGTGTCATGGATAGGTGTACTGACATACGTTCTGTGGTATTTAAACTATGTTATATAGAGCATCATTTTCATAACGCAAGCACGTCATAGCGTTAAGCTTAGGTTTATACGTTATGACGTATAGTGCTCATTAAAACATTAATTCTAGGCCTGAATCTTCATTTTTGGGATACTCCAATTTGGGTATATGCCAAAAGGTATGAGTATTATACCCTTTACCATTACCATGAGGCGATAATACATGCGTGTAATACGGCTACAGGTTTCATAGATGCCATATATTAAGATATACCACAGGTTTCCCTATGAGAGAATTAGACAATGGATATAATTCATATTAAGATATACCACAGGTTTCCTTATGAGAGACTTAGAAAATGGCTATAATTCATATTAAGATATACCGATGACTTCATTTCGTACTAAGGTAAATTGTAGGTAAATATCCCTACGAAAGAGATTGACAATGGCTTAATTCATACTAAGATAAACTGCAGATAATTATCCCTAAAAAGGTGATTGACAATGGCTTCATTCGTACTAAAATGGACTGGCAGATAATTATATTATCACTATTTAAAAGATAGACTGTGGACTGATTCATAATAAGATATGCTTCAGGTAATTATCCCTACCAAGGAGATAGACGATGATTTGATTCACAGTATGATGTATGATATGTTGTGGTTAATTATCCGTATCAAAGAGATAGACAACGGCAGATTGTTACTTTGATATGCTGGAGGTAATTTTTCCCTATCAAAAAGATACACACTAACTTGATTTATAAAAGATAAACAATGACTTGATTCATACTAATCTCTGCCACATATAAGTATCCCTATCAAGAGATAGACAATGACTTAATTCGTACTACGATATGCCGCAGGTAATTATTCCTATCAAACAGATAGATGATTGCTTGATTCAAACCCGATTTACACACCAAGACTGTGCTCTATGTATCTTGAGTAAAATATTAATGTTTTGTCCTTTAAACATTGAAACTTTACAATTATGACAATATAAAGTGGTAAAGAATGGGCTGTACGTTTCGTGTCCAATGCCCTCAAAGAAGAATATTTTTCTGTGAAAATAAAACTGTTTAGATTTGTTTCCTAGGAGCTTAAACTTCAAGTACAATAGCAAGAGGAAGTAAAAAAGATAATGTATGTGCTGACTAATTTAATTTGCGTATATGCACATACTTGCATGTCTGTAATCGACGATTACACCCAAGAACTTTAGTTTAAGAATTCGTCGCCGAAGTTGTGGATATTAGAAGAATAATTCCAAAATGCACATTATTCTTATAACTAAATGTCATTGTTAAAGTTATCATTTGTTTCGAATTCCTACATACACTGCTGATTTATTTTGGTTTCTCAGAATATTATACTTTATTAAAGATAATATCAGCTGACAGGCGAATAATGCAAGTAGTATGAACATGAGAACTACTTTGACTATTGTAATGTCTTTACCATTCTCATATTATTGTCCTTAAAATTCAGTCTGTCTTTCTTAGATCTGGCAAAATTAGGAGTTTTCCTTTTGCCAAATGTGTGTAGCTTCTCTGTTCATATCATATCTTGTGGGTAAATACTTATAATATTTAAATGACATGGGCATGCTAACAATAATGATTTGACACCATTTGTATCAGTTATCATGCTGCGTCTGAACCTAAAGTTAACTCGAGAATGCTAAGTATGTCAAAAGTATATCTTGTAATACTTGGAAATTGCTGCATAAAACACTTTGCAAAGAAGCATACGAATGGAAAAGAATTACATGTCGTACAGTGTCTAACATGTAAATCTACGCTTAGCATATTAGTACCATCGAAAACAAGGAAGTTAGGTTACCAGAATATAGTTTGTTGGTAAACGCTTTCAAATTTACCGAGAATCTGCATTGCTGGAAAATGGCATCTTAAGATATTACGACTACCATGTATTTCCCACTTTTAGGTTCTTGAGGGCAATTAGCTTACATCAAAGACAGCCAGTAAATTTGCCAGGATCATCTCCGATAAATAGACCGATTTATAATGGCAAACACTGGAAGGCACGCACGCCGTACACGTACTTTTATGAGTCTGTAATATGAGAGTATGATAATGTTTGTTTTGCCCAGTGGCGGGGACGGACATTCTCTGCTATAATGTACAGATCTTGTCTCAAAATATATTTTCTTCAGATTTTAGAGACCTTTTTGCACAAAACAGGTTTTGAAATTTTAGCTGGTTAAATATTCTTTCTAATTTCCATACCTTTTTCGCATGGGAGAAGATTCCCGTGAACTGTCGAAAATGCGATAAGAAAGTCGGAAATTATTTTAAACTAGTCCGTACCAAATAAATGAATTTTTTATGCACTATTTTCATCATAATTTTACTTTAAATTTCATATACTTTATAACTCACCTTTATAAAAATCATGCTTAGTAAGCCTAAATCAAGTGCGAAATTCACCGGTAACAAACTCTATATGTATCTTCCATTACCAAATGCCAATACTTTCAGAAGTCTTTACAGGCCCGAACAAGTAACAATTTACTTTACAGTTTTATTGAATAACATTTAGAAGGTAGAGTAAAGAAAAATTATTAATATTTTTAACGTTATTAAAAAATGGGTCATTTATGATAAAGTATCAAATGTGTACTATTCACATCGAGTTAAACCGAGGCAGAATTAAAATTTAAAAAAAACTTTAAACAAGATCACCTGCCTAATAGTTTTTGTTTTATTCTACTGGTGGTCATCCTCTATTGATATATGGACTTTTTCCTGTGCTGTTAGTTTTCTTTCTAAACATTTCCTCTCAAAGCATCATACATATACCTACAAGCCCTTAACAAACATTCAAGCAGCATCCACAATCTGTTCAGTCTTTGTCTTGCATTTAAGCAAATATACATTCTTGCCATCCATTGGATAACATTGTGGCAAACACATATTCTTACAAGCCACACTCTGACGTTTAAGCAAATACACATTCTTACCACGTCTAGTCTGACATTTAGCAAGTACATATTCTTACCAGCCATTATCTGACATTAGAGCAAATATACATTTTTACCGGCCATTGTATGACATTTAAGCAAATGAATAGTTATACCAATCATTGTCTGACATTTAAGCAAATACACATTCTTACCGGCCATTGTCTGACATTGAAGCAAATAATTTTCTTACAAGCGTTTGTCTGACACTTAAGAAATACACTTTATTACCAGTCATTGTCTGACACTTAAGCAAATTCAAGCTTTTGTCTGGCATTGATGTATAATGAACCAGCTCCTGTCTTACATGTAAGGAAAATGCATATATATATATATATATATATATATATATATATATATATATATATATATATATATATATATATATATATATATATACATTCTAGCCCTTGGCTGACATTTTAGCAAATACACATACCTATTAGTCTTTGTCTGAATATTTTCTTTAAGTGATTTGAAGCTAAATTTCGTTTGTTTTGTTGTTGTTGTTGCTGAGGTGTATTTTGGTGGGGTATAAAGGGTATTTTTCTTAAAAGGGATCATTTGTCTTTTATAATTGTCAACATTGAATTGTCCTGAACTGTTATATCTGGCACAGTCGAGCAATTTATGCTCTTGCTTTCTTGACTTCTTGTACACCTGCTTTAATTTTGGTTGTCCTCCAGACGGCGGCTGGGGCGCTTGGCTGCAATGGTCGGGATGCACTCAAACATGCGGAGGGCAGCAGTATCGTCAGCGGAACTGCAACAATCCCGTCCGCCAATACAATGGAAAAGACTGCATAGGATCTTCTACCAGTCTGCAGGATTGCCCAACGGTTTGTCGTACGTCACATTTTTTTTTTGGTTCTCTCTGTTTAGTTTTTATGATTTTATGTGCCTTTCTTTCTTTAAAGTTGTTCAGCTCCCTGGATAATCATGAAAGGCTATAATCTTACATCGTTCACATGGACTGTTCTACTTCATTTGGTTTTCATCTTGAGACATGCACTGGTTGGTCTTTATCATCGACAGGCAGATTCACCACATCGTCCACCCCGTTCAAAAGACAATTGTACAATTAACTCTACGTACAAAATTTACTATATGCCATGTATTGTAATTAAATTATATTTTGTGGTTTATAAAGGTTACATAAATGTATTTCAGATATGTTTCTATCGAGTACTTTAATGAAAAACACCGTGTAATACGTAAAATTTAAAATGTGAATAAATACTACGAACGTTGTAAAGGAGTTTGTACACCCAAACGTTTCTTTCAAAGTTTTATTTAAAGAGATGTCTTCTTTAATATCACAAATTTATAACTAGCCCCACTAGGAAATATGTGGAATATAATAATTTACTGCATTTGTAAAATTATTTAACGAATAACTAATATTCTGTAGTGAAATTTTCAACCAAATGTTTGATACAGTGATCGTTCGATTTCATTATATAAACACTACTACTACAGCAACTACTACTTTTATCTTATACGTAGCACATGAATGGTCAGCATGGAGTCCGTGGACAAACTGTACAGTGCAATGTGGTCAAGGCCATCAGAAACGAACCAGGACGTGCTTACCGTCGTCAGCACGACGTCGTGATGTAGACTGCTTCGGACTTGGAGAGGAGATAAAAGTTTGTGATGCTGGTTCATGCGCTAGTCGTAAGTGAACTGATCACTTAAATACATCTCGTCTGCAATGAATGTCACAACAAATTCATGTGACTTTTGTAAAATTTAACTTTCTTCTTTGTCATGTTTGGATGATTTGATTAAATAAACTAAAGCGGGCTCTTTTGTTAAAGCAGTTTATAGTAACTAGATTGTCTACTGAAGTTCAACGTATAATAAAATATATTGGTAAAGATCAGAGAACCAGAGGTATAAAGTTCATGTCGCGAAAAATTTAACAGATGACCAAATATTTGACTTTTCCAGAGTGATTTTATAACAAAGTAAACGGTGAAATGGCATTACAATGTCAAGTAAAGAATGGTAACTTTAAATGTATTTATACACGCCCGCCACCACATAGGCAGTTCATAATACCCTACCGATTTTGAAATCTAAAGCATAAATGATATAAAAATATGCATAAAATTTAGTCATCTCATACAGTAATTTATAATTTCCGATCATTGGATATTTTGTGGGGGTGGTGTGGTTGTCTAAATTTAATACCGTCATCTCGTTTGCATTTCAAACCAGTCGCAGGTATATTTAATACCACGTTCGCGATATTTGTGTCATTAAGTTTTTATTGCAGACAAAAAGTGTTATGCAATCTGTCGGCTTTGATAGCTCTTAATAATTCCGTAAATTTGGGAGTCACAATTTTCTCTTTAGAAATAGAAAAACTAGACATCACAACTAGTGACTGAAGATGGTACAGTTTTTACTGAAAATTATGGCTGTTGTGGGAACCAGAAAAAAGAAGCGACAGTCTGTCTGAATCGACAGCTTCCGTTTGGTTTGAAACGCGAAGAAGATGACAATGTTAGGGACCATCTAATCCCACAATGGAAGACGTAGCACATGCTGATTTTGTTTACGTGCTATGTCATACTACCCAAATAACGGCCTTGCATAGCATGCATAACATGTTCTAATGTTGGTTGACATCGGAACTAGAAGTCAAAGTTTCAGGACTATTTTACACACTTGGCAGCCTTTATCGATAGTCTTCCAATAATTTATGTGTAATTAATATACTTACTTTGATGGTTTTATACTGAAGGAATCAAAATATGACACTAGCAAATGGAAGCATTGTCATGTTCCGTTGACATACATCTGAATGTTTTGCAATGCGATGGTAGTCGAGGTACGCCGAAGTATGTTCGAGTATGTTCATGTTCGTGTACTTTTCTTGAACGAAACGAAACGTTGTTTACAGTTTCAAAAGCATAATATATTCGGTTCATTAAAGAGAAATATTTCAACCTAACTCGATTTCGGCATTCATGGCTTTCCAGCCAAATAAAATGAAGGCCAAAGAAACTTGACAGCAGGTCCATTTATTTTATGAAAATTTGAATATATTAGAAAATAGACATCGGGCTATTCAAAGACTGACAAAAACATTACAACCTTACTTTGTAGAAAAGCGTCGTTATTGGTTACCAGTTGTGCACGTTAATTCCTGAACATTTGAATTTCGTTACACTGTTAGTCGACATCAAAACACACTACACAACGGCAATAGTTAGGCTGTAAGACCCATCACCCTCTCAGAACAAAAATATCGGGTAGTGTGTCTTATGTTGTAGGAGTAAAGGCCATCTGGCAACTAAGAGGTCAGAAATTGTGAATTAATGAAAGGATTACTTGTTGTGCGTTGGTTTTGTCATTTTGTTTTCGTTATTACAATCGCTGGCGTGTGTTTCTGTATGTGCTTGGGGAGCCTAATAAAAAAAAATTCCGATTCATCAACAATATGTATTGAAATTTATAATACATTGTTTCTGTTTTGAATGATTATAATTTACTGATATGGTACGTACTGACATTGAATAATAATAATAATAATAATAATAATAATAATAATAATAATAATAATAATAATAATAATAATAATAATAAGAAGAAGAAGAAGAAGAAGAAGAAGAAGAAGAAGAAGAAGAAGAAGAAGAAGAAAGAAAGAAAGAAATCAAATTGTTTAATACTACTACTACTACTACTACTACTACTACAAAGAAGAAGAAGAAGAAGAAGAAGAAGAAGAAGAAGAAGAAGAAGAAGAAGAAGAAGAAGAAGAAGAAGAAGAAGAAGCAGCAAAGCAAATTGATATGTTGTCAACAGATCATGTAAAGAGAAGTTTTCTACAAGTAGATAATGTGCTTAAGTTTGCCATTATTTGTAGATATTTTGTCATTTCACCTATCAGTAGACCATTACTTCTCAACTGTTTATTGAGATATCCATGTTTTCGTCGTGAGACGTGGATAATTTTGTAAATCTTCATTCTTTAAGGTCTAAAAAATCTGAGATCATTCGATACGTCTTAGCATTTATGTTTTGTTAAATGACATTCTCAGCGCTAGTTTAATTGCAGCACTTTATAAAACAAAGATCTTGCAAATCCAGGTTTCAGAAAAAGGAAAGCGATATTCAAAGCAGAATGACAATCAAAGCTGACAATTTTATAATAATCAAGCAACAGTAATGTTTGCAAACAACCTTTTATTCAGAGTTACGCGAATACATGCGTCTGCTTGTCAAATGTCTGACTCCATGTCTTTCAGACTTCAAGGTATGCGACAAACTCCGTATATTCACATCTATCTTTCATTCCTCCAATGTGAACCACACCGGATCGCCTACGTGTCCAGACAATGTTCATCATGCAGCAGTCGCGGTTATAGAAGAGTTCTGTTCCGCCCCCACAGATACGTCGCGTTGGACTGCAGGAATACAGGTTCGTCAGCAACCGACAGGCATTCACTGAGACAGTCAGACAATATAAATAATATGACAAGCGTAAGCCGTTTAAGAATATAGGTGTACACTGATATATATCTTTTGGATTTTTTACATTGTATTAACAAAGTTTCAGCCACATCGCTATAATGTCTGCATTATGACAGTTTATAGTGATGTCTAGCACTGCGCCATCATGCTATAGACATACAGCATGATGTCCCATCCAGTCACATTATCCTGACACCAGGCCGACAAGTCCTAATACTAACCTCTGAATACTTAGCAACAAGCGAGAGAGCTACTAGTACCATTTTTATAAGTCTTTAGTATGATATGGCCGAGGGTTCAAACCTGCAACCTCCCGCATCCGAGGTAGACACTCTAATTACTAGGTCACCAGACCGGTCGGGCGTACATTTATAAAGATAAAGACTGCCATAAGTATATAAAATTAGAACTGTAATTCAAGAGCAAGTCTCACCTCAAAACCCATCCCAATGTTTTGAGGCCGTTTCCTAGGCACCTTTTTCTGTGGATAATTGGTCAACAACACCCAAGGCACCTTTATTTTGTGGATAATGGGTCAACAGCACCCAAAAAAGCAATCTTACTTCACGGAAAATTTGCCAACAACATCTAGTAAGCATACTTTTCTCGTGGATAATGGGCCAACACCACCCAAATAGGTATCCTTATTTCGTGGATAATGTGCCAACAACACCCATATTAGTATCCTTATTTCGTGGATAATAAGCCAACAACACGTATGTTTCGTGGATAATGGGACGATAACACCCAAATAAGTATATTTATTTCGTGGATAATGGGCCAACACCACCCACATTAGTATCCTTATTTTGTGGATAATAGGCCAACAACACATATCTAGGCATCCTTGTTTCGTGGATAATGGGGCGGTAACACCCAACCGCGGGTGGGTGTGAGAGGCTGCGTACCCGGGCGCTAGAGGTATTGGGGCGCCAAAACAGCTGATAAAAAATAAATTGCAGGAAAATCGGAGGCAGGACTATCATCGTCGCGACGAGCACCATTTACCCCAAGCACGCCATTGGTTGACTTATTTACTCTTCCTGGATTCTTTGGAAGAATGAACTTGTAGCCCTTTTCACACTTCGTTTAGAACAAATGGCGATTGTGTTGGGAGCATGGATATTCTGCGCCAAAGTATAAAAAATCATGTCCTTCACAGTTCTGCATATTATGCAGACTTGTTAATTCCAAAACTGTAGTCCCTATTCACGAGATATCCACTATGTTCCTCTGAACGAACGTCATCACCGACAGAAACACACGTTTTTTTTTAAAAAACAAACAAACTGCCAAGTAATATTACATTCAAGCTAATTACACAGGTTAAAATCACACCTCAAAAAGTCAGACACATAGTCATGTCCAGTCATCCTAATTCAGACAGACAAACAGAACAGCACATACAAATTCAGACAAATTATCACACTTTTAGACACATTGTCACTTCCAGACATCCTATCCAAACATCCAAACAAAACAGGTAAACGACTGAAGATGCACTTGTAAAGTTGACAGCTTCCTGACAAAATTTATGTTGGTACGGTATTGTGTAAACTCAAACTTAAAGTGCCATGACTATGCAGCAATACACGTTTATCAGTTTTTTCGTTTTGTTCTTGATGCATATGGTGAACCGGACTCATTGTTTGAAATAACATAATATGTAAAAAAAACCGTTCTATTTAGATTGAAGTTTTTCGCATCTGCATAAAGAACGTTTGTACCTTACTTTTACTCAGGTTCTTAGAGTAGGAAGCGAGCATTTTGAAATCAATAATTGGTTTCATATGCTGCATAATTACCATCACTTCTGCCTTCTGAATATATTCTCTGGAGTCCTGAAGCCGTAAGAAATTTTACAAAATGCCATATCAGTATGTGCTAGAGGATGCATCACAGTTTTATAAATAAAAAGTATCCGATTTTCACACGTCGCTTAGATGTCATTTTTGTGCGTGATTTGCATGGGAAGCAATAATTAATTCAGCACCAGTTTCTTTAAAATAAAATTATTTACATAATAAATCCTAATTCTAATTATGAATTTGCAATGCAAGATATAATTGTAAACCTCAATGTTGTTCACAAGCTATCCCAATGGAATATACAGTAAAGCAAACACCTAATCAAGACTGGCTATCTTACACTATTTAGAAAAGTATTGTTTAAATATACTGAGAAAAAAGAATGATGGGTAAAATGTTTTCCTTTCTTTCAAAAATATGTTGAAACCTTCAAGAATTACTTTACGAATGCTTTTAATAATTTCAGGTTTACGGTCATTGTGAGTCAATTCCACTGTACGTTCCTATTGGAAAAGTGGATTCAGCAAACAAATTCACAGAAGATGGAATTCTTTTGGAATGCATCACAGATGGGTTCAAGGTAATTTCATATCTTAATTAATTTTATTCACTGACTTTTCTGTTCGTGACAGTGATAAGTTATAGCATGCTTTTGCATTTAAAACAACTAATTTTCAACACATTTTCGACTGGTTTCAATATTAGAAAATAAAAAATACAAAAATAAATGAATCATATACACGTTTCTTTTTCTGAACTTTGAGTTCATTTTATCATTTTTAAACAGTTTTGCATTTCAATTTGATGAAGGTGCTTAACATGTACTCTTTATTGGAAATCTGTTGTAAGTATATTCAAATTATTCAACCATCGTTTGAGAACAATAAGTTTAAGCTAATTAAAAGGTAGGTAGCTGTGAGTTGTCGATGAAAGTAAAGATAAATATATTTTCGATATGATTCATAATAAATTACATGTATATTGTCTGAAAAATCCTCAAAGAGGTTCGCCTTTGTATAATTACCATTTACAGCGCAACTAGGAAGGATGTAATCATTACTGTACGGCATCTTTAATACGACGTCTTTTGTTGTCTGCGTGTATAATTCTCAATGCTAGAAGAGAATGAGTGTGTAAAGATTCTGGTTCATCTGTCTTTTCTTATATAAAGAAAAAGAAAAATGCTAATATAAGCTTGATAATCTAGATAGTAGGTTTTTGAAACAAATAATAAAGTCGTGATGAATACGAAACTTTGGGAGAAATAATCAGCAACCAACAACCTACCCTAAATCTAACACGCACGTTTTCTGCTGCGTAAACCGATCTGAACGCTGTAAGGATGCGATACCAAGGGAAAGAACACAAATAACCTACCAGCATGCCCTTTTATGTGTTTGTTGCATAAGAGGAGTATATGAAATTAGTCCAGAAGATTTGTCTCAAATGCTGGAAAGTGTTTCTGATCTTGTAGTGGTTTGTGTTATGATTGGGGTGGGGTAGTGTGCTCCTAATATTTGATCAAAACTATTGTAGAAGTTTCACCCAGGCTCGATTTTGGTTGGATGTTAAAGTAGTGAAAGATAGACGTAAAGCTCCGAACCACCATTCAACAATGTTATCCGTTAGATGGTTAAATATACAAGAAGAGTTGAAATTTAGTGAGTCCCCCCAATTTAATAGCAATTCAGTAATCAAATGATTCAGATTTCCAATTACACTCATTTCCCTCTGCCCATTAATAGCCTATTGCATCACTTGATGAGCAGTGTGAGATCGAATTCCACCTGTCCTGGTATTCTATTAATATGTAGTATTTTTCTCTCACCTATTTCTCCTATTTCCTTCTTCTCTTCCTCAAAATTCCTTCTCCTTCTCCTCGACTTCTATATACTCCTACTCATCCTTGTCCACTTTCTACTCCAAACTCCTTTTTCTCCTCCACTTTCTATCCACCGACTAGACTTCTGTCGACTTCATCAGTCTCAATTCCATCTCTATGTCTTAGATGTCCTGAACTCAACTGGACCGGAAGAACTGTCCCCTAAAAAGCTTCCTTTTCAAAGCTTTGTCGTTTTTTTTCTTCTTTAGAATCTACCTCTAAATTTTACCGCCAAATTACGATTGGCTTTCTTGGAGTAACCCTATAGCTCAGCAATCTGTCTAGGCGAAACTAACTTTCAATTACAAGTTGTAAGGTATACTTCGCGTTGAACTGTAATAACACCTTCTTTCTCAATTCTGACTGGATGTTGCTATGGACCAATTTAATAAAACTTGGTGGACAATGTCCCTCTCGCTGTCTGTCAGTGTGCGGACGGATGAAAACAATCCCGCTCACCCCGCCGGCTTCCTTATGATCTTAGTACTAATCTTAAACACCTAGGTGGGATACGTCCCAGCCGTTGATAATATGGTTTTATTTATCGTCTGTGTTGTTTCAAGATTTCGGCGGGCCTCCGGTCGGTCCTGTGACCTTGCATAAAAGAGTATAACACGATCCATTGGCAAACTTCCACCTTAATATTCTAGCTTATATTTTTTAGCTGGAGATTAGCAAATATAACAGATTTTCATAGACCATATATACTTATCGACTTTAATATATATGCCCCTTTGAAAGCACCAATTTGGTGGCCTACAGACGACACAAGGCTAAGAACTTACTTTCCACCATTCTGTTATATCTCATTTTTGTTCTCGTGGCTTAGAAACTTGAAGGAAGCTACAGTATGTGCATTTCAGCACGACACAACAAGGCAGCCGATCTATCCTAGCCGGAGGTTTATCACACTCGCAACCCTTAATTAAGAGTCGACGGCATTGGTTTTCCATTGTAACAACAAATGTTGTAATTTGACTATTGTTTTACAATTAGGGTAATTTGACTATTGTTTTGGCGGCCCCGAATGGCTGAGTGGTCTAATGTGCTCTCTGTTATGGATCACTGCCATCTTCTCTCTCTCTCTCTCTCTCTCTCTCTCTCTCTCTCTCTCTCTCTCTCTCTCTCTCTCTCTCTCTCTCTCTCTCTCTCTCTCTCTCTCTCTCTCTTCGTGGGTTCGAGTCTAACATTCAGCTAATGTGGATATGTAACAAAGTTTGCCAGTAGCTTCTCGTGGGTCGGTAGTTCTTTCCGCGGATTTCCCAGTTTCTTCCTCCACCATTAATACTGGCTGCTATGTACAGCCTATCATGTGCTGAAAAATGGCGTTAAGCCCCACAAGAACAACAACTATTGTTTTGTAATTAGGGTAATTTGATTACTGTTTTGCCATTATGAATTCAGCAGATAGGCATTTACTGAAATAATATCTAAACTGTAGTCACTTGTTAATGCCAAAAGATGTAAAGGACAAACATCAAGGGAAGATTGTTGGTATAGATGAATTTCCTCAACTTCCAATACCAGAACAAATATAATGTCCAGCAAACCCGAATAGGAATTGTGTCAGAGCTGGTTATAAAATTCTAGTGGAGAAATGGAGAAAGAATAGTCCTGTAGTGGAATGGGAAATAGTTGTAAAGAATAAAAAAGTGTCTTATATGTAGCTCTCTTTGACCTATGCATCTAATGTGTGTGCGATTGTTTTCTTATTTATGCATCACGTGAATATCTTGTATAAAATGTGTTTTCATAAGATTGTATAGACGACTGTCTAATTAAAAGTTCTCAAAATCGTCGCCATGATAATGCTAATTTGTAAAACATAGAAACGATATATACTGTGTTTCTTTATACATGTAATAATAATAATAATAATAATAATAATAATAATAATAATAATAATAATAATAATAATAATAATAATAATAACAAAACAAATACCGCAGAATTTAGATGATGCATTGCATTTGTTTTCGGAAAGCAATTAGATTTTTTTAAATAAATTTTAAAAGCTGAGTGGATTTTGTTCTAATATGCATACTTAACTTAGTCATCAATGACAATTTGGCTAAATTCTGTTTCATTTACTAATAAAATTCTGGGATTAGATGAAATTTGCGGTTGTTTACATTGATCAGCATGCGAACATTTTACCATCAGGCTAGCAGGTTTTAGCGGTCAGTGCTTTTGTATCACTTGACTCTTATACAACTTTTTTTTCTCTCGAATTATCAATTTAGTTGACATGATACGCCATGCAACGAATGGTGCTAACCGTGTAACATACATCATCATTCCTTTTCAATGTTCGGTATACACAATGCAATACGTGTTGTAAAAGAGGCAGAATGTATTCCCCCATCCTTACCAATATTGGGAACGGTTACAGATAAAATCTAGCAACAGGGGATGAAACTTCAATCCAAATAACTGACTGAACTGAAACCGTACTTTCCGCGTCAGTTGGTTGATTTTGTGTTATTTATCAATTATGGGGAATCAAGTAACCCTTGAAAGTCAATTCTAGGAGATACAAAACAGATCATGCGTGTGACTGACATTGTTTGAAAATCTGAAAAATGACAAAAGTAGTCAATACCACTTACAATAAAGGTCATATGACTCAGAAAAGCTGTTCGATAGAAATTAACTTCATGGCGCAGTGTCTTCCATATTATTAATGATTCAAGGTGTTGATTCATTGCAAATGACGTCAAGTAGACCGTATTTTGGATCATCCAAAATTGCTCATTTTTGTTGTCACCTCTTTGACAGGGGTAGAAATTTTAAAAAAGCATGATAGTGAGCAAACAACAACACAAAATATGGTAGGCTTTAATAGTCACCTGTAATGTGTCCAGTCCGAAATTCCCTCATACAATTGAAGTGAAAGTGATTATCCAGCAGAAAAAAAGCTTGTTTTAAACTATCAAATAGGTTACTCATTTCCTTTCCCAATACATTATATAAAATATATGATGTATCAACATCAGGACTTTAGGATATTTTATTCATCAACTGCCCTGTATATACTCTTGGAACACAACAGGACTATACATAAGTGTAAAATAGCAAGTTTAGGGTTTGAAATATGCATAATTATCGATGTCTGTAGATAATAATTTGCTCTGTAAAGGAAAATGTCTCAAACATCGTATCCATCCTTCTCTGAATTTTGTATTGAAATTAGATCTTATTATAATTTCTGAATTAAGATTAATTTCAAAGGTGTTCTTCACTTAGAATTAATATTTAGTTACATTCATAATCTAATGTCATATCATAGTTATGATCGAGCCCCTTTGTCATGGAAGAGCCAGTCGATTAAGGGAATACATTGTTATTATTGGTCGGTGGAAAATTTCATTAGTTACCAAAATATAGGTGCAGCTGAAAAATTTCATGCTCGACAGAAAATTGTGATCATTCTTTATAACACTGACATATACAACCTTATCAGCCTATTCTACGCGTCGGATAATTCTACGCAACGACAATTTCTTTATCCATTTGATCATGCGTTATTTTGGTTGAAAATACAATGTGCCAAGAATAAATTACTTAATTTAGGAATGTAAGATTCTAAAAGTGTACAAAATAGCCCACATTTATGTTCTAAAAGAGTATGAAAATGTGATGACTTTCTTAAGCGTGTAATCCCGAAAAACCTATTTAATATTTAACTTAAAGAATCATACAAATAAAATACATTATTTAAAATGACTATCATTTACCTTAGAACAATGCTGTATCTTAATCCAAGTTTCTAATTTTGCAAGTTGT
Organism: Potamilus streckersoni; assembly: GCA_016746295.1. Lineage (NCBI taxonomy): Eukaryota > Metazoa > Mollusca > Bivalvia > Unionida > Unionidae > Potamilus > Potamilus streckersoni. The sequence goes on along the minus strand of JAEAOA010000143.1, from coordinate 446,813 downwards.
CCCACACCTACTTTATCGTTTGCTATCCAATTTATCAATTTTCATCTTTAACGGATTCTCAAGAAATTCCCAGGCTTATATGTTTCTAAATTCTTACGTAATTTTTCCCATAAACGAGGCGTTGTAAACTCATTCCATCATATTCAATGTTGTTTCTTTTCAACAGAATAGCTTATTGTTAAAATTACAATAAAGTACTTCTAATTTGTTTTTTCGAAATCAGTTTAGTTTGCATAATAGCTCTTGCCATTTATTGGCATTGTTTTTTGGAATTCTGTAAAACCAGCTATAAAAATGACCAAGTTGATGCGCTGAAATGATTACAGAAAGAGTCCAAAGTAATGTATTTTATTTCCATAGAATGATGCATGAACATTATTACAGTTTTTCAAAGCCATGAGGAGACTAGTCCGTCATGTCGCGAGTCATGAAAATATGGGGGTGGCATCCTGTTTGTTCAAAATTAGTTTTATTTTGAACAGAATATTCTGGTGACAGTTGATAAGCATTGTAGAAGTTTATTTTCGTCAATCGGTCGAATTCGGCGTTTTGCGCTAATATTCATGACCTTACATGCGCAGAATAGCCCGACAGAGGTGTAATTTTTGTTTGTCTTATTCCAAACACTTAACCAGGCATCACACTATTTTTTTACACCTGGCTACTGTCCCATCCAAACTATCAGTTCTAGCAACTGTAGCACTCTTTTGAATCTCATTAAAATCTCTGTCAGTTTGCCATTTAACCTCAAAGTACTTGTCGAAATTTGCAGACGACATTTTGTCCAAGTCTCGATGTGTCTTGATTTCGAGGTCACGCGTACTATTTTTTTGGCTACTATCAGAAATGAACACAACAATGGAAGCTAAAATTCTGATGTATTCTTAAAATAACCACGCGTACATCTCGGGGTCTTTATGCATTTGAATACTGTCATTATAAATAGCAGCAAAGTTTCCCACTCAAACTGCTAAATGAAGTCTTTAAAGGTCACCGGCCACAACATTTTTCTGTTTACATCAGATTTGCATTACATGATTGACAGTGGTTATGCTCGCACAAAAAGAACAAAACAAAATATCAAGTGTAAAGAAGAAATAATAATTTAATTACTCGAAAAAGACGTATACAATGCAGTTACTACCCCTTAGCTACGATTTCCCACCTGTAGAAGACACCAGCCAAAAATGATGTACATTTATCCCACCAAAACGAAGTACATGCTTCTTGCTGTTGAAAACTAAACATTATAAAACATGGATAGGGATCATTTAGATGAATCTACGGAAAAATAATTTATTGTTCAGCCTTATATCAATATGCGTGTGCGACGCACTAGATTATGTTGCTTTCAAAACTGTTCCATTGTTTTAATTTATCTTGAAAAATTCCTGTTAATACAGGTAAAATGAAATGAATGTTGGCTTCTCTATGTCGGCCGATTTTATTTAAAGAAAAAGAAAAATCAGCACACTTAAAAGAATCCAAAAGGATCCAAACTTTACTTCCTTGTTTCGGCCGACTTCATAAGAAAAATCGGCACTCTTAAAAGATATCAGTCATTTTTCGGGGTTGTTTGATTTGTAATAAAATAACCTTTGTATTTGATATCTTGTCTGAAAGTTTAAGGAAAGAGTTTACTGCTCGCTCCTAGTTGTGTTTATCACCCGGGCTTCTATTTATTTCCCATATGTGATCATAATTTATAGTTTGCAGGGCAAATAGTATACACAACAATAAAGTGCTTTAGTAACACTTTTGTAAGCTGTCTTAGCGAAAAGATTATCATTTGCACTCACAGTGGATGTATTTAAAATAAAGATTTTTATTTGCAAGTTACGGTGGTACAGTTAACTTGGATAAAATACAATCTTGGTAAGTTTGCACCTTGTAACGCTATGCGTGAATGGCAGGTGTTTTCAAGCAGTCGGGTGATATTTTGTCTCTTTTGTGAATTTGTTATTTTGACGTAAGCGATACAGTAATGCAGGCAAGTGAGTTGCTTATGTGTTCATACTCTAACATAATGCTCTTAAAAAAAGGAGTGTGGTACAGCAAGAGAGCACAAAGACGTGTTAATCGAGTGAACCTCTTCTCTTTTAGTGCAATGGTAAGGTTTCAAGCAAGGTCAGTTTGCAGTTCAAAGAGGTCATCATTATTCTAGCTTTTAAAGTCTCTCAGGACTTATTAGTATGGAAGAAGATATAATCCATTTCAGCTGAGAATCACTGTCAAAGATTTGAAATCGTCCACTAATCACGTTGATATATAGCATAAAATATTTTTCATCCTTAACCTCGTCCTCATATGGTGCTTATGATAGATTTCACGAAACATAACATATTAATTAATGAATAATTTATCTTTTGTTTGACAGGTTTGTTTGATTAAACTAGCGGGTTTAGCCACAAGTTATTAGTCCTGTCCTTATAGCATTCTTGCCCTATTTTCATAAACATTACAGTTGTGCTAATAAAGCCTTCGTACAGCATGTCCTTTTCAATGATATCAACTTATTATCATTCAAGTTCCTGTTATGTAATTATGGAATAAGTTTAGTCTGTTAAGATGACAAAAACCAAGCCCAAACAACAGAGGGTGCGTCTTAAATAAACATTCACTGCAAGTGGGACTTTCAAGGATGGCATACTCAAGGACCGTACATGTTATCTAAGCAGTGATGTATCTACTCTGTCCAAGCATAAATCAGAATATCGGAGGATAAGGGATGATGCATACCTATTGTAGCAATGACTGTTGGATATCATTACAGTGTTTATCCCATGACAACAAAGAACATTAAGCTTAGGGTCAAGAATGAGTTTGAAGATTTTACCAGGAGCGTGCAATCAAGAGATAAATGCAAAACATAAAACTTGAAAAATGATGGAATTTACAAGCTGGATTGACTAGGATGGGGAAGGGGGTGGAACCGGGAATATAGTCCCGAGGCTTTGGCCGAACCATACTTTTTAATTTATTCAAGCAAAATTTTATTTCAACAAGAACTAGGAGAAGTTTGGGTATTTCTTACCCCAGGGCCTATGATCGCTCTCTACAGCCTTGTTGACAAGTCTGCCTACGAAATTTATTTTGTTAATATGATACGGCAAATAAGTGATTCAGTTTTCCTTTAATATCAAGGAGACTAGAATGTTTATTCGGTGATTTTGAACAATATTTCTTGATCCATGTGTCCACCTTAACTTTATTCGTAATTACTGGAACCATATTGTCTATTATCCTGTTTTAAGGTTTACACTAATTTTTAACCTTAATATCGCAGAATAGATTTTATTTTCTGGCCAAATAAAGTTAATGTGACACCATTCTAGGCTGGAATATGATACAAAACCTAGGATTAGTATAGAAGCGTCCCGATAAGGTCACTACCAGGCGATATTCAGCCCATTTTGCCTTGATGAGATAAGGTCACTAGCAGAAGATGATGATGGGCAACCTGGTAGTTTCTCCTATATGCGATATTACCTTTATTAACAAGGCACATTGAAGCGAAGTCAACTTATAAATCACAAATATAGATATTGACAGAAAGCCTAATTTGCATTATGTTTATGCATGTAATTTTTTTAAAAGTATCTTGCAATTCAATGAATTTATTTCAACTTCAATATACCATAAAACGTCAACGGTAAACCTGCCAGCTGGCCATAAAACACAATTAATTTTATTATATATTCTCAACATTTGTTTCTCAGAACGTGACAATCAATGCAAAAATGTTTGGGGTCGCTCGCCAGTTATTTTGTACTTTTGAGTGAGTGTTGTGTGTATGGTGAAGGTTGCACTTAAAATATGCACACTGGCGAGAATGTTGGAATAACTCAGATCTATGCTTCTTTGACGTGGCTGAATTTTCTTTGGATATTGTGCTTTTGGAAATTGTAAATGATCTTGGCACACTGCTAACTAAAATGACTGCTCCCTCGTGCTCCAAAAATCAACCTAAATTTGTCTAAAGTACGATATCCTTAGTAGCTACTAAAATAGGGAAAATTAATTTTGCCAGGCTAGACAATACCAGTTTCTGAAAGTGCAATGAATGAATTAACAAAAATATAAAATGTAAAAAAGTTATTGGCTCCTTTTTTTTTTACAATTTACTTAAAAAATTTAGAAGTAAAAATGACCAAGTGGAGCTAGACCTTAAATTACCAGTATAACTAATGAGGAAACCCGGGGAAAATCTTTTTAAACTTCTAACCCCATGCAAAATATGAAACTGTAGAGCGACACCTTAATCAAAAACGACTTGAAAGACGAATTCACGGTAAGTTCTTGTCAAAGGTTCATTGGCATTTTTTTGACTGTCAATACACCAATGTGCAGTGGAACACATAAGCAGCAGAGAGGGTGAATCCTACAACAATATATTTGCGACAAAATCGATTAAAGCCTCAGAATGCCAATGGAGCCTTCCTACGAAATCTCATATTTTAACCAAAAAAAAATTAAAGGTCCCATTTTACAAATGGAGCCTTAGCGATTTTGTCGTGAATACATTGTCATAACCACACTCAAATTGCTGCCATCTACGTCTACAAATTTTTGCGACAGAATCGATTAAAGCCTCAGAATGCCAATGGAACCTTCCTACGAAATCTCATATTTCAACCAAAAAAAAAATAAAGACCCCATCTTAGCGATTTTGTCGCAAATACATTGTCATAACCACACTCAAATTGCTGCCATCTACGGTCGCAAATATGTTGTCATTTCACCCTCTCTGCTGCTGATTAATACAAATTATTTGTTAGCTTTTCACAAACAGACTAATCGATAATACTTCACCACGTAGATCAATTAAATTATTTGACTGATCGGTGAGTGTAAAATTAATTCTGGTTAGTGAATCATTTTGACATTGCATATAGACTGGATTAGTCGGATTCTCAACAATTAAAAATCCGGGGGGTGCTGTTGGTGCAAATGAATAAAGAATGTAACCCTGTCGGGCTTGATTTGATTGTTCCATATTAATTTGATAACTTCCTTCGATTACATCACACGTTAAATTAAGTGCGATCACCGATGAAATATTCACATTGTTCGGTGCGATATGTCTACCGTCGCCGTCGGGAGAATTATTATAAGTGAGGATAATAGGCTTCGGCTGGCTATCTTTCCATGATTGATAGATTTTATTAAATCCTTCGTCGATGGCAGTTCTGAGTTTTTTCTTTAACTCGGGAACGTTATATCCTGGTAATTTATAATTTGGATTTTCATTTATATTTTTTTTATAATCTTGAGCTGAGCTAGTTTTTGAAATCGGGCTATTTTCATCAGTGAAGAGATTAGTAATCCTCGAATTAAATATTTCCATGTCATCGATGATTTTATTACCCGCGGCGACTACACTAGTAAACTCAGCTTGTGTAAGAAAGCCAGATCTTAATGAGGGTAATAACGACAAAAAATCATTATTCATTCTATCAAGGATGTGATCTTTAATATCTACAAATGTTGGACTTGTTTCATGTATTTCCAGAATTTCACCTTCCTGTGGGATATAATCATTAAAAAATGGAATTCTCCACACATCTTCACCATATTGATTCTTACGTCGATATCTTTTTGTGAAGTTTATATCCTCGAATTTTTATAGGTTTTTGATGGATTTTCAGGTCCTATTTCATCAGTGACATAATCAGATTTTATAGGCTCGGGCGTGGAATTATCAGCACTTCTAGGTGGATCTTCGGGCCATCCTAATACTGTTCTTATTGAACTGTTATAAATATCTACAACGTACCCAGGAGAGCCTATTTCAATTGTAGATGACAGTGTTGGTTCATGAACTGTTATCGCAATTTTTGATTCTTTTTTAGTAATGGATTTTATTCTACGTTGTAATTCATTATTAATTTGCTCAATTTGATAGGATCCAGTTGGTATTGAAACAACGTTCCAATCTGGAGTGTCATCTTTTTTATTCCTATATGCAAATACCAGAGAATTATTAGGTCTCTGACCGCCAAATGGAACCGATCTGATATTAGGCCAACTATGATACACTCGTAATTTTGCCAACGCGATTTCCTTTACTGAAACAGGCGAGGGAAAATTCACACTGAATTTAGGGTTTGTTGACGATATTGATATCATACTTGTTTTCCGCGGAGTGGTATTTTCTGCTATCCGCTGAAGTAGTTGAATCTCTTGCGACATTATTATTATTATTATTTACAATGTCTAATTTTGCAATAGATGAAAAAACGCTAGCGTTTTTAATCGTAGTATCATAAATACGTATCATCGCGGAGAATTCGTCTTCGGTAATTATCGTATCATCAATCGATGATGACATCAACGAGGATAATTGTGAGTAACCGTTAGATACTGCTTGATGTTTTACTATATAGTCGTTAAGTTTTTCTTGAGAACACGATGATATTTTTTTAGTAATAGCATTTGCAAGTCCAGCAAATGTTGTCACCGCGGAAATAGCAATTGGGACAGCAATCGGAGCTACCATTGTTACTGAAGATAGTATAATACCAGCACCGGCCATTATACCAGATACCGAGTATACTGTAACATCAATTGCGGTAATTCTCCTGCGATACTTTTTAATTTTTATTTCATATTCATCAATGAGTGTTTTGAGTTTTGTTAAGAAGTCTTTGACGGTATCATAGCGATATTGCGATGATGGAATCATATTATTTTAAAACCTCAAGTGGTTTTTAATTGTTAAAAATTCTAATTTAGATCAGCTACAAACTCCATGTACCATACAAATGATGTCTTATTTAAATTAGGATCAGTGCTTGTTATTGTAAACCGTTTGTATTCACCCACGTCAATAGTCGTTGAAATCACGTTGTTGTATCCATATGAAGTCGATGATGATATATTAAACTGATTCAGTGACACTATTGTTAATCGATAAATACCCTTGTTTGACACAGTGAGGGTTACTGTATTCTTTTTAGGTTCCCAATCTAATGATCCAGAGAGAACTGTGTATATCATATTTATGATATTTCTCTCATGAGGAATCTTTATTCTTTCAAGTAGCGGAAGATTGTCTGTTTTAAATTTTGTAATATCCTCGATAGATTTTTTAATACTATTAATGCTATCTCTAATAATACTAAATCCAGCATCATTAATATTTTTAATACTGGATTTAATTTCATCAAAATTGGATTTAATTTCAGCGAGAGATGGAGAGGTTACCGCTGGTGTTCCAAAGAATTTATTGATAATATTTCTACGAAGGGAAGTATATGTTGTTATATGTTTTTCAAGTTCTTCATTTAAATTTTTTAATGCATCTGTGATTGTAGAAACGAGTACACCCGGTTTGAGTTTTCCATCATTTGAATATAACGCTATTGTATCTTCAACGACGTCACGTCTTCGTATTAAGACATCATCCAATGAAACATTACTAGATTTCAATTTGCCCTGGCGATCTTGAAATACAACTATTTCCCCAGGATCTACACTTGACAAATTTAATGTCTCGGCGATTTCATCTTCGATTATTTTTTTTACACTTTCGACAGCGAATTTGCTATCGGTTTCTGTTTTTTTTTATTCTGATAAAGGTCGTCCCCAAATATCAATCATTATACGAAAATGCTACGTTTTTCTAAATCATAACGCTATCGTTTTTGCCATTGCCTGCTAGTATATTCATTAACAACAACTTGTGGTGGTTTTCTTGGAAATTTAGATATCTCTGCAAGGAAGTTTAATACCTCACGACCGCATATCGGTGGATCATTTAACTGTTGTGTTGGTAGCGTGGAATAAAAAATTGGAGATGACTTTGTTATTGTGGATACATATCGCATGAATTCTTTTGGTGGAGCTAATCCATATGAATCAAAATAGACAATTCCACGTGGATCAATTGCATATGCGACCCAATGAGTTCCTTTTCCGCTGCTGTTATCGAGATTGATAATACCCGTTTCATTTTTCATTGGTTTTGACGGTAATTGATCTCTCATGAAAACTCCTCTAAAGTTTTTTATTGATAATGATTTTACAGCATCAATTAAATCAAAATTGGACATTGGTGAAAATCCTAGGGATTTTTCCACTAATAAGCCGTTCCTGGTATTCTTAGGCCCGTGCCCTTGTACCAATTGTGTGGAGTTCCTGGTAGTCTTAGACCCTTTCCTTTTTTTTTATAGCCTTTCCCAGTAGCTTTTTTCAGGGCCATTCCTGCAGCAGTACCAACGGCTCCTAACGCTGCCGCCTTCGCAACCGCTGGGGCAGCCGCTGCAATCAATGCTGGAATAGCAGCTAACAGCGGGAATATTCCACCCGATTTTATCATACTGGCGATAGCTGCTTTCGAAAAATCAATTTGAACTCCTCGTTTGTTCTTTAGCGCATCATTGAAATGTTTTATTTGACGATCTGTCAATGATAATTTATGTGCACCACCGGACATTTGAGTGGGTTTCAGCGTTATTGTAGTTCCACATTCTTTAGCCGACTTTGATTTCAATTTCTTGACCTGACCATCAGTCAACTGGACATTAACAATACTATATGTCATTCTATTCTAAATGTAATTTACACTTTCAATTGATCTTATTGTGAAAATCCTAACTACATGTTTGGAAAATCAAATGATTTTTGAAAACATTACATGTTTTCCACTGGTGCATCAATAAGTCTCATTCGTCCGCCAACTCCTTCTAACAACATTGATTTATCACTGAGAATGACAGCAACTGCTCTATAATCGGCTATACCAGCAGGGCGTTGTACCCGAGCTTGGAAGTATATATCAACAACAGATTGTCTCATCATGTCAAGATGTTCCAATGAAAAGTAATAAATCGGATAGTGTTTTTCAAAATCAATTTGCGATATTTGCAAACCAGTATCAACATTTTGATCACGACCCATATACGACAATATTCTATGATATACACGAGCTATGTAGTTGTTATCATAATCAAGCTGTACAATCTCTGCTGGCTCTTGTTGTCCGTTTATTCTCAACGAAACTTCACTTACCCCTAATTTATCAAATATCATATGACTAGATAATTGACGACTCACTCGATTTGCATCCTGTAACGCTATAAAGATATGACGTGGAGCTGAAACACCTTGTTTTGATGCTAAGTGCCATGTAAATGTGCCATTTACATTAGCCTGCTTCGTATCAGTCGTTGTTGTTAGCCAACTTAGCAATGATTTTCCACCTGTGTCCATAAACGATAGTAATTCTTGCTCTATTGTAACTGCTGGTGTCAAGACGGGCATCCATAAAGTCAATTTATTTAAAATGACTTTACCATCATCAACACCATTAGCACGCCAAATTGCATCATTGTCATTTTCCTTTCGCACTAACACGACTGTATGTTTTGCTCCATAGATGACTTTTCTGACATTTCTACAGAATCCGAATATGTGATGTAACGGAATTGCACATGAAAACCGTCGATGCTCTCCTTTCAATGCTCCCTTTCGTGTTGCAAATCCTAGATTGAAATTACCATTGACCCTTTTTAAAATGTCGAATGGATTAGCTGAACCTTCACGGTCTAGATTAGCTGCGAGTTGTTGATCAGCTTCTGCAGTAGCTGCCGCAGTTAGTACTTTAATAAACTGAATATGGTCAGCATGATCAGAAGTATCCTTAGCAAACATCATAGACGGACCAGCCGACCTTGTATAATCATCAGAATATCTCGCAAGTCCGATTATTGTTGTTGCAATATCAACATCTTGTTCTATTGATTCAATTTCTTTTCCATCAATGATATATCTTGCACTGTTAAATAGCGCCATAATGCCATTATTTACGAAACCAACTCGGATATTTTGGTCATTCCCATATGGCGTATCAGCTGCAACATTTGTTACAAGTTCTCCTTCTACTTCAATAAACGCCTCACACGGCAAAAAGTATCTACTTGTATCTTGAACTTGAAGTTCAACTCTCCCTCGTTGATTAGGCTCTCTTGCAGGATAGGCATAATACTGATAGTTAATTTTAGAATCATCTTTATTCACCGGTGCCGCCATATCAAACGCTGGATCAGCAATTTTTTTAAATGCCATTTATACTAAAACGTATCGTTTTTCTAAATCATTTTCTTTTTCGATTTCCTCCAAGACCGCTTCCCGCTATCATACTTGCAATATTACTACTATCTGGTGAAGTCATTGCTAATGATGCTAGTTTTTGTTCCACTGCGTTATTTATCACTTTACTGACATTTGCAGGCATCATTGTTGTTGAAGGTAGCGGTGGTGGTGGTTTTCGTCCGAATCTAGATTTCACCAATGACGTTATTCTATTCTTTGCGGTAGAAAAGGCCGTTCCTGCAAGATCTCCAACAGCGTTAATTCCCTTATTACGAATAACATCAATGGCTTTCATCGCTAATTGTTTAGCAATTGGTGCTACTTTTGGGGCTATTCTTGTGAATAAACCAGCCATGATATTTCCAAGGCCGTCACCGTAGTATGCCTTATAAACGGGCAATCTTGAGTTCACTACATACACGTTTGTTGGTTTATTGTGATTATAGTGTACTATCATCTTATTTGAAATGACTTTGCAATTTCTAAATACAATTTCAATCGCTAAATTCCCCCGGAATTCCGTCCATTAACTCATCCAAGAGTTCTCGATACGTATGAATATCAATTATCCCACCTTGGAATAATCGTCTGCAAATATCAAATGCTTCATTAGTTATTTCGACTGAGTTATTCCCAGCTCGCTTACCTCCCATAAGAACCTCAAGTCGTGATATATCATTAATGATATTACTAGGACACATATGAGAATCATGATGAGAACTTCCATAACCCTCTCCTGAAGTACTTTTTGGTTCGGAAACGTTTTGAATTTCTGGAGCTGGTTCGGAAACATTTTGAATTTCTGGAGATTGTCGACCTCGACCTCGACCTCGACCTCGACCTCGACCTTGTTGTTGTTCTTTTCGTTGTTCTTTTAGTTGTTGTTGTTGTATACCATACGCATCAACTCCCATTTTAAAAGCTCTGTAATCCAATGTATCCTTATTTAAATTGCCGGGTTCATTTTTATTAATTTTAAATAACCAATCCACCCATTGATCTCGTTTTATTGTGTTTTTTTATACTCATCTTTTAAAAATTCCCTTCTGTTATAATAACTTTTGACAGCAAAGTCACCAAATGACTTATAGTCTTCAGGTTTCAGCAATTGAATTCGTCTGATTTCTTCTATAGCTTCATCAGTGAATTTCTCGTTAAAAGGAACACTTTTTTTAGTGGAAACACTAGCATCTTCAACGGGGTTATCATCAGTATCAATATTACCCATTTGTTGTATTTCTCGCTGAGTTTGTAACTCACCTGAAAGCTGTTTTATTCCCTCGTGAGTTTTTTCAGTTTCTGTAGCAATCTTTCCTAATACATCAATAATAGGTACTGCTCCCTCTTTAGGGATGTCGCCGTATATAGCACGTTCTGTTGCAAGTTTCATATCCTTAGTGGCTTTAGTTACAGGGGCAAAAAGTTGTTCGCTTCCAATAGAAAAGTCAGTCTGCGCTTGCTGTCTAAGTTGTAGTTTATCTCGCACGTTATCTCGAATTGGTATAAACTCTTTCAGTAATGCTAACCTCTCACGGGCTAGTCTGGTAGTTAATGCTTCTGATGTCATTATTGGAAATGCTAACGATTTTTCAATTGTCGGTTTCACTTGCATCAATCAAACGTCTTATAGATTTCACTTTCAAAGCAATCTCTGACCGAACTTGGTACTGTTCCCCGAGTTTCTTTCTAATGGCTTCAACTATACTAAATAGCCGAATGAATAAATTAATATCATTGTTATACAAAGAAGCATTAACCGCTTTTTGGATTCTTTTTATCAGTGAATACATTTTAGGTAGAACATATCTTCCATGTTTCAATTGTATATCAATTTGTTCAAATTCATTCAAAAGTCTGTCTTCATTCAAAAATTCAGAAAGTACGATTCCTTGATTTCTTAAATTTGATATTTCTGTGATGATAGATGTAATATCTTGAAATTCCATTTATTATTATTACTAATGTATTCTCTTATCTTTAAAATATTTTTATATACAAAAAAACAAAACATATACAATGCCCGTCTCTTCCTCATTCGAGTTTCGAGGCAAGAAAGGGCACATACATTAAAGACTTATACAATACCCTAACCCCCCAATCGAGTTCAAGGGCGGGTTATATGGGTATTAGACGTGAAATCCAAGTGATTTCTTTACAAACATTGAACATATAACATAAAGCCTCATTTGGAACCTCTTTCGCGCCAAACGACGTCAAAGAGGCCCAGAGGGGGGACAGCACATTCTTGGAACTCATTTAGTGCCTTCGCATTATATAAGCCCAAGGGCCACAAACATAGATCTCCCAATTGGAAGCTCTAACGTAACAAATGCTATATTAGGTCTTCCGGAAGATATGTTGTGGGGGGGACAGTACATTACATATAGGATGATATATATACAATGAATGAATATTTACAATGAATGAGTATTTACAATGAATGAGTATTTACAATGCGATTATATAGGATATATACAATGAATGAATATTTACAATGCGATTCAATGAATGAATATTTACAATGAATGAATATTTACAATGAATGAGTATTTACAATGCGATTATAGGTTATATATACAATGCGATTATATAGGATGGTTATATACAATGAAATGATAGGATGGTTATATGATAGGATGGTTATATGATAGGATGGTATGATAGGGACAGTACAGGACGATACAAACATGAAACGACGGGGCGGACCTACACCCAATCTGCCAATCAAAAGCAACCCAAGAAATTAACCCTGGTTGCAGTTGAAAAAATTCAACCACACCATGTCAATGGCGTGGGAGGTTTGATTGGCAAAGTGGGCTTCGTTTTAAAGCCCCAAACTTATTACGGCTCATATTATATATAAGGTGAACTAATACTGCAGTGTCAATGTGTAGGTGTGTATTTATTTTCCTAGCATTTCATAATGAATATTGTGTAGTAATTTCAATGGAAGCTAAGTATTTAAATAAAACATTAAAACAAGAAATACAACTGTTAAATAATAGCAATTTTTTTATTAATTTCTATAATATTACGATTAAATAATCGTAGTAATAATGGATTTACATGACAAGATAACTCTGTCATGGGGATCCCTGTCAATTCAGGACCTGCTATTTCTTGAATCGAGAATGATATTTTTCTGAATTTTATTACACGTAGCCACACTAAAAAAACTAAACTACATGTAGCGCATTTTACTATTTTGACCTCACATACAATCTATTTTAATTTGTAATTATAAAGTAATTTCATTTTCATACAAACGCTGTTAACGCCGTCTTTGTAATTGGGATTTTTAAAAAATCTATTAATAGAACCATGGCCCAGTGTCTTGTCTTACACGCGCGCGTTCCGGTACAATAACTATATTTACTATGTGGCTGTTCCGGCTGTTCCAGTTATTGTCATTTACTCTTTTAATGCATATATACGTGAATATTGCGAATAAATATTGAAAAAAAAAATATGTACACAATGATATTAACGCGCGAAACGTTTTTAGTGTATTGCCCTATGGTAATTGATCTGAATGGTAAAATCATGCAAAAATGACTAAAATAGCATAACTCACTATTGAGAGTTATCTTGTAAATAGGAAAACTTTATTCTATGTCCATTTTTCTTTGAGATAGCTGTTTGATAAATCCCTTCAGCAACTTTTCGTACTGAAGGAATACATATTCCAAAATATTTTCCCGCAGCATTCATTGAATGAAAAACTCTTTCTTCATTCGTCGTTGTATCAAATGACTGTACTGGTCTCTTTCCAACTGACTTACAAGTCCCTGTCTTTCCGTTTTTTATATTCTCTCTTTGAGAAATGCATTGTAAATTGGAAATCGCGTTATTTTGAATATTAGAATCAATGTGATCAATAACACAGCCATCTTTAATCGGTCCCATATAACACTCAAAGACTACCCTATGACAGAGATATCCCTTTCCTCCAGCAGTAAATTTCAAGTATCCCTGATTATTAACATATTATCCCTTTCCTCCAGCAGTAAATTGCAAGTATCCCTGATTATTAACAAAACCAATTGGTTTCTTTAGTCTACAGTGTCTAACAACACCATTACGAGATATTTCATAATTAACGAGTATTGGATGTGGTCTGAATTCTTGCTCCATTTATATAATAATACTATTTGTCTAATTCATTATTTGCTTTAATTATAAATCTATTAATGTAGTCTTGAGGGGTTTTTATGATTTTGTCTTTGACAGAGTCATGGTTAGGGTCAATGATGGCGTTTTTTATTCGTTTATCATAATAACGTTTCAATTCTCTAAACCGCTTACCCCCACAATTGATACATAATTGTGATTTTCCTCTCACACCCACCCCACAATTTATGCATGGGGACGGGCCTGTCGAATTATTTCTGACACTCTGTAAGTGATATCCACAGAATTCACCTCTACACGATTTATTGCATGGGGTTACTGATCCGATCATAAGCCATTTGCAGTGATTCATTATTATAAACAAAACTTTTCTATTTAAATACTTGTCTTATTTATATGAATGAAGAATTCAAGAGATTATCGGCAATCAAGCCTCGGAAAAATATTAAATTCAATCTTGATAGAACTCTCGAAGACGTACCAAAAGAGAGAATAACTAATAGAATTCTGATTAGAAAAATACGAGATTGTGTTCATGAGTTTAAACAGGATGATGCATCACACACCTGGTCAACATTTAGAATTGATGGTGTTGTTGATGCTAGAATGAATGATGAAAACAGCAGCTATGATACTATCACAACTTGGCAATAAACGGTATTTTATCAGAGTGAAATTCATTATCAAATTAGAATCGGGCGAATATATTATAAGAGACAAATTTGTTCCAATTCTCAAAGATGGGACATCAGTCATTGTTAGCCGTTATTCCAGACCAGGGCTGTTAACTGGAATTGATAAACCATACTATGAAAAAGCGTATCCAGAAAACAGCAGTCGTTTATGGGATGTATCCGTTAAATAACCCTGACATTGGAAAACTAGCACCAATGAAACAGTCAACGTCAGCGGAAAAAACCACTCAACTGTGTGGCACAAAGAGTCTTAGAACATTTTACAAATGCACTCCGTGGGAATAAATTAACCGATCTAAGACATAAAAAAATAGATGAATGGGAGCTAACAGTGAAAGAGAACGGAGCAACTATTTCCGATATAGCTAGATTGGAAAAGTCGTTGAGATTTCCGATAACCGTTTTAACGATAACTGGCGAAGTATTATACGAATCGAAATACAATAAAAACGGAGCTCCAATCAAAATTATTGATCATAACAAGCACGCATGGACATCCGCGGTTACAATATTCCCGCGAGACAGAACAGTGAAGTATATCCCAGAAGAATTCATCAAGGATGGTATTCTCACTGAAGAAAGATTATTCGATGCTATTGCTAGTTTGTGTAAAAAACGACCCTGTATCAGTATGGCTACTTCATAGTTTTGAAGATGAAGAATGTCAATTCAATCAATTTGTGAAACCTAACGGTGAATTATATCGTAGTGAAAGTCTACATAATAGGATGAAAAATCTAGCAATAAGTCTCAGTGAAAACGCTAGCGTTTTTAATGAAAAATCCGAAGATTACGAACAGTTACTTACAAATTGTTTTACAATTCCATCAGTTGCAGCTCATTTTGCAAGAAAGAAAAATAATTGGAAACCAACACGAAAAGAGTTTTTTACAGGATGTTCAATCCAGCTGTTTGGAATATTATCATGGCGGTCTATGGAACGTTAAGTACAATCGTGAGAATATGATATCAGTTGATATCGTTGCCTGTTATCCAGGAAGTTTTCTAGGATATGGATTCGCTGGTGAGTATTTTAAACGGTTTGGACATCCCACACATGAAATGACTCGCGTTGCTATTAATGGACCACTGCCTGATTTTGATTTGACCGGTTTTGCTTGCGTAGTATCATTTGAATTCGCTGAAGGACTTCATCCGTGTTGTTATGTTTGGATTGGTAGACACATGGCTGAAAGGATGTGGTTACCAATAGTGTTATTGCGATATATGATTGATTGTAAAGTGTTAGTTTCGTTGATTGTCAGCGAAGCGATTATCTCATATCGAAAACAAACCAATGTCTGGTTACCAGAACCAGAATGTCTTGATAGTATAATCGATAAGTCTAGAAAACATATTGATGCTGACGAGGAGTACATCATTGAATGGTCAAAAAAGATATTTAATCAACGAAATAATGAAGCAAAGGATCTCGGCCGAAGAATAATCGGTAAATTTACACAGGGTGGAAAAAAATTTAACTTTAAAAAACAATCCTCACGATTGATTATAGATGATGCCGAATACGACTTCGTTATTAAAGATGCAGTAGAGAAAAATAGATACGCAAATTGTAAAACAGCCTTTTTGTCCAATAAAACAAAGTTAGGTAGAATTGTTACTTACAGTGATGGAGAAAGCTCTGCATATCTACATTTGAGAGCTTCTATGCTGGGTTATGCATCTATCAATTTATTTGCAATGATAAATAGATTTCCTAGTATAGCAGTCAGAGTTGCAATTGATTCAATGTATGTCGATAAAAAATATATCAAAGAGATAACTAAATTTACTAATAGCGAAGAGACTTGGGGAACATGGCGAATTAAACAAGAAATACAACGCGATTATTCTGAATCAGCAGACGTTGAGATTAAAAGCAGTTACCTGAAGAACGATAATTCTATCAGTGAAAAATCTATGTCTAAAGCACCACCGATATCAGATCCAATTTGTAGATATAAAACAGTTTATTTAAACGGTTGTGGTGGATCTGGAAAGACAACACGTGCGATAGAATTATATCGAGAGAGAACGTCCATGATTGTACTCACACCAACCCATAGACTAGCGAGAGAGATCAAACAACGAAATGTTGAAGCTTGCACGTATCATAGTTTTTTTCGATACAAGGGCGATGCTTGGACTCCTGAGCGAATGGGTGAGAAATTTATTCCAGCGGTTATTATTTGGGATGAAGCATGTACTGTTTCAGAAGATGTATTAAAAATGTTTCTTGATTGGTTATTGCAAAAAAATACAAAAATTATATTGTGCGGCGATCATGGTCAACCACCACCATTTGTTGGTAGAAGTCCACATAATTGGTTAAAAGGATTTGTTGATTATTACGAAGAAATTGATACTGACTATAGAGCACTCGATGAGCAGTTACGTGAGTTTAAAAAACTAATTAGATTACAACCCGATAGAATTCAATGTGAAGTAGCGCGTGAAATAATTTCTGAAACACCTTTGAATGATTTTTGGGAAACATGGAAACCAAATGATTTTGTAGTAGCAAGTAGAAAGATAGTCAGAGACGCACTTCAGAAAAAGTTGTTTGAGCTACACAAGAAAAAATTCCCAACGTTTCCAGTGCCGTTGTGTTATAGACCATTGGATACACGAAAGCAGAATATTGAAGTTGAAATTCCAGGCCAGACGGAGAAACAGATTCTAGTGTTAAATGATATTGTGTAGTTGATATCAATACTGTAGAAGATGCATTATGCGCTGATAAATCACCATGGACGCTTGGTTATGTAACAACAATACACTCGTCACAAGGATTGACCATCACGGATACAATTGTTTGGATAGTTGATAATCGCATTGAATGGTCAAATTTAGTCTATCTCGCAGTGTCCAGAGTACGACGAATAAATCAACTACGAAGGATTGTTTTCGATGATGATTTTAATGCAAACGATGATAACACTGATATTAGCATCATTAATAAAAAACTCTCTGGCTACAAACAGCAGGACAAAAAAAACACACGAGAATTTGATATTGATGCTGAAGTAATAATTGCATTAAAAGAACAACAGAATAATCACTGCGCCAGTTGCAATTGTATAATGCACTGGCAGTATTCGGATAAAGACCCTCGACAATTCACCGTAGACAGAAAAAATAACAGTCTTGGTCATGTCAGAAACAATGTGATGTTGACCTGTCTTGAGTGTAATAGACGTAACGGAGCTAGTTAAGACCATGTGGCGGTAATTGAGTATCGTCCGGAATGACTTGTAGTTGTTCGCGTGTAAAACCACGCTGAGGTGCAGTTGAATCCAATCTGTAGATTGGAGGTCTACCAGTTGATCGCGTTATAGTTGAAATTTTATGCGTAGTAACACTCCATATAGGATCAGTAGCTCTTCTTTTACCGCCTTCAAGCTCTCCTGGTTCGTATAAATATCTCACAGTAACATCACCGAGAAGTGGCTGAGTGCTAACCCGCTGCGGTTGTTCGGGAATATATTCTTTTTTTATTGCAATATTTGGTTTCATATTAATAGTTCGAGTAATCTCGTTATTTAACGCTGCAACTACACTCGGTAACCTTTGGACCCATTCACGAGATCGTTTTTCTTGGATGAATTCTTTTGCATATTGATATCCAAATAACCGTTCTGCAAGAGTTCGATTAAATCGTTCTACAATTGCCTGATCACGATGTAACGCAGTATGTCCTCGTCGTATTGTAACACTATGAGTTTTCATTGTTGATAGAACAGCACCTTGAAACTCTTTGCCAGGATCAACTTGTAATAGATTTGGCCATCTTAGAGGACCTCGTCGATAAATCCTTTCAAATGCAGAAGCGACTTCAGAAGCTGACTTTGTTTTCAATGGTTCTGCTTGTTTAAATCGACTCGCAATATCAACTACAGTTAGCGCGTATTTGTAACCATGGTCATGTGGTAAAAACAATAAATCAGCCTGATGAACTTCATTGGGTACGGTAACATCAAAATGAGAATAATTAATTTGTTTAGGCGGTGGTAGATAAATTTGCCATATAGCTTGTTTGGATAACCAATCTTTTGCAGTGGATTTTTTCACTTTTGCAGCGTTAGCGAGTTTACTGATTGCTGCTTTACCCCTCCAGTATCCTTTCGGAGAATAATAAATAGATTCCATACTATAAAAACACTGGTGTTTTCAATTACCAGCACCTAACACTAATTTGCCTTTCATAGCTGATTTGACCAACCATGAAGCCAATTTTTCTTTGAAGGATTTATCGGGAATAGCATTTAAGGCATGAATTAATTTTACATCCGCGATATGTCTTTGTTGCAAATTATTGCTTTTATATGCAACATCATGAGCATGACATGCCTTATCAATAGCATTTATCGGATACTCACCAGGCCGGGGCTGATTTTGATCATCAAGTCTGATATCTAATCTCGTTCCGGGACCACAGTAGCTATATCCTGGAAGGTGTTTTTCTCCGGGGTATTTTGCCCATGGGGTTCCGGGGAGTTTTCCAAGTTTTGCGGCAATATCACCTCCGAGTTGCTTTTTTTTAAAATCTAAATTTTTTTGTACCACATGTTACACACTTACCAGTAAGCGCTAGTCTATTGTTTTTAGTTGTAATGGTTGTCTGATCGGTTGTATCAGTACGCTGTTTACACTTAACACAATATAGATCCATAATTTATATATAGCGTTATGAATATAATTGATTTTTCAGCGACTAAAAGAAGAGAACCGGTAAAACACCACGCAGCGCTTCCGAAATTCTGTCCGTGCCATTATAATCGGACCATCTGGATCAGGCAAAACACAATTACTGCTTAATTTGATACTGCGATTTCTGATGTGTGATCATTTTTTTTTAGTTGCCCCATCCGTAGATGATCAACGGTGCTATGAAGTGCTAAAAGATTATAATGAAAAAGCATCAGAAATTAAAGGTGAAAGTGTAATCGACTTTATTACTGATATTGATGATGCACCATCAGTAGAAGATCTCGATGGAGACATAAACAATCTTGTAGTGTACGATGATGTAATGTTAGATAATCAAAAGAACCCTGCTAGAATATTTTCCCGAGGTAGGCATAAAAACACTGACGTGATATATGTCACTCAACGATATACTCAAATTCCAAAAGTGATTCGCGATAACTGCAATATTCTTGCTGTATTCAATGGCGTTGATACACATACGCTACGAAATATTTGGCAGACATGGTGTTCCGATATGGAAATCGCTAAGGCTCCATTTGTAAAATGGGACCTTTAATTTTTTTTTGGTTAAAATATGAGATTTCGTAGGAAGGCTCCATTGGCATTCTGAGGCTTTAATCGATTTTGTCGCAAATATATTGTTGTAGGATTCACCCCTCTGCTGCTACATATTTCATTTCTGGATCATCACCAAGACCTTATTACTCACTGCACACTGTCACGGAAACACACACAGACAACCACACCATAAGCTCATATTCTAAGCAATAAACAATTGCCTTTAACTCCATAACAAGAATGTCTAAATCGTATTCTAATATCACCACCAAACGGAGACAGGAAAAATGCTCTAAAAATAGACTGGGACTACATTCGTGGGTACTGAATCCAAACTATTAATTGTGACCTGATGCCAGCTGACCACAAATATTGTGCTCGATGACGTCAGTTGGGAACTATCTTTGCTGCAGTGCTTCTATATCAAATATTTTTCATAGGTGTCATATCATACTTTATGCCAGGTTTCTTAGTTTTATCCACGAGCAAACAATAATATTCGATTTCTGCTTTATTATCTTCAGCCTGTGCAAAGATTATGAATTATTCAATATACATTTGACAAGAAATTCATAGACGTCAGTGATGGTACTTTCTCCCAATACTTTTTTATGTAAAAAAAATTACTCAAGGATACAGATTCGCGTAATAGTTGAGGGATAAAATGCATACCAATTTTTACATTTTTAAGTTATTTATTATCGCTTGGACCCTTAGCTATTATATAAAAAATACACTTTTAAAGACTACACGAACAAATTTAAATTTAATTCCTAGACCGTAATAATGTTCAGATCAAGAAAAATTCAGGATGAAACAGACATTTGCTTCTGACCTACGAACACGCCCACAGAAGATATATTCATAACCTACCGAGTCCTATCCCTAACTCTAAATAGCACATGACAGTATTATCTTATCACCAAAATCCTTAAAAAGTAGCTGAAATTATGTTGCCACTGAGGCAGGAAGGGAACACGATATAAAATGGGTACTCGTTACCCTGAAAATAGAGCTGAAGTTGGCTTGCAGCAGAACTATAAAGAATGAAGTTAGGTCAGTATAAACTGACCAGATACATGCTCCGAAACCAGAACGACTTAACGTAAACCTCCCTCCCCACATACAATACAGAAACATGAGTATCATGCTCACTGGTTACTCTATGCCTACTGGACAGTACTAGAATGAGCTTAAGTAGGTCAGGTTAAAATATGTCTGTTTATGACAAGTTATGATGAAATATAATGGGGTTTTTTGGTCATTATTATCATTACACTGTATCCTAACATTCCCACTTGCTTTTCAGGTTGCTGGGCAAAACTGTGAACATGCGCTAAGGATATCAATAGTACAGGGTGCTGCCAATGCTTCTGCCTACAGAGTGATTTCTTGGTGAAGGGAATGAATAATAGTGATTCAATGAAAAAAAACAAAACAACTAAAGTTCACAGCTATTCTTGATTCATACACTTGTCACATTTAATATTTTGTTGTCAGCATGTTCTGTTCAATAAATATTTTGGTCAACAGAAGCTTAGTTTTGTAATCCATGATAATATTTGTATTACCGTTTGAAAAGCAGTACTCATGCAGTGTTACAGCTGTATGGTTTTGAATTCAGTAAAATAAATGGCAGAACAAATGAATCAACCCACATTATTCCCTCTGAAGAGTTACAATATTAACAAAAGTGGCCAAGGGACAGAGGGTGACTAGAACACCTCTAAATCAAACAGTAATTATCTTTCCTAAATATCATACTCTTAAACATCCAAACAGTGATTATCTTAAAATGTGTATACACTTATGATAAACTAGACCATTCAATATGTGATACTTTTATGATCAACTTAACCACACAATAAATGTGTGTATACACTTTTATGATTAACTAGACCATGCAATAAATGTGTATTCACTTTTATGATCAACTTGACCACACAATAAAAGTGTGCATACACTTTTATGATCAACTAGACCATGCAATAAATGTGCATTCACTTTTATGATCAACTTGACCACACAATAAAAGTGTGCATACACTTTTATGATCAACTAGACCATGCAATAAATGTGTATTCACTTTTATGATCAACTTGACCACACAATAAAAGTGTGTATACATATTTATGATCAACTACACCATGCAATATGTGTATACACCTTTATGATCAGCTAGACCAAACAAAAAATTTGTGAATACACTTTCAATACAATCCTCCAAATAAGAAAATCAATGATAACTAACTTGTGATAATGGATAGAAGTAAGAGACAATCTCACAAGCTCCTCTGATCAGATGAGTTAAAAACGACAAAACAAAGCATTTATTGCAAACATTGCCTAAACCTATGAATTTCTAATTTACCCCTTGTGTGAATAATGTGTTAACACACACAATAGAAAGAGCATTAGGACTTTAAAGAATGTCATTTTGCAGCTGGACTCAAACACATGTTGGATGTTGAATGGATTAGACACTATTATTAATCATGTGAAACCTTTTGCAGACAAAATAAAAGCAATTCTTTACTGCTTTTAAAGCTGCCTACAACAGTATCTGCATGATATTTATAAACTGCTTTGCCAAATTCATCATTAATATCATATTTTTTATTTACAATATCAGTGACATAACAAAAATAACAAGTCTGTGGAAGACATGCAGAGGACCATTTGTTAAACAAGTCTGTTATAATGCATGCATTTGGAAAACAAGTCTGTGGAAAGCATGCATTTGTAAACAAGACAGGAAAGCATGCAGAGAAATATTTGTAAAATAGTCTGCAGAAAGCATTCATAGGACCATTTGTAAACAAGTCTACAGAAAGCATTCATAGGATAATTTGTAAACAATTCTACAGAAAGAATTCATAGGACCATTTGTAAACAAGTCAACAGAAAGCATTCATAGGACCATTTGAAAACAAGTCAACAGAAAGCAGTCATAGCACCATTTGTAAACAAGTCTACAGAAAGCATTTCATAGGATAATTTATAAACAATTCTACAGAAAGAATTCATAGGACCATTTGTAAACAAGTCAACAGAAAGCATTCATAGGACCATTTGTAAACAAATCTACAGAAAACATTCATAGGACCATTTGTAAACAAGTCTACATAAATGATGCAGATGACCAATCCAAAAAGAAATTAGGAAATCACTGAAAGGAACATTTGTAAAGTGGAAAGCAGTGGTGCTATGATATACCAGTATATTGTAGTTTGCTGTTCTGGTAATACAATTTTCAGTACCATACTTATTTTTCTCTTGAGCATAAAATTCTGTGCATTCCTCATAATTGTTCTAATTTAATTCAAGAACCATATTTTCTTCTTCTCCTTGATGCATGCTTAGTATGATATTACAAAAGAATGAAAAATGTAATGCACAATACCATTTATTTAAGAGAATTTTATTGAGGTTGGTATGTCAGACATTGTATCATATTTGACTGCTTCATAATGACAGAAAATGAATATTAGCACATAATCTGGCTTGACAAAATGATCTATGAGGCTGACTAGCAGGGGTCAAGCTAGACTGACTAGCAGGGGTCAAGCTAGACTTGAAATTTAGAGAGAAGTGACTATTGTGTTGATCAGGAAGAAGTCATAGGTAAATTGAAAAGTGGAAGCTAAACATGGAAAAGTGGGACCAAAGCAGCAAGAAACCTGATAGATATACAGGGAGAAGTGGGACCAAAGCAAGAAACTGACACACACATATATATATATATATATATATATATATATATATATATATATATATATATATATATATATATATATATATATATATATATATATATATATATATATATATATATATATATTATTTTTTTCTTCTGATTTTAATTATGTTCTCTATTTCTCATTATGCATTTCAAGTTGAAA
Source organism: Potamilus streckersoni (assembly GCA_016746295.1). Classification (NCBI taxonomy): domain Eukaryota; kingdom Metazoa; phylum Mollusca; class Bivalvia; order Unionida; family Unionidae; genus Potamilus; species Potamilus streckersoni. The sequence goes on along the minus strand of JAEAOA010000143.1, from coordinate 422,722 downwards.
AATCTGTTTTATGTTAATTATCAATATATTTTGTTTGTGTATAATTATTATATTCATACTTGTAGTTTTATGTGTGTTTGGACTTGTGAATGCAGTGTATTTTGGCCATATAACTTAAAGCACAGCAGAAGCTATACATAGCAATTAATTGTAACTGACAGCAGTAACCAGATTAGAGTATGGTCAATGCAAATCAGTAAAAATGATTAATAAATACAACTCAATTATTTTATTTTCTAAATGTTTTGTTTAAAATTGCTGTCTCAAAGATTTCTAGAATACTTTGAAACAACCCCTACAAACTGAAACCATACACTTTGACCTCGTTTCATTATTCCCAAGGTTCTTCCTCCACCAGTTGTACAGGCCACAATGTATTGCTTATCTTGCCCTGAAAAAAAATGGTGTTAAACCCAACAACAACATTGTTCCCAATAAACACTGCTGTAACTATTCATAGACAATACTTTCATATTCTTTTTAAAACCTTGTCAAATGTTGTAAAGTGCTTAGAGCTTCTAAAGATTAGGTGCTATATAAAGTCCTTGTTTTTATTATTATTATTAATACACTTAAGATTTAATTCAATATATAACTAAATTGGACCCTCTGTTTCCCAACTGAACACATCCAAGAAAATGTATTGCACCATGTGAGAGAATCTGCTTTTAGATATAGGGATTTTGTTAATGGTACTACCCACTTTTCAGCTTTGTTACAAAATTATATTAATAGGACTGCATATTTATGGTTTTATTATTTGTCTGCCTACTGGTAGTAAAAATATGAATTGGTTTTAATAGTATTTACTTCACTAATACATATATTTTTGTATTTTCATGAAAATTATGGTATGTCAGAAACAAACTTGACCTTACAGCAGTTTTTCAAATTCCAAAATAGAGCATTGTCCCATATTTCTGACCTACATTAAAAAATATTTAAACTACATATTCAATCACATAATTATCCAACTTTGTTTTCATTAAATTTGATATTTTCCAGAATCTATTTTCCCAATTAATTATGAATACCATCATTCTAATGAAGACATATTTCATAGACGCAGTGATGTCTGCCATTACAGGTTCACTAACGGTCTCAAACTAAGTTTATAAAGAAAACACAAATATTGTCCTTAATATCTCCATTTTTATAAAAGAAATCAGGAAATGCTCATCATGAATATATTTTTTTACATATTGATGTTTCAGTTTTCAAACAGGGTTAATGGTCAGTTAGCTATTAAATCCCGACATGAATGTACAAGAGTTTCTAACTGGTATCAACATCACATAAATACTTTTCGCCTTGGGTTCAAACACTGCTAGAACCTCCTGGCTACTGAGACGGAGCATCTCAAAAGTCATAAGAAAGAGCTAGTCATTTTACGTCTGAAAAATCAGAGGGTGAAGTCAATTTTGCTTTCCTAACAGAAGAAGGTGAAATTAGCATTTTTCAGGCAACTTACTTGCCCACTTTGCTTGGCACCATGACCCCTGGACTATTTCTGAAATGAATATTATGTGTAGGCATGTACAAAAATAACAAGAGAAAGAGTGAAGCTAACAAGCTTTGTATATTTTAACAAATTTATTTCCTAGTAAACAATGTAAAAATTGGAAATAGGACTCATTGTTTGTGAATATAATCCAAAATTTAATCCTAAGATTGAAAAATACAAGTCCAATCACTAAACAGTTCTAATAGAATCTAGGTTCAAATCTTGATGAAATTCCAATATGGAGGTGATGTCAGATTAAGTCATTGTTACAGATCCTTGATTGAATCACATATTATATCGTTTCCTTTAAAGTCCAGAATAAATTTGCACTTAATTACTTTTTCCCAGAACGTTTATAAATATCTAGCACTTGTTTAGTTTTCTAGAGAATAAATTAAGTTCCAAGAGCAAACTTCAAAAACAAATCTGGCTTCAAAAATATAAATACCTTGTACCTTCTAGTTTTTATCATACGACTGTCTAAATCTACTAGAGAGCATCTGTTTAAAGCTGCGATTTTAGATCCCATGGTAACTCATATGATACGCTATGTGATTTACTAATTTGAACATGGCAATAAAAAAGCCATTTATCATGCATGCAAGAGTAGCCCTGTGTAAGTATCAGATTCTCACTGAAATAAATTTAAAAATAAAACATTGTTCATTCAGACTAACACTTATGCTGAAATGACCTTGGCAATAGCCAATTGTTTTCAAGTCATGTTTAGAAAATCTATGAACCAAAGTGAGCTAAAAATAGTGCAAATGCAATATCTTATATGATCTATACAAACTGAATTTACTGGAAAAATATTGAATCCCATGAAAATAATCTTTACATTAAAATGTAATGAAACAAAAATAAGAATTTTAAAACTAACATGCAAGCAATTTAATTACATATACATAACAATATTCAATAATAATGGATGAGGATCATTTGAAAAGGTGAAAAGCACATCAGTGTACATTTCCACGTCTTGCACAAGTAACCAGGAAAGGAATTCCTGCAACATTCATGCCTACAATGGTAATCTTTAGCTGCAGCAGTATCAGTGAAAGATTTTGCTGATAATTTGATTATCTTCAGGTGTCTGTAGACTTGTTTCTTTTTTAAATTAATTTTGTTATGTTCATTTGACTACTATTTGATGTCTTACAAGGTAACATCACTTAGAGATGTATTTTTCAAGTAGTACATATCATAATAATTATTTTAATGGTTTCATTAAGCACCACTGTATTTTAATACATATTGCAATATGGATTTGGCATACCGCAGTATGGGTTTGGGTGTATCATAGTTCCCCTAGTGGAAAGCATGCAGTCTTGAAGACAAACTGTAAATAAGTCTAAGGAAAGCATGCTGAGGACCTGTTGTAAGTCTAAGGATAGGATGTTGATGACCTGTCAATCCATGGAAAGCATATTGAGGACCTAAGCCTAAGGAAAGCAAGGCAAGGACCTGTTGTAAGTCTAAGAAAAGGATGCTGAGGAGTTGTAAGTCTAAACATCTAAGGAACTCATGTTGAGGATCTATCGTAAGTGTAAAGAAAGCATGTTGAGGACCTGTTGAAAGTCTAAGGAAAGGATTTGAGGACTTGATGTAAATCTATGGAAAGCATGTTGAGGACCTGTTGAAAGTCTAAGGAAAGGATTTGAGGACTTGATGTAAATCTATGGAAAGCATGTTGAGGACCTGTTGAAAGTCTAAGGAAAGGATTTGAGGACTTGATGTAAATCTATGGAAAGCATGTTGAGGACCTGATGCAAGTCTAAGGAAAGCATGTCGAGGACATGTTGCAAGTCCATGGAAAGCATGAAATAAATAAATAAATAAATAAGTAAATAAATCTATGGAAAGCATGTTCAAGATCTGTTGCAAAGAAACTGGAATACAAAGAATTCTTATAGTCCAGTGTAATTTCTGTATAATGATACAATTTGTACATTAATGATTATATATTTGAACAAACAATTCAGTAAATATAAATCCGTCACTTTTTATAAAAACAAATTTTCTTAAGCTATAAAATTTAAAATTCAGCATGATCTAAAATTTTTAACACTGACTTAGAATTACATAGCTGCCAACCCCCAAATACAAAAAATATTGATTGTTTATGACAAAATTGCTGATTTTCAGGATCAAACATTGATTTTTAAAATTTTAATGTATATTTAATTACTTACAACATATACAACCATCAACAAGGTAGGACAGTGCCACACCTACTTACTTATTGTCAGTGTTGCACACTTGCACTTTCTGGACAGACACCCTGTCCATTCAGATGCCCATTCAGAAGGTGCGAGAGTTCAACACAGACACTGGCTGTTTATAGGAGCCTTTTCCACACCTTGTTCATTTTTTCAGATATTTTCAATTTCAATGTACCAACTGTCACTGAAAATCTAAATTCTGTGTGATTTTCTTACTAAACTATTTTCATTCAAGGATATGATCAATCGTTTGCCATTTTACCATCTGGAAAATGGATGCAAAATAAATCGCCAGCAACACTAGTAACTGAAAGAGAAAGGTTCATTATCTAAAAGAAATTTAATAAACCAAAATTTGATTTAATTACATTAAGATTCTCTCTGGAAATTATACACATCCAAGTTCAGGCTGAGTTGTGTATGATGAAGCAGCAAGTTGATGTTTATTAGCTTTATCATGCTCTTTTATTTCATGTATGTCTCCATGAACAATGGCAAAATCACATTACACAATTTCCAAAATGAAAAGTCTTCTCCTTTACTATATGATTTCACTTATTTAAACAAGATGGTACAATTGTCCTTTCAGTTCTGTTTTCTTGTTTTTACTGGTGGAAATCCTGAATATTCTGCTTTCCTATTTTGCATGATTAGAAGTTGAATATTATGAAGATGAAACATAGTGGAAACTGTAACTGTTTGCAAAATCCAATATGGCAGATAAATACAGGCATGGTAGCCTCAATTTTAAATGAACCAATATTTATTGTAGAACTGTATTCCTATATACATGTAATACTTTTCTATCAGAATGGAACAGAGTGCCCATCCTAAACTGAAAATTGGCAAGGAAATTTTCTAATAATTTTTTTTAAATTAAAAAAACTTTGTTTTGCCAAAATATCCCATTCACCCGTATTCAGGTCCAAAATATGGGACAAATATAGAATAATAGGGACAGTTGGCAGCTATGGATGTATTATGTGGACTCAACAATTATGATCAAAAGAAATGTATTCAAAGATCCTGAACAATATTTAAAGATAATCCCTTAATAATCATGAAAATATGGTTCAAAAGACTACTTCCAGACAGGGTTTTTTTTTTTAATCCTGTCATCGGATCCACTTGGGTCATGTATCATGCCATGTCTTTGGGCAAGGCACTTTACTCCAGCTGCCTTTGCACTAAATAACCTACCTGTGTTGCTGTGCCATAAAACAAAAAAACTCAAACTATCCAGTTCACTCAGACCTTTTCTACTTTTAATTTCCAATTTATTCCAAAGCTTAGTTTGTATGGAAAAAAAATCTGTTTGCCTTTCTGGACAATAAATTCTCCCTAAAAGAAAATTACACTATATAAATTATCTTTTTTATAATTTAAGTGGACTAAACTAGAGATAGTTGCAAAGTAATTCATCTTATTAAATAAACAAATGTTGACTAATGACTGGTCAATATCTTGAATGACACCAAAGGCAAACTCTATGATAAATATACAATGACACAAAATGTTTACTAATCAATCATTTAAAAAGTCTACATTATTAAAACCTGTAGTTTCATACATATTTACTGAACATTGACTGAAAAGTGGCATGTGTTTTACCAATCTTTGTAGTTCCTGTGTCTATGCTACATGTTATACAGATTACTCTTAAATTGCAGAAAACCAGATCTGCTGGCTCTTTAGGTGTGTGTGTGATTTGGATTTTTAACATAGCTGAATGAATTTTTCAGTAATATTACTATGTCTGCAGTGTGGCAGTTTATAGTAATGTCTAGCACTGGGGCATCATGCCACAGACATGTAGCATGGTGTACCACCCAATCACATTATCCTGACACCCGGCTGACCAGTCATAACACTAACATCTTAATGCTATGCACCCAGTGAGGCAGCTGTTGGTACCATTTTTAGAAGTCCTTGGTGTGACTTGGCCGGGGATTGAACCCATGGCATCCTGCATCAGAGGCAAATTTTATAACTACTAAGGAAATGGAGCAGTCAGCACATTATGTTACAGAGATATGGGTCTGAGTTGGATTTGCATACAAAGAAAAACTGCTATCCACTAGATTTCTGCAAAAAAATCATTGTTTGACATCTTTCAGATTGTTTTCAAATATAATTTTTTTTCAGTTTCCATTTGTTTCTTATAATGTTTTCACATTTGAAAATCAGGGACAGACCTTTATTTTGAGGGGCAAATTATATAAGTGATCCAGATGGTGTTTGTTACTTATAGGAAGTGAGTGAACAATCAGTGCATGAGGTACATCAAGGGGGCAATTACATCAAGCACCTTGCACAGAATAAATCATCTAGGCACGCATCATAACTTCTATGAATTAACATTTCAATTTTTCCATGCCTATTATGATGAATGTAATCTCTAGATATTTAAGGTCTTTGTGTCTTTTAAGTTGTTTTTATATTATTGTGTTACTATATATTGAATTACTGGCATTCGGGTTGTGTTTAGTATTTGTTCCATTCTGTTTTCTTAACATACATTAAGTATTTGTTATTTTGTGTTTTTTTTTTCTCCATCTTTCTTTTATCTTGTACTGCTGATGCTAAATAAGCCCCACAACACAAGGGTGCTGTGTTCGCTTCTTCTGTACAATGTCTAGCTCAAAGTGCACCCACTATGCAATTACAAAAGGACAGAAGATGATGGATAAACAATTAAACCATAATTAAGACCAAAGTACTGCTACTAATATAGACTGATGAGTGCAAGTTAATGCTTTTCCTGATTTAGTGTTTTTTTCCAACTTTCAGTGTTTCCTGCGAGGACATCATTATCTTCATAGTTGATGGACATAAACAATTTTGTATATAGAATTTGTAAAAATTTGTTTATTGTTATGTGTTCTGTGTTAAGATTAGATATTTTCAGAAGGAAAGATTCTTAAGTAATTTTTTTTGTTTTTGTTTTTTCACTGATCTTAAGGTGCTGTATTTGTTTCTTCTGTACAAAACTTAGTTCACTGACAGTGAAAGTTCAAGATTTTGCTGCTTCTTGACACATATAATACCCTTAGTCATTTTGTTTTAACTCATTAGTTTCGCTAATCGGTACAGTTACACAGTTCATATTGTTTCTCCAACTAGATGCACGGTTTTATATTATACAGCCTCTTGAAAGTGCAACCTTATAAATACAGTGTGTCTAGGCATCATTAAAGTAGTTTAAAAAAACTAACAACTCATTTATCTACAACTATATACCATCAAATGAAAGCACTCAGCTTGGATACCCACAGGTGTCTACTGAAAGGTCAGTTCAAAACCTGACTATTAAGAGACCAGTGTCAGTCCCTGAGATTAGTTTAGAGCCCACTAGCAGTACACATCATGTGAAGACTTACGCCGGCAACTGACATAAAACTACCTGACTGGCTTGGCCACTGGGTAAATTCGCAGACAATTTATAATATGTGAGTTACTGAGATCTTATCTTTTGGGATTTATCTTTGTTTTCATTTAGTAGGCAGAAGTTATTCTGAACACACATATCCCATTTATTGTCAATCTAACAAAACAATGTAAATATCAAGACACAATTTAACAATTTTAATTTAATTTTATTTTAATTATTTATTTTATTTTTATTTTAATTATTTAGGTAATTGTAGTTTCGATCTCAGTGTTTAATTTTCTTTGCTGGACAATTTAACTTTAGCTCTGTAGTTCCGTTTATTTTTTTCCTGTCCTCCATGTTATGAAATAATATTACTGCAGAATGATGGATAAATGATGGGTAGTGGTTTTCTGCATAGAATCGGTTGGGGTCGAATCCCACTAGGGCTGACCTACCAGGTCAGTCACACTAGTACCACTATGGAAGAAAAAGGGAATACATAATAATTGCAAACTGTTCTTTTATGGTTTATTTTAAAAAAAAAGAAACGGGATAAAATTTCATATTTATGTTAATTGCTGCTTTTCATATATTGATATTTCTGAATAACTGTCTTGTATTAATGCTTTATTTCTAAAGACACAATGTATATTACTTAATATTTTTTCCTGTAAATATCCATTTTAATATTTTTGGCTGCAGGCACATATTTGTTAAATGTCAGGAGTGATGACCCAGATGCATGTTTGTCATGATTAACTGAGAAATAGATCTGTGCATGAGGTGCATAAGATTACTATAATATCAAGTGCTATGCACTTCAAAAAATGCCCTAGGCATTTGTTGTCTGTCTCTAGACTATCAACACCTTTATCATTGTATCTAAGGTCTCACTGGATAGTTTCGTATTTTCACCCCCCCCTAATTTTTAAGGTAGAAGGCATGAACCTAATTATGACAACCCTAACATTTATAAATCCACACATAAGCTAAATCTGTTATGTGGGTTACATTTACTTTGAGTTAGGTTTGGAAATGGGTTGCCTTGTTGGTCACTGCCTGTCACAGATAGAAAAGCATTGGAGATCAAATGCGAAACTTGGGCTGCAAATGAGCAGCCAACTTGGCTTACGTATGTACATGTGTCTGCTACAGAGGTAAATATAAAAAAATCTACGTGGTTGAGGGGTGATGAAATGTTAATTTGTTATAGTACTAGTGAACTTTCAAGATCAATAAGGTACATACTGACTCTGTTGGGGTACTTTTCAAAGGAACAGGTTGAAAATAGCTCTTTTCTGTCAAAAATGAATGTAAAAAAGAGGGGTTGGTGGTAGTTTAGGTTCAGTATCAAAACCATCAGTTGCATTAAGAATTAACCTTAATACCTTACTCAGAATCTTACAAGCATCCTTTCAACAGTTTTTGTTTGTATCTTTATTGTAAAATTATGATCATTTTTCTGCAATAGGTCAACGTCGGATGAAAATTTGCCAAAACAAACTGTCTGGTGAGACCTTAATGACCCATGTAATTTTTTCAATCTTGTCAAATTTGATTAGCTAAGCCATAAATCATTTCCTTATTACCTCCATGTCTTGAATCTGACAGTAAGGTACCTCAAAACATACACTTCCTATAGGTTTACCCATAAGTACATGCTAGTAGAAGAAGGGAGCTAACTTAGCACTCTCAGAGTTAACAGCTGATCCAATCTTCTAATGAACAACAAAGACCAAATAAGTTTGATACAATGTGGTTTAATGAAGTATTTCACTTATTCATCTTTCAATATTATCAATACATACTTTTTTAAATTCTTATAATTTAATGCTGATTGCCTTATTATTATGAATTTACATTCCTATATGCTCATGAGGTAATGTTTCAACACATACATTTCATTTATTTACAGACATATTCAGTTATAATGGCCTAAATATACTCTACCCATTTAACACCTGCTGAAAAGCAGCAACTGCATGACATTTTAAAAAAGAAAACTTAAAAAGTGGACACATGCACAATTTGGCTTGGAGCAAAAACATCAGCTGGATATGTGATGATGTGTACACATTTCAGAGAAAAGAAAATAAAACTTCTAGCACACCGTGTACTATTTTTCTTGAACCATCCTAATGTGACTATGTCAAAAAATCTGCATGTGACACATATGTCACAATAAAGCATGCATAGAAATTTTGCATTTATCTTTAGAATCTGCATTGATTAATAATAAACGACAAATTTGTCGCAACATGGGTGAGTGTACAGGACAGTATGGCTTTCTAAAGTGCATATTGTGAGGTAATAATTACAAATTATTTAGGTTTTTCCATTTTACAGTTTTTTTTTTTCTTTATGATGCTGGCTTTAAGCTGTACTCATGTTCATCAGCAATTGCCTCAAGTCCTTCAGTGAAAACAGAGTTTATACATATTGCTTGATAATGTTTCTTCTTGTGGAGAAAGTACCTATTTCTTTTGTAGTGAAAAGTCATTTGCCTCTTACTGTCATATTTTGCCTTCCTGTCAATTTTGTTTAATTGCTTATAAAATGGATCTTGAGATTTAACTTTAATTCCTATATGTTTTGCCAGATGAATGGTAGACTGGCCAGACCCTAATGAAGATGAATGAGCAGCTGAATTACACAGACCAGAAAAATTTCTGCTCCAAACATTAGTTTTTGGAGCATAGGTAAAAACATGGTGATGTAGGCTCTCAGCTTTGTTAGTAGTTGACAATTTTGACATTTGCTTTAAATTTTCTTGGCTACAAAGATTATTTTTTTTTTAGCCTGTAACCTGTCAATGTCTGACATACTGAGTTGAAGATGTTTCCCATAGGGAAGAAATTTAGTACTGTAAGATGCAAAGTGTGCACAACAGACCATTGATCTAGATCGACACATTGTGTGCTGACCCTGGAAGCAATACAATATATTATCAATAGCGGTTTTGGAATTTTGAACAAATACATCATCAGTTGTACACCAAGATTGCTGTCTGACAAGCTTTAACCGAATCCTGGCCCGAATACAGGATGCTAGTTTTTGACAGTACAATCTTTTATCATGTGATTTAGGGCAACTAGTTAATTTGATGTTTTTGATTTGCTTGTATATTGTTCGCAATCTATGAACAAAACATTTGTAGTGCACAATAGGGTGATTTGGTGCAGTAGAATACTGGCGTAAGGCTTTTGCTCTCTGAGAGCTTGCATCACTTGTGATTGACTGCACCCTTAATATTTTACGAGACTGAATGTTTTGTAAATTACTTTTTAGAAATTTTGATTCAGTTGAGGCATTTGATTCTTCACTTTTCAAGTTCTTTTTGCATTTGTTGTTCTTGTGATCACACTTAATTTTTCTGCAGTTTGTTTCCAACTTGCAAGGAAATCACTAATTTCTTCTGGGTATTTATCTCAATTAATGGTGCAAAATTCGGTGTGGTTGCCTCACACCCAGCCTGTGGCCTGCTTGCATAGGAGACATCATATTCAGTATCCACTGCTTCATCATCAATTCTCTCAGCAATCCGATTTATGTGGTGCACATACTGTTGATTTCTTTCCATCTGTTGTTCATTTAGATCTACCATTTTGTCTGATAGGATATTAAGTTTTCTCTGTAATCCATGTGAATCTGGAACCTTAATGTTCATACAGGATAAAACTAAAAGAACATCTGCTATACCATTTTTAGATTTTAAAACTGGTAAAACCAGGGATTCATTTAGAACACCAGCAGAAGGCCCACATGACTTTTTTTACTGTTTCGTATAGTTTCACACCTATAGATTTGAAACTGCAGTTTGTACAAGTCACTGCAGCTGTAATGCACAGCCCCATTCGCTTGGTCATGACAACTTGTGGATTTGGAACATCACACATATGGGTTATAAAAGCTTGAAACAAATGTGTTAATTTTTTAAAATTGATAATCACATTTTCATCAGATTCTAAGAATGAATGACTGCCTTCTTGATGTTCAGGGTTTTCATTTCTTCTAGGCCTCAAGGTGTATGGTAACACACTTGCTGAAGAGACATTGCTGGCATGGATGACATCAGATGTTTCTTCAGGATTTAGCCGTATCAGTTGTAGTGTGGATCTCTCAGGTTCAGGTGCATCTGCATCAATTTCACTGGTGCTTAGGTAACTTGAAAGAAATGAATGTCCCTTTCTAAATTGTGTTTTTCTCCTCCCCTGATTTCTTTAACATGAATTTCTTTTCACTTTATACTTGAGTGTAGGCATGTTTCACTCACTAGGAAAATAAACTTATCTGCAGCAGCTTCAGCAACAATATGAACTGGCCAGTGTGAAAATGACCCAAAGGTGACCTTAGAGGTGTGAAAGTACATCTTCCATACATATTGTCTACTCCTCAGATGTGCTGAGTCTGGGTATAGAATTTCACTGTTGAAGTTTCCTAACTGAATTGGTTCCGTTTAAAAACTTTGGTCAGTGAATTTGAGGTTACCTGAGGAGTTGTCTCCCTTATACCTTTGCCTTGGATTTCTCTTTTTGTAACACGGATATGACCTTCTTTATTAAATAATTGAGAGAATACTGGTCAGTTTATATATGCTGTGCATCGTTGTTATTCTTTAAAGTACTTAGCATGTACATTCAGCAGTTATTTTACAAGAGATTCAGCTTGGCTTTTTGTGCATCTTTAATTCACTACTATTTCAGATTTCATGAGGAGTTGTATTATTATTGCTGTCAGATATATCTGATATCACCCGGCACTAACAATTCAGGGTGAATTGGTTATGAAAAATGATGAAACTGACATGTTATAAGGAATTGGTATGTTTCAGTGGGGAAAGTAGTAGTTGAAGTTTGAAGCTGTCTCATAGCTGTTGCTCAGTTTGATGGCGTTTGCTCATCGATAAAGGCAATTAGCAAAAGTAAAGAAACAAACTTGAATTCTACACATGTTGAGGTGGCGTTTTATTTAGAAATGCCCAAAGTTTTGAAAATAAGAAGATTTTCTCTTAATCAGACTGCTATTGAAATTATTAAGGTCTCACTGGATAGTTTAGTATTTTGACACCCCTAATTTTTAAGGTAGAAGGCATGAGCCTAATTATGACAACCCTAGCATTTATAAATTCACACATAAGCTAAATCTGTAATGTGGGTTACATTTACTTTGAGTTAGGCTTGTAAATGGGTTGCCTTGTTGGTGACTGCCTGTCACAGATAGACTAGCATTGGAGATCAAATGCGCAACTTGGGCTGCAAATGAGCAGCTGACTTGGCTTACGTATGTACATGTGTCTACTACAGAGGTAAATATAAAAAAATCTACGTGGCTGAGGGGGTGATGAAAAGTATGTTAATTTGTTATAGTACTAGTGAACTTTCAAGATCAATAAAGTACATACTGACTCTGTTGGACTGCTTCTCACAGGAACAGGTTGAAAATAGCTCTTTTCTGTCAAAAATGAATGTAAAAAAAGAGGGGTTGGTGGTAGTTTAGGTTCAGTATCAAAACCACCAGTTGCATTAGGAATTAACCTTAATACCTTACTCAGAATCTTACAAGCATCCTTTCAACAAAAATCATTAGCTTTTGTTTGTATCTTTATCGTAAAATTATGATAATTTTTCTGCAATAGGTCATCGTCGGATGAAAATTTGCCAAAACAACTGTCCGCTGAGACCTAAACCTATTATGACAATACAATTTGCAAGAATTGTTTTATCTGGATGTTTAGGGTTTTCATATCTATTGTTATTTTTTTATTATAGTGTTGTTATATATTGATTTACTGGTGTGTCGGTTGCATACAGTATTTGTTATGTTCTGTTTTATTATTGTAGATTAAGTATTTGTTCTCTTTCCCTGTAATTTTTTCTTCTGTTTTTCTTTTGCTTTGTATTGTTGATGCTAAATAAACCCATGACCAGAGGGTGTTGTGTTTGTTTCTTCTATACAATGCCCACCTCACATAAGTATTTAAATTTAAAGACATTATCACAGAGCATTGGTCAGTTTTCTAAGCCATTACATCTGACCCGCCAGTGCCAAAACAGTTCTACGATGGAATATTATGCCTTCAAAGACAAGCACTGCTAGAACATTAGAAGACATTTCCAAAGAATCAAGATCAGTTGTCCTTATAACTATAGGCAATGATTTTATCCTCTCTGCCAAGTCGAGTAATGTCTAAGCAGTGGCTTTTGTTCAGAAATGCTTTTCTTTGGTTCTTGGGTACTGAAACTGCTGCATAACTTCTAAGGATTTAATGTTTTATATTCTTTTGTAAACAAATCCAATGACAACAGAAAATTCAGGTCTGTTAGTAACTGAACTAATGTCTCTTCAGCCCAAATCACTTCTAAAGTTTTTAATGTTCTTTGGGGTTTTTTTACCATAATGCAGTATTTTTCACATGTTTTTCAGAGTCTACATGATGTAAACAGCCATTGTTACCATCAGATTTTTATTGAGAACTCAGCTTGCCAAATTTCAAAAAGAAAAGTTAATACCCTTCACATCCAACTTAAATGAGTACAATCACAAGTATTCATTCATTAAGTTTTGTTTGTGCTCTTTTTACAACAGGTATTTTGGTTAAACTATACTATCTTTTAATCCAATTTCAGATGATTCCTCATCTAAATCACTTAATTTTCATTTGGACGCCATTAATAGGCACTCAAAACTCTTCTGGGGTGAAAAAATATACTATGCAAATATAGAATGGTAGCAATAACATGTAAGGAAATCCAACTGTCCTTTAGGATAAGTCTGGTTCCCTGACCTTCCACCAAGGTACAGTAGAATGCAAAGCTTGGAACCAGAACCAGACCATTATCTCCTCAGTTGCATAAATTCAGTATCGTTTATTCATCTTCTTTCCGAAGAAGGTTTGAACATAATTACTTTTCATATTAGCTTTATTTTAGATTATGATTTAATATCTAAAAGTAATGAATTAAAAGTAAATTAGTCCTGAAGTTGAAGCAAAAGTAATCTAGCAGAATATAACAGCTGCCATATTTGGGTTCCTTCACACTGCACAAGTTTTAGGAATACCCACAATCCATTACTCTGTAGTATTCCAGTTTGATGAACTTACAATTAGTGTGCATGTGTTCAGGCAGTAATCTGAAAATCAGATTATTGAAATGATATGAGAATACGTTCATGGCATTTCAGTTCTTAAAATGCATGTCTTGTTAAGTTTGAAATTTTCCACCTTTTCCGGAACATGCAAATGAAATCTGTATTTCTGGAACACAGTGATCATTAAAGTGATTATCTGGAACAAATACACAGGAACCAGGATGGCAGTCATGTTTGCTGTTAAAATTATTTGCTTCAGTAATAAAATCTAACCTTCCAGTTTCTCATATTTATCACCAAGAATCATAGTGCTAGAAATGATATTTTCAAGTTCTTTCTTCAGTCTCTTCCTGTTATTTCTTAAAGAATTCAATTCCTTTCTCCTCTTGCTACACCAATCCTTTTCTTCTTTCTTCTGCTGCTCTCTTGCATACCTCATATATCAAAACTTTCCTTCCTGGTAGAATTTATTATTTCCTGAGTTGTTGACACTTTAGAATGCTCCTACAGACAGTGTACTCGTTGAAAAGCCTCCCTGCAACAAGAGGATCACAGATGAATGTTGACCACTTTCAAGTAATCATAGCTTGGACCACCAGTCTGGCTTTTATAGCCATAACAAATTGAAGCTATAAAAACCGGGCATTCTTATGAAGTTGCAACATCAAATTGACGCTAATGTATAGAACACAAATATTCCTGCAAAAAAGACCGTGACTGAAACTATGTCTGCCTATGACAGTTCACATGGTTTAAAGACCTCTGACCTGGCAAATTATCTCGTGTAATTTTGTACTGCTAATGCTGTACACTGATCCTTTGTCACCAAGTTGGCTGATGCTGAACCTCCATTATGAGAGTCCATGGGTCTTTCAGGGTGTGCCAATTGGATTACTGACTTCCTTTTCCTGTTTCCAGTAAGTTCTTCATTTATTGTTTGATGAACCAAAACATCTGTTAGTAATTGTCACTATAAAGCTGAAAATACCAATAAAAAAAATTAGGATAAAAAGGAAGGACTATTAATGAATTTTTGTACTTGTTTTCAAAACTAAGCACTTTTTCCAGGCAAACTAAGGTTGAAAAGAAATATGTAAAGACTGGCATGACCCATGTGTTTTACATTCAGTTGTTAACATGCACCTTCTTATATTTTGTTCTATCCACTTTGCTTCTCATTCTGTTTCCAATTAGTCTCTAGATAAAGCTGAGTCTGATGTGACAGGTGATTTCTCCGCATTTTAATTTTTTTAGACTGCTTTTCCTTTTTTTGTTCAGACTCTTCAGGTGACTCTGGTGGAACAAGTCCATCTGTTACTTTGTAAAACACCATTGTCGAGTCTGTATCACAAACTGCCAGAATCAAGCTGAAATTGAAAAAGAAAATACAGAATTTAAGAAAAGGATATTCAAGAAGGTAGATTCACTTAATGAACTGAACTGAATAATATTATATACCATAATCCATAATATAATATATGCCACAAAACAGCAGTGTCTTTTACAGTGTGTGAGATATGGTGTAAGCTTAATCAACTCACTTCATTTACAGGTTTTAGACTACAACTTTACAACAATTAACTTACACACATCTTTTATAAGGTACTACATGTAAAATTTGGGGTGGGGGTAGCAGAGGTGATTTTCTCTTCAGTGATTTTATTTTCTCTATTGCATGATAAAACTTGTTTCCCAATAATATACCAGTTATGTCATGGCATTATCTTGCTATAAATCAGAGCAAGATATCTGTACCAAACAGAATTCAGCATCAGGCCTATATCTCAGAACATCAAATTGTTCGATCCTAATGTAATTGCAGTACACTGTAATGTGATATATTCAGAAATACAGCTGTACAAAATTTGTTGTGGTTCTCAGCTCTACTGGCAACCATTTTTCTCAACATGACAGCATGGTCAAGCAATTGAAAGCATTATTAATATATATTAAAAATTATAATGTAATTTCATATATTTTCCAACAACAAAATCTGATAATTAAATTGTTGCTCTTGTTACCTACTGCATGATACCAGATTTATATGTTAAGTAAGAAATTAAACTTCTCTGTACATATGTGCATACAAAATTTCTGTGTACAGTATAAAGTAGTGTTTTGAATAATCATGATGATAGGTGAAAATGATGCACCTGCTGTGTATCAAGAAAAATAACAATACATAGCCTGCAATACATTACTGATACAGTATTTTATATTAGACAGACAATGACTAAATTGTCATTTTCATTTTTGAATACTTCCAAATCTTTAGTTTTAATTTCATGTGGTCCTAGGTGGTCATGAGGTCTGTTCTTCCCATGATATTCCCATGTGGGTCAATGGTTCTTCCCATGGTATTCCCATGTGGGTCAGGGTTCTTTCCATGGTATTCTCATGTGGATCAGTGGTTCTTCCCATGGTATCCCCATGTGGATCAGTGGTTTTTCCCATGGTATTTTTCCCAGGTTCTTCATCCACCAGACAAGCTGAATGAATGTATAGCCTATCATGTGCTGAAAAACAGCATTAAACCCACAATGACAACCAGTTTTATGTGCTCACTCAAAAGAGAAGAATTAATGCAATTTTCTTATGCAAGAAAATCTCAACTAGAGCAAGTTGAAATATGGGAGTGGATGTAACCAATGACCAAATTCTTCACAATGCGTTTCTTGCAGACGCAAAACAACTGCCATGGCAAAATGCACTGTTTCTGGCAGTGAAAAATGAAATTACTGATAAAACCCAATCAACTGCTACAAACTAAGACAGTGGCTATAAACTGTACCTCATCTACTTTGGAATCTACCCAACTTACTTGTTCTGTGCTAATGTTTCTTTTATCTTGCCATCAATAATTATATATATATATATATATATATATATATATATATATATATATATATATATATCAGAGGAAATGGAGACATTCCAAACTTGTTGCCACATACAATTTAAGTTCTCTGCAGATTATTAAAAAGCCACCTTTACACAAAGTTTCTATGCTGCTGTGTATACATTTGCTATGTTTATAAAATTGTATAAAATTATAGAAAAATTAATTAATGAAATTAATATGATGCATTTATGATGTTACTTAGTGATGTTGTATTATTTTAAATATAAAGATGTCATCCGTTTCTTTCAAAACATGTTGTGCCAGAAGACATATATTAAATCAAAACTAATTGCACTGAGTTATCAAAGACTGTGTTGTTTTTTTTAATCCCAACCGATTCATCAGCTGAAGAAACAACACAAACCCAGATCTGATGGCAAAATATGCTATGGCAGATCAGGTTCTTTTTTGTTTGTAATTTGACTCAACTTATAAGAGAATTTATAAGGTACGGAACTGATGGATGGATGGATGGATGGATGAATGGATGGATGAATAAACATACTAACATGATACACTCCATTTATTGCAGATATAAAACTGTACAGAGATTTATTGCTAAATGAATCTTCAGATAATCACTTTTACATGTACCAAGCTTTATCAGAATCCAACCTAAAACTGCAAGACAAGTTATGTTTACAAGGTACTGTTACAGACTTCATAAAACTGTAAGAAAAGGGGAATAACTCTGAAAAATCACAGAAACAAAGTTATTTATCACTGGGCAACTTTAGATATTATTATCCATAATATGTACCAAGATGATCCACATCAACTAGTTGCATTCACAAGATTAGAAGGGAGATGGTGATGAGAAATGAAAACAGAAAGGATACAAATTTGCTTATAGAATGAAAATCTAATTCGACCATCTACTATCAATAAAAAGAAACTTACCAAATATAATTTTATAAGTTCAACGACTTTCTGACTTAATTTATAATCATGCTAACTAACTGGAACTGGAAATTCTAAATCAGAAAAGTTTAAAACAAACCATGTCATGAAACAATGCAAAACTTCCTGCCAATAATAACATTTTTGTCTACATCAAATAATTTTCACATAATCAAGCTAATAAGCTATCCTGGGGCAGACAAACAGCAGCAGGGTTTGAAACTAACTTTTTTATTAACTAGTCAAGTGGACTAACAGGACAAAAGACAAACTAGTCTGCAGCAAAGTCCACAAAATACATGTAAGTAACACAACAATTAAGATTTATAAACATAAATTATACTGATTTGCCATCAGTTTGTCCTAAATCATAATCTTCTCCATCAAATTCTGAATAGTCCTCCATTACAGTGGTCTTCTTTTGTCTCGGTTCACAAAGAGTTCCAAAAATATATAGCTGGCATAATCAGTAATGTCTTCAATTAAAAAGTTAATTATTAACAAGTTCTTCAATACACAGCTGCACAATCTGTATCTCAAATCAGATTTTCTCATTTTCAATTCACTGAATCCCTGCTCTGCATCTGCAGACAAGGCTGGAAGGGTCAACACAATATCCACTTGTGCAAGAATGTTAGTGTGACCTTCTTGAAATTTCTTGTTAACATCACATCATTTTAAGTTCTGTACCTGACATCCACAAGTATAAATTAAACTTTTTAAGAGTTGACATTCCTCTTCAACCTTGTCTGGATGGAAGCTTGCCATTGTCATTACTGGGGAAACTCTCCTTCAACCTTGTCTGGATGGAAGCCTGCCATTGTCATTACTGGGGAAACTCCTCTTCAACCATGTTTGGATAGAAGCCTGCCAATGTCATTACTGGGGAAACTCCTCTTCAACCTTGTCTGGATAGAAGCCTGCCATTGTCATTACTGGGGAAACTCCTCTTCAACCTTGTCTGGATAGAAACCTGCCATTGTCATTACTGGGGAAACTCCTCTTCAACTGTGTCTGGAAAGAAGCCTGCCATTGTCATTACTGGGGAAACTCATCTTCAACCGTGTCTGGAAAGAAGCCTGCCATTGTCATTACTGGGGAAACTCATCTTCAACCGTGTCTGGAGAGAAGCCTGCCATTGTCATTACTGCAGAAACTCCTACCAGCAGGGTAGTTACATCCTCATCACAAATCCAATATGATTTGAGTCTCTTGGCCATAAACAAAAATCTGCCAAATATTGTGGCTTTCAATACATCACATTGCTGTTTGTCAAATTGGGCATCCAAGTGTTCTGCTAAACTGTTGCTATGTCCTCTCTAGTATGAAATGATAACTACACTGATGTTGAAGAACTTTGTTCTTTTAGTATAACAACCATGAAATTCTTTTATAGGTCTATTACCAATATCCAGCAGAAACTTTTTAACCTAGGTCTGTCTCTTAATTTCAACTCTTCCAAGACAACAAATGTTGCAACAACTCTCAGGTACACTTCAGACTCCAAACAAGACTATTTTTGAAAAAATAATGACAACTTGGACAGTAAATTTATGACATCTGCCAAAAAGTGGACATAATTAACAAGATGCAGTTCTAGCCAACCTTTTCAGATAACCAGCTGTTTTCCAAGTAGCTTCAGGTCTTCTAGGTGAAGGCTGATCAGTTTTAGTCAATGTCTGGATATGGCTGACTATTGCTAGATATGATTTCCACAAATTGTCCAAAGCCCTCTGCCAATGTGTCAATTATCTAGATGCACCAACATGAGTGGGGACTATCTTGGTGATTCCCAGCACCTTACATGCACCTAACAAATAACGTCTATTTAAAGGGCTATTCTGATAAAAATAATAAAGTCCTGTTAACAGCTCCTCAACTTTTTGTACAGATAGGCTTTTTTTGCAATGGCAGCTATGTAAGTAAATTTTTCCAGTATGGATAGCAGTTCCATCAGAAACAAATCCAACAAGTTTACTTTTGTAATCAGGCATCAATAGCACCTAAAATCCTTTAAGCATTAGCCCATGAAACTTCTGTCATACCCAAAAATGAAGTGCATATTTGCCCACCCATGGCAGTTCTCATGTAACCAACTTTTTGTTCATGGAACCCTTTATTAGTGTAACCATCTGTGATAATACTAATAAATTTTGCTGATTTAATCTTTTGTTCAAGTTTATTTACTGCACACTGTGCAATAAATTTTGAAAACACTTGTGCTTCTTTGTCATTGACCAACATCAATTTCCTTTTTGGCATCCAATCGGACCATTCACATATAATTGCTAAACAGCCTTCACATTTTTACTTGGGTGTGTACAAACCTAAACAAAACTGACATTCTTCCAACAACTTTTTGTGTTTAACATCTTGACGATTTAACTTGCAGATGACCGTCTTCTGGGTTTTGATAATTCTTGACTCGTGATAATGCATATGTGATGGATTTGTGATATGGTTTTATAGTATACTACTATTGCTTCCAACTGTAAAATGGAACATCCAACTACAAATGAGCTTTTTTATCCTCTTTTTTTTTTAATGATCTCTGCAGACGCTGCAAAACATGATATTTACTTTGAGGTTAAAGTTAAGCCATGGTCGACCGCATTTCCACTTCTCCAGAAAAGTTCAGTTCCTACTTTCTTTATCATACTGTGGGTTGCATTCCCTTTTGTCCTTGTTATTGTCAGTCTTCAGCCTTTTAGCTTGATTTTCCACACCATATACAAATCACCACATTGTTCTCTTCGCCTTCTTTGTTTAACTATGTTTCTGGTCAGTGTGACTATAACGCCTTGTACACCATTTGTAATGCTTAATATAAAGTGCCTAGGTGATCTGGATTTACATATGGGAGTTACAATAAGTTCAGAAACTAAAAATGGCAAGTTATTTGTCTGCATTTCTGTTACGGAATTCATAAAAAATAATAGAATAGCAATCTTTAAAATAATTACATGCGTTCATTTTTTTATTAATTAGGTGGACTTGTATTGGAACATATTTATTAGTCCATGAGGAAACCTATTAGTTGCTGACTAACATCCATCTGTTTTGAACCTTGAGCAGTGTAGGTAGGAAATTTTGAAATGCATCCATTGTATAGTTCAACTAATTTGTCAAAGTTTTATTAATTCTAAACTTTTAGTGACCACAGTTTGCATGGAACAATGTTATTGTTCATTATACTCACCCCTTTGTTGGTGAGTTATCCACCTTGATGATTTGAAGGTACTGTTGAATATCAGCTGGACTCAAGCTGGAAGTGCTTGAGATTGGAAGAATTATCTCCCTTGGACTGCTCTTACTTGATTGACCAGAGAGAAAGAAAATGTTCATCTCATGGCAGCCATGGGTTTTGACATTCCACCATCCTCTTACTGCAAGTAGAAAATATCAAGACCATTCTCTTGATGCCATTACACAGAAATATGTAATTTAGCAACAAAATAAAATACACAATTTAGCAATGCAATAATAATTTTGAAAAGGCTTGTGATTCATTGATTAGAAAATATAATTTAGCATCAGTGACTTTTGTATCACATAATGAACGTAATTTGGGATACTGCCAGTTTCTTCTGTATGTAGCTTTCAAGACACTTTTCATTTCAATTTCTGTCTTCAATTCTCTGATATTTAGAAAACAAATACTGAGTTGTTGATCCATGATTCTTCATAACAAAAATATTCAATTACTTATAATGAAAACTGATTGAATTTCATGGATATCAATTTTCCATATTTTTGCAAACAAAAATTATATTTTCAATGACACTTCATGAACTGGATGAGTCCTATCATTTCTGAGGTGCCTGGAGCTGACCTTATGTAGCCTGTAACTGTCACATCATTTGTAGCAACAGGATGTTGGAACCATAAATCTCCACAAACAAGAGACAGAAAAAATGTAAACATGATCTTACAGTGATCCTCACCAGAAAATATTATTTTATGTGCATCCATGTCTTGCAAAAAGCAACAATTTCCATTCCCTCTGTTATATAACTTGTGCTGTTCATAGATACTATCAGCGTTTGAATGAAAATCTCGTCAAAGGTATAAAAAAAACCTTAAAATAGATCCAAAACCAACATTAGGACTGCAGTTTTACAAATGACTGTTGATAATAGTAAAACTATTGTACTAGTGGAGCCTTCATCATCTTAAGATGAGATAACGGTTACATGTAAGATAAAACATAATTTTGAGCAACAATGGCTGAAAACATACCATGATGACCAAATGTGCAAAGAAAACCAATAACTTTCATAACAGTACACTGAGAAGGCATGCTGGGTTGCCAGAAAACAAACTATTGATTGAACTCCAAATGCTATCCAAATTTGTGAATAGCATTTTGTCCGAGTCTCAACATATCTTAATTCTGAGATCATGTGCACTGTTTATTCTGCTACACTCAGAAATGAACACAATTATGAAACCTAAAATTGTTTACTTCATGTACTCTTATAAATGACCACAAGTACATCTCTGGGTATTTTTTCCTCTGAATTCAATCACTGTAAATATCAGTATATTTTCCCAACCAGCTGCAAGTCAAAGCCTTTGAACTTGCCCCCCAGCTATTGCATTGTGTTTTTTTTATTTATTCTTATAATGACAACATGTACATCAAGGGGTCTTTCCTGTATTCACTGGCACTTGATTCTGTTGATAAATGAATGTATACACTCAAAGATTTTTGCCACCCACCTATTACATGTGTATGGAGGACTCCAGCCTAAGTGATTTTCTGCATCTCAGATACATATTGGTGTCAAAATACATATGATTAAGCATTCCAGAGACCTCAGGAAGGATCACAACACCAGGTAAATTTTAATGCAAATTTACAAACAAGACAGAACACCAAAAATACAACTTAAGTGTGTACATTGGCAGAGTATAAAGACATCCTATTTTTAAAAAGACAAATAACTTCTTAATTTAAGAGAAGACTTAAAGCTAAAGAAATTCATGCCATTGGCATTTTGAAGAATTCCACCATTCAGTATGACTTGGGTGCTACCTGTTCAGAGGTAATGGAGAGCCTTTGAAAATGTTGAGAAGTCTTATACATAACCTGCAATATTCGTCAGTTGTGTCAGCAATGGCCTTATTGGTTTCAGTGTGTTGTCTGTGAATAATAATTAATCATCAATAATGAAATTAGGATCAATAAAATGGCATGAAGTTACTTGCACCTTTATTCATGTTATAGGGGTCGTTTCCAAGGAATTTAATGCCATATTATAAAGAAATTTCAGAAAATAAAAAGAAATAAAATTAAGCTATAGTTTGTTAAGCATTTTACTGACTTCCAAGACTATCATCTCATTGTAACAGAATTGAAACCGAGTGGGAATTCTGTTTGGACTAAATGAATAACAACAACACAAAGTGATGCATGATTGAATTTATAAAATTTGTTACTAGATATATATATAAACAAATTCTAAGACTTACACATACACTACTATCATATGACTAATACAATATTCTACATACACTCATGAAATGAAAACAAAAATATGATTTAACCTAACAAATGTTATCACATGCTATGAGAAAAAATGAAACGCACTGAAATATGAGATCCACTTAATCTCGTAAAGTATTTAACCAAGATTCACAAAATCTCTTGAATGAAAATGAGCAATACTCAAATGTTATTTCTGACACTTCGACCACTTCCTGCATTCAACTCAAATGAATGAACACAAACATACGTTCCTCAACTGGAATCCACTTCCGAAACTGACTACAGTTTATGCAATATATGAATTCAAATCTGTGGTTGATTCTTATTAGATAACGAATCTCCTGCTAGGCTTCGACCGTTCCACTGAGGCTTCATTAGTCCACTAATGTACAATGATATCTGATAATGTTCATTAAGCTATCTTAATATCCGCTATCATATGGGCTACAACAATGGGATCCAACAGACTCCAATAGCTCCTATAATTCACAACAGACTCCTGCAATCACAATAGACTCCCGCTATCACAATAGACTCCTGGGATCTATATTAATATCGAACTGTCTATAATGGTATCGAACAGGCTACTATAGTACCCAATGGCTACTATAGCATCCAACGGGATCATTCGTATCCAAAACGAAAAGAAAAAGCTACAATAAAACAAAACTATTTGTTAATAAAATGGTAATAAGAACAAATGCTAAAAACTAAACGTCACCCGACAGGACCCAAAACCGAGAAATAGTTTCACAAATCAAATAAGATGAAATTTTGACACTTACCCCTATGGACTGAGACGATGGTAGAAAGTTTGCCTACCACTGACGAAATCCAAATGACTTGTCTCTTAGTTTACAATGTATCAAGCTTAAGACCATAGGAGTGATTAATAGTCATAGTCAAATATCCACATAATCTATGCTTTCCAATGGCTCTCCGCCTGCATGTAATTTTGAATCACACTACCGGGTAGTCAGTGATTCACCCCAGGTAACATTGTAGGCCTGTACAACAAATAAAGTATAAAATAGATTAAAGGCAAAACCAAGTTATTTTTAGCCTTATTCTGTAACACTCATCAATCCTATTAGTCAAAATTAATTATAATGTGCTATTTTAAAGTCATATGGCCAAAATATGAATACAAATGGCATGAATATAATAATAATATCCATACATATGTTTTTAATAAACTTATAAAACACTGATTTTTAACATACATACATACATGAACATATACATATATACATACATACACACACATACATATATTCCATCATATACACATGCATAAATGCATGCATACATACATATATACATACATACATACACACATGCATACATACATAATTTGTTGCTTTACTCTACCTTCTCCCTAATCTGTCCATGTTGAATCGCTTTTTTTTACCTGGAAATGATTTTTTATTTCATTAATAGTCAAAGCAGCAAAACAAAACTTTGAATTTTGAAGACTGTGATGTTGCATGTATTGAGATGCGACTGATTTCGTACTATATCTACATACCCTCACACAAGTTGAGGTAGACTAGGATAGTTAGGTCCATCTGTGTTGGGTTGTCAATGCCATATTCATTTAACTCAGCACTCTGTAAAAGACGTGTCCATTCATTAAACAAGCTTATCAGTCATATAGTCAACACATGAAATGAAAATCTTGTGCTGGTAAGACTTGTTCATTCACTAATGTAATTTTTATGCTCAATATGGGACAGTAATGAAGTTACTAATTATAATGACAAGAATGGTGATAAAGGCAATGGGGATAAAGGGAAAATTCATGAAATACATTAAAAATAAGGGTATGTGTGACTTTAAAAACAAAACTGCAACAAAAATTGTTGTAGTAAATCAATGTATATGCAAATATAACAGGCTTTCTGACTGGCAGTAGTTATTCAATATACAAGAAAATGCAACTTGCTTTCTGATTGGTCGAATGTCAAATTTTGACTCTAATGTGATATTATGACACTCCCTTTAACTTAAGTCAAACACAAGGAGACATATATTTAATGCTTCTGATACCTTTGACTGAAGACAATAAGTCTGATGATGCTAGACATTTATTTATGTTTTACTGTTTCATCACTTTTGCTACAACTAAGTATAGATGATAAACACATCCTTACAGCTAAATAGTGATGGCAAACACACATTTACAACACCCTAAATTCCTCAGTACAAATTTGGAAAGAAAACTTAAAGCTGATACAATACCAGAAAATGACAATGCAGGCTCTCCTTTTCACTCATGATGTGATCGATGTCTTTTATTTCTCTTCCTGATTCAGAATGTTATCTGGATTTTATCTGAAAATAATAATTTGCTCAATACTTTGCTTTCAAGGAAAGGCACATAGGCTAAAAAAAGTTCATATAATATCATAATTCAGTATTCCCAAAATACAGATGGGAGTCAGAATGTTTCATTGCATAGCAAGCTGGTTTCATGACCAAAAAGGTGAGGGATAGAATCTTACCTGGGTCAGCTACCATGGTGCATCTTTGGGAAAGGCAATTTACTCAGACTGCCTCAACATTAAATATCATGTGTTGCATGTGTTGTTGTGCCATAAATAACCAAACTAACAAAACTAAAGAATACTTAATTATAGCATGTTTCATTTAAAATTATGATACTGCACACAAGAGTCCTTCATTATAAAAGAATTCTTTAAATATAATAGTCTTTCATTATAAAAGCACTTCTAATACAACACACTTTAAATGGAGAGTACTTCCTTATAACCAGGTTCCATTTCAATGAGTTCTGGTCATTGAGCTTATGTTTTTGTGTACCAGTACAATTATATGTATAATGAAATTCATTATAAGGCAGTCTACTCCATGGCACCTATGGATGTGCATTATCTACAATTGTATGCATATTTTACAAGCCAGTATACTCCATTACTCACATGGATAGTGTAATATATACCAGTTCAATTTATATGTAAAATATACTTTATTATACAAGGGAGGCTACTCCAAGACTCCTATGGATAGTAATATGATGAAGTTCTGTTTTCTGTTTTATCCATAGATCTATTATAATTCTTGATATAAATAACAATAAATCACTAAATGTTTGTAGCTCTTTAGCTTTCTGTCCTATAACCATTTCAATCCCATGGTAAACATCAAATATTAAATCAAAAACACCTATTAAAGATTCATCAGTCTAAAACGAAAAATCAGGTTATTACTATCATAAAAACAACAGCAACTATATTAGTATTACAGTAAAACTTGTATTAAAAGGCCACTGCTGTTTGATGCAACCTGTCTTGAGATACCACACTTTTAATGAACAAATTTTGATTATATAGCAATATTACCTGCTATGAGACCACCTATCTGGAGACACCATCATTTGTTAGCAAAAGAGGTGGTCTTTCAAGACAGGTTCTACTGTATCACATGTTTCATACAGAATTGCAAATTCAAAGACTTTCCCCAAACATTCTAAGATCACATAGATTTCCAAGACCTATTTTGGCTAACAGTTTGTATGCAAGATCTGTTTCATCAGAAAGTGATGAATGCACTGTATTTTCAGCATGTCCTTGGATGGTTAAAAAGAATTATTCCTTTTGCAGTCTGAAAACATTAAATTCCATAATTTAGTGTCCAAAAATAAACGTGAATAAACTACAGATGATAGAATTACCCTTCCCCTAAACAAAACAGCAGTCATGCAACCAGATAAAGTGGGTGACTAAGTAACCAAAAGATGAAAAGTTTGCCTTTTCTGCTAGAAAAGTGAAAAATTACTTTGCCCTATGAAGTATGTATGTTGAATGATCCTAGGTTTTGATATGCTCCCAGTTATTTCCAGTGTTATAATGCAGCCCAAGGCAAAACATAGGCATCTAACTATCCAATAACTGGTGTTGATTTCACTTTGGCTCACAAACAAACCCTAGCACATTCATGGCCATGTTTTGATAGCTGATTGACCATTAACCCCTTCCCCAATAAGTTATAGCTGAGATGTGTTTTATCTCTGGTTATTGGTACTACCACTGGCCAATGTCCACATGTAATCATTTGATGATAAAAACATAAAAGTTTGCTTTGAAACATAAACAATAGTATGTAAAAAGCAATTTGTGTTTTAAGAACAAAATTCATGACCTTAATTCATGTTCTTCATAAACAATTTGAAATCATAAGAAAACCTCTCATCTGGAAATAATAGCAGACATCACTGTGGCTAGGAAGTACCACTTTGTTAGATTGCTTGCTTTTATAAACATTTGGGCAAATATATTATGGAAAATATTCAACTTAGAATGCAGCATCTAAACATGTTATTAATGATTTGCTAAAAATGCAATTATGTATGTCCCAATGTATGGGACAATACTATGTTGTGGAATTCAAGAAGAGTTGTAAGGGCAACGTTGTTTCATTGTTTTTTAAAATACAGAAAAAAAAATACAGCAAAGCAAATAATATTTTACCAGTCCCTGATGTTACTACAGAGACAAATAATAAAACTATAACTTTGCAATCCTATCAAGTGGACTGTTGTAACGAAACTATAATGTGATTAGATACATTCTAAAAGCCCCTCTATCTAAAAACAGATGCACTCCAGTGTTTGTTGTTTAAATTATTGCAGAAAGAAGGTTTCAGTTCATTCATACATCGACTTTAATACTTCATGAATAGACACAGTAATCTTTCATTAGCAACCAAGAAATTGAGACAAACAAAATGTTATGCTGATGTGTACATTTACTCTCATGTACATTTCACAGGGTTGTTCCAAAAAAGTTTACAAATTCAACTGCCACTTGATAATGAACTTCCATAAAGTAAAAAAAATCTTATTTACGGGTAGCTGATTAAGCAGTTAAAATTCATTACAATGTATAAATTCTAGTTCTCTGAAATCATGTGGCCAAAATACACTGCATATGAATATGAGAATTTTTATATGCATACAAAACATGTTTATAATATAAGTATTTGAAAATAAAATATTGCTTAAAACCAATGTTTGATGCATATATATACATACTAGGGAAAGACAGCATAATTCAGAAATGAAATCTTATTTGCTTCGCTTCAACTTCTTTTTTGTTCTCACTTCTCCCTGTTCAGTTCCAAAGGATTTGAACTTGTTTTTTCCTTCTGTAGAATAAAGCTTTTTGTCAACATCAATCTCATGTCAAGTACCTATGAGTCCTAGTTCAACAATGCAAGACCTCGATTCTGATATTTATGTTTTGGACATCGATACATAAATCATAACTATCAGTGTAGAGGTCTTACATTGTAGGACTACTAGTTTATCCTAGTACTATAATATAAGACATATCACATGTTATTTATGTTTTAATTCTACCAGAAGTCTAGAACATAAATATCATCGTTTAGGTCTTACAGGTCGACTATTTCCATGGCTCATAAGCATCTATATTGTTATATATATATATATATATATATATATATATATATATATATATATATATATATATATATATATATATATATATATATCATTCATAAAATCGAAAAGTTATTGAATTTTTAATATCATGTTGTTTGCAAAGGTTTATTATAGACACCGACTCATTACCGTGAGTTCTGAAAAAACACCCGTACGTCTGGAGTTGACTTTTCCGCTAGTTAAGTTCTCTGCTTCGTTTGCTCCCTGCTTTACCCCTAGCTTATAGGGGCTCTCACCAGTTATTATGTGCTTTCCAGAGAGTAACGACTGTTAAGTGTTGTATGCATTAAAATATGTACTGTAAAGAGAATGGTGGCATACGCTATATATGCTACTTTAATGTAATGTCGTTGACATTTCTTTAAATATTGTACATTTTGGAAATTGTAAATGATTTTAGCGCATTGTGCTGTTGTTTTTGACAAAGCACATGTTGTATTTAAGTGCTATGTCATACAAAATTACGATCTCGTAGCCTCAACTTGTTTTGTTGTGAGGACAAAGGGTACTACTATTAGTACTATGTCATACAGCCCAAACTATGGCTTTTGACAGCCTGTTCCGATGTCGTTGACATTGTAACGAAATGTCAGTTTCAGGAATATCTTACACACTTGGCAGTCTTTACTGATATTCTTCCACTAATGTAAGTGTAATTATTATGCTGTCTTTATCCGGGTGGAATCAAAATACGACACTATGAAATGGATGCATTTTAATTGAATTTGTTGCAGTGTGACGGTAGTCGAGGTGTGCCGAAGTATGTTAAAGTAGTTAGTCTGGTCCCCTGCTTAGTATGCTTCCTGAGATGTACTCCGCTATATATGAAGTATACTGGTATCACGGTACCAATTGCTTTTCCATAGACCTTAATGCTAATGTTTTGCGAAATAAATATACGTTCTATCCTACCTCAGCATGCATGTCACATACTGTCACAAAGAACAATGTTAGATTGTTAATTTGATAACATCGAAAATAGGTACTTCATTACATGTAAGAGAGATAACTCTACTGGAACTAGACAGGGTAAGAGTTATCTAGTTACACCGGACACATTTTCAGTCATGTGTACGACATTTTAAAAAAATCTTAAAAAATACAAAATGTGATCTAGATATGTATTAACATAATTTCACATGTTGCTAAGAGACTCAACTTTTTTTAAAGCCTAACAGAAAGTACAACTCTTACATAATGCACCAATCACAGCTTTTAGTTTTATCGTTTATTTCTGAATGCAATGTTCCCTACACCTTAAGCTCCGCCCACCTGGGGTTGTACAATTGTACCGTTATACCTACTACTATATGAAGTAGTTTCATTTAGAAGATATGTTTCTTGAACGAAACGAAACTTTGCTAACAGTTTCAATAGGAATAATATATCACTTTTTATTCGTGTTGTTAAAGAATAACATTTCAACCTAACCAAATTTTGGCATCGCCGGCTTTTATCGCTTTCCAGCCAACTGAAATGAAAGCCAACCAAATTTGAAAACAGGTCTTTTATAAGAATTTGAATTTATTAGTGAAAAGACACCATGCTAAGTAAAGTCTGGCAAAAACATTGTAACTTTACTTTGTAGAAAAGCGTTGTTATTGGTTGCTAGTTTTGTGTGATATTCATGAAAATTTGACTAGTTTCGACATCAGCGTCGTTGGTTAGAATATAAGACCATTATCCTTGATGGGTCATATGTGGTAGGACTACAGAGGGCACTTCTAAAATGACTGCTCCCTTGTGCTCAAATAATATTTGTCTAAATTACACTATCCTTAGCAGCTATTAAAAGAGGGAAAAATTATTTTGCCAGACAATAACAGCTTCAGAAAGTGCAATGAATGAATTACCAATATATAAAATTTAATAGAAGTTATCAGTTTTTTTTTCTTCTACAATTAAACTGTGAAGTTCAGGAAGTGAAACTGACCAAGTGGAGCTAGCACTGTTCTGAAAGATGCATATCTAGAGTTAGGCCAAGCTGTATACTCTATAACCTATATTATTCCCATCAATCATACTACAAAATAAAGCGAATTAAAAGGTCTTTGAAAAATACATAAGATATCCATAGTATTTTTTCTAAATACAGTATAACCAATGAGGAAGCAAGGGGAAATTCGTTTTCTTTAAATTTCTCATTTCAAAATACGAATCTGAAGAGCGCTACCTTTACGAAAATGAAGAACAACGCACTCAAACAGGGAAGCAGACTAATAAGGATTTTGCTTACAAACTGAATATTTCAGTGTCGACTTCGAGGCAGACCAGATAAAAAAAACAAAAAAAACAACAACAACAAACTAGCCAATCATAATTCGGTCCACCAACGCCTATTTATGTTGTTGCTATTAATAGGATATGACTGCAGGACAGTTGCAAGTAAGTTGTGCAATGGTATAAACTTTAAAATCACAAGTACAGCAGTGATTTCCCTCAGTGCATCCATAAAGCGGGACGGTTGACGAGTTAGAAAAAAGGCTTATATTAAAGACTCATTTTGAGGGCAACACCTCTTTTAATTTTCAATTGAAAAGCATATATCACACATTGCATGAATATGTGTTGCGCCGTGGATTCCGTTACCTTGCACGAGAACATCTTGTCACAACCAGATCAAATGGCACTGGTCCAAAGGAGCATTGAATTGGCCAACCATAGTGGACATAGAATGCCAGCAACAGTGACAGGGTAGGTATAAACGACACTCCTGATTCTTTCTTTCTTTCTTTCTTTCTTTCTTTCTTTCTTTCTTTCTTTCTTTCTTTCTTTCTTTCTTTCACAGCAGCAACGTTAGCCATGGCAGTATTTATGGTTGTGTTAGTACCAAACAGGGTCAGATTAAGGTTGGGGTGGATCAAAAGCTCGTATCATTGCTTACAATTTACCGTCATACATCTACTATATAATGAATACGACGGTAAATTGTAAGCATCGATACGAGGCCCTGTGAGGTGGATGGGAGCAGGTACATTAAAAATGTAGAAGTAGTGACGGGAGGGGGGATATACGGATAATGAGACTTTAATGTTTAATAAAGAGTGTATCAACAAAAATGACAGATGGAATTTAATATTGGGGAAGGGGACTATGCGGACTTTAAGATAAGGAATGTATTGGGCCTGTATACGGACAATAGGAATTGAACATTGGTGAAGTCACGGTACTGAACACTGCCGACTACGTTGCAAGGGGCTGACCTCACTTGGGCGGAATACTGTGGCAAGGGGCTAACCTGAATACGCGCTACTGTTATAGAAACATAGACATGGAGACCTGTTTAGAGACAGAGACATAGAGGTATTACACAAACATAGATATATGAACATAAATCTAACACAAAACGACTAATTATTGTTTAGTCAAAATAAAATATGTATTTGTTTATCGAAGCAATGAAATGGCACTGAAAAGGGCATCTTAACTTTGTTCTGTTTTCTTTTCTCTCTTCTTATCCACCAACTCCTCATCGTCTCCATTACATTTTTTGTCTTCTTCTTTGTGTCATCCTCCTCCTTCTACTCTTGTTTCCTCTTTAAGTTTTCTTTTCTTTTTCAATCTTGTCATTCCATCTTATCGTCTGTTCTTTATCCACTTTGTCCTCGTTTTCCTCATTTTCCTCCTTGATCATATCTTTTAATCTTTCCTTGGCTTTTTTTTAAACAAAATATATTGACCATTTTTACTCGGTGAGGACTCAAACATACATTTTCCAATCTAATCAACATCTCCACCATCCCAATATCGTCCACCACTTCATGCAACTGCTGCATTTTGTTGGCCTAATTAGTTGCCATTTTTGTTTTGTTATTCAATGTTGAATGGCGTGATTAAATTGAATTTACAGTAAAGTCGCTTTCGCCCGGTAGGGCATGTATGATTGGTTTAAGCCTGCACTGCAGGCTGTTTAATTATTCGTGGGGGAAGGAAAGAGAGCAATATGCCCAACATATTTATGCACTCAAAGAGTGCTGTTTAATATAGTTAAATGCTCCAGTGACTCAGTGGTTAAAGCGTCCGTCTAGGATACGGGAGGTCGTGGGTTCAATCCTCGGTCGAGCCATACCCAAGACTTTAAAAAATGGTACTCACAGCTGCCTCGCTTGACTCTCAGCATTAAGAGGTTTTTGTTAAGACTGGTTGGCCATTTGTCAGGACAATGTGACTAGGTGGGACATCATGCTACATGTCTGCGGTAGGATGCCCCAGTGCTAGACATCTCTTTAAACTGCCACACTGCAGACATCGTAGCGATATGACTAAAACATTGTTAAATCTACGTTAAAAATCATAATCACATCATGTTTAATATAGTCAAACAGGTCATGGAACAGTCAAGTCCCAACCGTATGGCTAATATGAGTGGGACTATACCCAGCACACACTCATGCCAACCGACCTGTACGATTGGCTAATATGAATGGGAATATATCCAGCACACACTCATGCCAACCGACCTGTACGTATGGCTAATATGAGTGGGAATATACCCAGCACACACTCATGCCAACCGACCTGTACGATTGGCTAATATGAGTGGGAATATACCCAGCACACACTCATGCCAACCGACCTGTACGTATGGCTAATATGAGTGGGAATATACCCAGCACACACTCATGTATATAGTCTGTATCTGCTCTCCAGATGCTTATTAGGAAACAAGTCATTTCTAGCGCCACCCCGGTTCTGTGATTAAACGCACTTTGGGGTACGTGATAACTTAGACGGGTGGAAATTGTTCCACATTTAAGTACAAATGTCCGAGAGAGGCAGGGAGGCAAGGGATCCGGCAGAAGGCTCAAGCGCAACAAAGAACTTGAAGCGCCAGTTTGTACTTGTATTAAACAAATTTAGTTCAGTCAATTTTCTAACGGACGATTTTATAATAAAAATACTGTGCAAGCATCCAAATCATATAATTAAATAAATGTCATTACGTAATTAATTCAAATAATTGGAATTTTGTGTACAAAGTGTGATTGGCATTACGCAGGGTGTGCGGACCGCACCGGGTGACACCATCAGAGGGGGTGACACCAAAATTGTCTACACAATTTTTTAATTTTTGTGCAAGAAGGGTGCCCATGGTGGTGACAGCATGAGTTACCGTACATGACTGTTAACAAAAAGTTTGAATTTTTGTGCAAGAAGGAGGTCCATGGGGATGAGATAATGAGTTACGCACTGAGTGACGCTAACGCCACTGCAAAGTGTACTTTAAGGTTGAAATTAGTGCCAATCAGCTAAATCAAAATGAATCATGTTATTTTGTATTTCGCATTGTTTTAACCAGTGTATAAATTTGATGGTGGTATGCAGAGGATCAAATCAGGTTCAAATAGAGAAATCATCGAAAGAGGTTTTCAATTCACAAAAGGAAAACCTCATCACGTTACATTTAGGCAGTCTATGTCATGTACTAGGGCCTTTTCTCACCCGAAAGGCTGGCTAGGTCGTCGGCCTTTTTCATCAGGGATAACTAAAGGGTCAGTATCTTCCCTCAAAATATTCATTTCACTCGCAATCCTAGCAGTAAGAGCCAACACATATCGAACGTCTGATCAGAGTTTTGAGATGTGTCAAATTAAGGTTTTCTTCAGAGAAGCCGATAGATTACTCCCCCTTTCGAGATAAAAGTCAAAATACTTGCTACATCTGTCAGAAGAAAAGGAATTAATCATCTGAATGTCCACAACGTCAAAATAAGATAGGCATTAAAAGAGATAGAAAAGAAGAGATGGTGTTATTATTGTCAAAAGTTATTATTGTCAAGAGTTATTATTGTCAAGAGTTATAATTGTCAAGAGTTATTATTGTCAAGAGTTATTAGTGTCAAGAGTTATTATTGTCAAGTTATAATTGTCAAGAGTTATTATTGTCAAGAGTTATTAGTGTCAAGAGTTATTATTGTCTAGAGTTATTATTGTCAAGAGTTATTATTGTCAAAAGTTATTATTGTCAAGAGTTATGATTGTCAAGAGTTATAATTGTCAAGAGTTATTAGTGTCAAGAGTTATTATTGTCAAGTTATAATTGTCAAGAGTTATTATTGTCAAGAGTTATTAGTGTCAAGAGTTATTATTGTCAAGAGTTATTATTGTCAAGAGCTATGATTGTCAAGAGTTATAATTGTCAAGAGTTATTATTGTCAAGAGTTATTAGTGTCAAGAGTTATTATTGTCAAGTTATAATTGTCAAGAGTTATTATTGTCAAGAGTTATTAGTGTCAAGAGTTATTAGTGTCTAGAGTTATTATTGTCAAGAGTTATTATTGTCAAGTTATAATTGTCAAGAGTTATTATTGTCAAGAGTTATTAGTGTCAAGAGTTATTATTGTCAAGTTATAATTGTCAAGAGTTATTATTGTCAAGAGTTATTATTGTCAAGAGTTATTATTGTCAAGGACATTGGTATTCAGTCAGCCTTAAGAAACAGCAGCAACCGGAGATGGGTTCCGAACAGGAAGAAGAGGTACCTCCGAAAAGGAAGAACCCATACACGTTCAGAAAGAGAAGAAAAGAAGATGAGAAGAAGTGAGGAAAAAGAGGAAAAAATTGTGAGAGTAAAGAAATTCAAAATAAAACGGAGTGTGAAAAGACAAAGAAAATAAACTTTTTGAAGTGATGTATTGTAAATGGATTATAATTTTGCACCAGGGAATATACCATAAAGAAAAACGTTTAAGTTTCTCTTGGTTTTAATTTTTATAATAAGAACCTACTCTCACGCACTCATACACGTCCATGATGACGAGAAAATGGGTTTTGAGTTTTAGTTGATTTTAGCAAATATTGAGTAGTCTCTTTTCGAGAGAGATAGTTGACTCTGAAAAGAGCCGTTGGTGTATGTTTTTTATTATTTTAAAAAGAAAGAAAGTCAGGAACGGAAAGTAATGAGTCGTAACTCCTTCTCACGGCTAAGGCCCACTTCTGGGCTTGCTACTGTAGATGGTTTGCCTTCCCACGGCCAAGACCTACTTCTGGGCCTGCTACTATGGATGGTTTGGCAGAAATCACTAGTGTTGGTATTTCAGGCGTAGTAGGCGTGTTGACATGGTTGGAATGTTGGGCTCGGGAAGGTCTTTATCTCTTGGGTCGTATTAAATAAGTCTGATACATTTGTTTTAAACACCTTAAGTCCACCAACATAACTAAGAGTACCGTCACTGTTTGACTTTCACCGTCCTCCTTCTCTCCTTAACATTGTTTCTACTCGCTGTTGCGGTTGAATAAAAAAGGCTTGTTCTGCGTATGTCGGCTGTTGAGAAAATTTCTCTAATTCATCTTTTTTTCTCAGTTTCAAATTCTTGATGTACTGTAATGAAGGATAAGTCGATGAAGGTGCTGCACAAGAACAATTTCTTGTGAAAAGAGAGAAAGTCTACTAAATTCAAATCAAAATCTTCATCTGCTGGAAGTAGGACTGTGTTTGCTTTGGCAGCCAATGCTATGCCATCACTTGTCTTCACTGCCGGTGCACTCCAATTCATTACCATCTTAGTTTCCGTCATGTTTTACCATTGTCAGTTGGATTCACTGCGGATATAAGCTAGCGCACATATATCGGGAATGTGACGCTACTGACAGCTCTCTTTGGATTGGAAGACAGACTCCGCATTATGACTGAATTTTGTAATGCGTGTTAAAATTGGTGACATAACTCAATCCGTTGTGATGCTCTCCTCCGCATTGCATAACCGCCGTTCAACTCATTCCATTCACCTGTTCGCGTCACAAGATATGGATTAACGTAGAATCGTCTACGCTCCTATTGTCGATGCTGTTCAACCCGGACTATCCCATTTATGTCAGATCATCATGGGCAATTACTCAGATCACAGAGACAACCCAGAGATCAGACAAAGTTTGAGGAAGAAAAGAAGCTCCGTGCGAAACCCTGTTTTAACTGAATGGTGCTAACAAAAGAAGAAAACAAAACCAAAGGCTCTTTTTAGGGCTATTCCATAGGCTCGAAAAGATATCTAGTCTCTCTTGCCTTCACTATTTATAGTCGACTTTTATTGATAGATTTACGTTCATAAATCTGTTTATGTCTGTGTCTTTAACCTTGTCTTTAACCATGTCTCTAGACCTCTAAGTCTTTGTCTCTATTTATCCCGTCAGTAGCACGTATTCAGCTCAGCCCCTTGCCACTCTTCCAAACGATTGAGCTCAGCCTCTTGCACAATTGTTGCCAGTGTCCAGTACCGTGAGGCCTATACAGGCCTATCACATTTCATATGTTAAAATTTTCCCTGTCTGTATAGTGCTACACCCCCGTTAAATTCCCCTTGTCCGTATATTAGATAGACCATTTTGTAACATTAAATTCCCATTGTCCGTATATTGAGCCCCTACCCTTCCTTATGGAGTCTCTTACTAAACTACAAATACACCCCGAAACCAGTCCTTAAACCCTTAAATTCACCTTTATGTGTTTAATCATTTTAATTATATTAGGTTAAGTGTTTATATATATATATATATATATATATATATATATATATATATATATATATATATATATATATATATATATATATATATATATATATAAAGGGTTATTTCACCACATGTAATTTTATCCAGTATACCCGAGGGTGAGCGGTTTTTGATCAGCGGATGGTGGAGGCTTGGTGGCCTTCCTTAATTCGGAAATAAATAATGGGATGCTCTCCCTTTCTGTCTGCCTTTCTGTCTGTCTCTATCCATGTTCATACTGCTCCGATGGTCTAGTTATTAGTGCGTCCGCCTCGGATGCAGTTGGTCGCGGGTTCGAATCTCTTGCTGAGTCTTGTCAAAGACTTATAAAATGGTACTAACAGCTGTCTTGCTAGGCGCTCAGCATTAAGAGGTTAGTGTTAGGACTGGTGGGCCTGGTGTCAGGATAATGTGATTGGGTGGAACATCACGCTACATGCTAATAACATGATCCCCAAGTGCTAGACATCTCTATAAACTGCCACTCTGCAGACATCGTAGCGGTATGAATGAAAAATTGTTAAAGCTACGTTAAAACCCCAAGTAAAACCCCAAGTCATACTCTCTCTCTCTCTCTCTCTCTCTCTCTCTCTCTCTCTCTCTCTCTCTCTCTCTCTCTCTCTCTCTCTCTCTCTCTCTCTCTCTCTGCACATACACTACGTACAAGCATTGTAATAGAATATTAAAATTTAATGTTTAGACAAGTCGAATAATAAAATTCATGCAATGGTAACTAAATGTTGATATATTGATGATAATTGTTGTTGTTGTTGTTGTTGTTCTTCTTCTTCTTCTTCTTCTTCTTCTTCTTCTTCTTCTTCTTCTTCTTCTTCTTCTTCTTCTTATTATTATTATTATTATTATTATTATTATTAGTAGTAGTAGTAGTATTATTATTATTTGAAGGGGATACTGCTCAAACGACATCAAACTGGATCAGCTCAAATTGTTAATCGCCGCGATAGAACCTGATGAAAAGGAAAAGAATCCCGTGATATTAGCATCAAGTGACTCGAAGGAAAAAGGAGGTCGCGAGAAGGCCAAAAAGAAAAAGAAATGGAAGACCTTATCTCTTTCTGACACTGGCTTTAATCTGTCCCTTTTTCCGCGACCCACCAAACCAGCTATGCTGGGAGATGAAGAAAAAGAAATATTCTTTAAAATTGAGGCAGATTTAATGAAAATAGAATCAATTTTGGAAAAATACAAGATATCCACAGTTCTGCGTCTTGAGGGTCGAATGGAAACTGACCTAAAGTATATCCGATGTGACAGAGATAGAAAGAAAAGAAAGGCTTCTAAACAAGCGAAGGACAAGTATTGTGTCAGTGTAAAAAATAATATGGGACGAAGGAAGTTATTCATTCATCACAGAGCATACAAGCTTATTGAATTAGAAGTTCGACTATATAGCTACCTCCCCCACTCAAGAAAAGAAGAATCTTCTGTAATAAATAGTAAAGAAACTAACAAAATACGCTTATGCGATAAAGTATCCCATGCTAGGAACACCGCCCATGGTCTACAGAGTTTGGCATACGCTCTTGACATTAACAATAGTGCAGACGACATTCCAGCTGATTTAGTATCTGTTTTAATTGGCTTGCAACACAGGGAATTAACTCCCGAAGATTATGAAACACTCCTTCTATTGGACGAATCTGTTGCTCCAAAGACAATTTCTGAAACTACACTGTCTCAATTTAGGACTGATACGGTTAAAGAGGAGTCGACCATGGATATGTGTGTTGTATGCATGGAAGGGTATAGAATTGGGCAAGATAGGAAGTTCTTGCCTTGTGGCCATGTGTTTCATTGCTCCTGTATTGATAGGTGGCTTAAAAGCTCGTCACATAACTGCCCTGTTGACGGCCTTCCTATCGTAGACTCTTATGGCGCCAAATACTGAACCTCAAAATTTAGCATACGCACTTGACATTAACAATAGGTCAGTGGACAGTCCAGCTGATTCAGTGTCTGTTTTAATTAGCATGCACCACAGGGAGCTGACTCCCGAAGATTATGAAACGCTCCTCCTATTGGACGAATCTGTTTCCCCAAGAACAGTTTCAGAAACATCTTTGTCTAAATTTAGGACCGATACAGTAAAAGAAGAATCGACCGAGGACAGGTGTGCTGTGTGTATGATAGCTTATACAGTTGGACAAGAAAGGAAGTTCCTACCATGCAATCATGTGTTTCACTCTTCCGGTATTGATATGTGGCTTTTGAACTCTTCACGTAACTGTCCTATTGACGGCCTTCCTGTGAGAGACCCATTGCAGGAGGTGGACTGGTTAACTCTCTGGTATATGGATTTGTGTATGAATTTACTGCATTGTGTAATTCGGCACCTTAGGAGAACCCTGAGCTGCAACATAACATATGCTGAGAGCCTAATGCTGACCTTGGGCTGCCATGAAATATGGGTAATTTATGTAGACCCAGGATATATGAAGGATATATGGGAATTGTTTGTTTTATCTCCAGTCTCGTTTTCCCATCTATATCATCCCGCCCTGTTTAAGACAGAATATTACTTAAATTAGGCCATTTATAGTATATATAACTAACGCTTTTAATACGTGTTCACATGTTATTATTTTCGTTGAACCGTAACGACCTGGCAAAAATTAGTTTGCATCAATCTTTTGCATTTATATTGTAATATATCAACTTAGGCTGTATCAGGCAGTAACTGTTTTGTTCGAATTAAAAAGAAAGCGAAACCTATTAAGAATTTAACGTATTCATTTCCTCGTCAGCCTAGCACAACTACAATTGCTCTGTTTCTTCCTGATATCTATCTATCTATCTATCTATCTATCTATCTATCTATCTATCTATCTATCTATCTATCTATCTATCTATCTATCTGTCTGTCTGTCTGTCTGTCTGTCTGTCTGTCTGTCTGTCTGTCTGTCTATGTGATGTGCCCACAATCTGGAAGTATCACACTAGAATTATCAAAAATTCCTATAAATAAATTC
Organism: Potamilus streckersoni; assembly: GCA_016746295.1. NCBI lineage: Eukaryota > Metazoa > Mollusca > Bivalvia > Unionida > Unionidae > Potamilus > Potamilus streckersoni. Next base: position 382,277 of record JAEAOA010000143.1, on the reverse strand, counting down.
TCAATAGTCCCAGAATAATATTTTACTCAAAACAACAAATATGGGCACTTTCTAAATCCAATGAATAATCCAGACAAATGTGTCCTCTCAAATTATATCTGGACACAACATTAAACACATCATCAGACTGATATTTAACCAAGAACGCAAGAAAAAAGAATTAATTAAAAGTCTATATCTACGTTTATCTCAACCTGGCACGACTGAAGGCAATGAGCAAAGTAAGGAAAGCAGCCATTAGGGGCATGCTCTTTGCAGATGATACTGCTATAGTCACTCACACAGAAGCTGAACTACAACGCCTGAAGAACCGCTTTGCTAAAGCATGTGATGAATTCGGGTTGACCATCAGTCTAAAGAAAACCAACGTGATGGCTCAAGGACGCAGACCTTCCCAGCATAATTATCAACAACTACAAATTAGAAGTAGTCAGTGAGTTCACTTACCTTGGCTCTACCATCACCAACAACCTCTCACTCGATGCCAAGCTCATCAAGCGGATTGGAAAGGCGTCAACATATCTCTCTAGATTGTCGCAGAGTGTGGAACAACAGCAAGCTGACATTGATCACTAAGATCTCCGTGTACCGTGCCTGCGTGCTTTGGACTCTCCTGTACGCCAGCCAAACTTGAACCCTGTACGTCTCTCAGGAGAAACGACTGAGTCCCTTTCACATGCGTTGTCTCCGTCGCATATAAACAACGAGGTGCTTCAACAGGCCAAAATTCCCAGTATGGTCACACTCCTCCGCCAACGTCGCATCAGATGGCTGGGCCATATGAGTCGAATAGATGATGGACGGATCCCGAAATACCTTCTTTACTCTAAGCTTGCCTCAGGCAGAAGATCAATCGGACGGCCACATCTTCGCTTCAATGATGTCTGCAAGCAGGATATGCAAGCTCTTGGGATCGAGGTCAACACCTAGGAAGAGCTTGCCCTCGACAAGTCCAGCTGGCGACATGCTCTGTTCACAGGTCTGAAAGCCAGCGAGGAAAAAATACGACAGCTCGCCGATGAGAAAAGATCTCAGAGGAAGAGGATGCAGTTCCAACCAAGACCTAACTCAAACTTCATGTGCAGTAACTGTAACATGGATTGCCACTCCCGTGTGAGGCTTTATAGCCACTGAAGACGCTGTACAACTACAAACTGGGACACCTTTCATGGGCGCATTTCCATCTTCTCTCGAGACCAACGGAAGCCACCAGCAACATCAACGCTTTGTATACACCCACACACATCCCAATATGTTCCTTAGTAGAATTGAACATTTTCTAAATCTTCTATTTTTATCCTTCAATTTTTACTATAAGAATAACCGGTATAGAATCAAATATCCGGGATAAAATCTGCGTTACATAAATGTACAAAAAGTAAAAATAGATCTTGCTTTGGCTTGTAAACTTTTAGGGAATTATACACCGTTTTCAGTTTCCGCAACTAGTCTATGCAAGCTGGTTGTATTTATAGTTTTAACACATGTGGAGACAGCCATGTAGAGGTTTACAAATACAACGTTTATGTGTTTATTTGTTTGTCATATATATGTTTTGTATTTGCCTTTGAAAAAGACTCATTAGGAGTCGAAAGCGCTTAGGCTAGTTAGTTACTAGTTTCGTACTGTTCTTCGTCAGATTATTGCATATATATATATATATATATATATATATATATATATATATATATATATATATATATATATATATATATATATATCTGTGTGTGTGTGTGTGTATGAAAACATTCAGAAGAAGAACTGCACCCATTTATTGACGACTTCAATTATTTTCACCCGATGATTAAATTTATTTATACTACACCAAGTTTATTTAGATGTATACATAATACACAATTTGCATGGTACTATCACTACAAATGTTAACGTCAAAGAAACTAATATCCACCATGTTTTGAAAGAATACTGTTGTCATCCCAGTTCATGTAAACCCATGTTACCATATAGCCAGGTCAAAAGATAACGACCTATTATTTCAGACGATTGTCATTTACAAAGTTCATTGAACGAATTAAAACATATTTCCAATATAGAAAGTATCCTATCAATATAATTGGTTCTCCTTTAAATAGTATGTAATCTTACTAAACTTTATGTCAAAAACTAGCTCAAAAAGACTAAATTCTAAAGATTATTTAACTCATTACCTAACAGCAAACAATAATGATTAAAAAACTTCCTTCCAATCCTCATATGTATCGAAAAAATATGACAGACTTTATTTTCCAATGCTTCATGAAACGTTTATAGAGCCCATTGACTCTAAAGGTGGAATGCAGAAGATTTGAATTGTTGGATGCCTAATCGTACGTAACTTGCTGGAAAGGTCCCAGACATAAAATTTGAATCTTCATCAGATTGGACAGAATTCGAAAGACCAAACTGAGTAATTAGACTTATCAAACATTTTACTTTAGATTTTGTGTTTTAGTATATATATATATATATATATATATATATATATATATATATATATATATATATATATATATATATATATATATATATATATATATATATATATATTATCATTGGATTATATCTCGGAATAATGTTCACGTACATATTATGGTCAACAAGTATGGGTTAGCTGACTTGGTATTAAGTAAGAGACCAACACAATCAGCAATTATTTTGCAAAATGGTTCATTGGATGCAGGAATAAGTTGCAGATGAGCCTTATATATCATATGATTGGGTTTTCCTACCATTAGACAAGTATGACAAGATCTGTAGTATTTACAAACATCACTTTTATTTTGTGGCCAATAGAAGTAATTCAAGATCCTGCGATAAGTCGTATTAATACTAAGTAACCAGTTAAAGAAGTTTCATGGGACAGACTGATAATTTCCTGTCTGCAAACTAAACCTCTCTATGGCTGTACGCTGGATGTCCATGAAAACTAAACCTCTCTAGGGGTACGTCCTTGAAAGTAAAACCTCTCTTGGGCTGTACACTGGATTTCCATAAAAACAAAACTTTCTATGGCAGTACACGGAGAGTCTTTGATAGTAAAACCTTTCTAGGCCTGTAAACTGGGTAGCTATGAATAATAACATCATCTCTAGAGCTGTACATTTGGATTCCACGAAACAAATCTCTCGGAGGGCTGTAAGCTGGTTGGCTATGAAAACAAAGCCTCTCTAGTGCTCAAAGCCTCTCTAGTGCTCTCCACTGTGAGTAATTGAAAACAAAACCTCCCTAAGCCTGTATGAGCCGTGGCGCTTAATAGATCATGTCGCAGACATTGGGAAGCGTATCCGTCCCAAGCCAGAGGAAACCTTTTTACACCCTTAAAGGCTTACTTGATTCCTATCAAAATCCTGTTTCACAGTGTGTTCCTAGTTTTCAAAAAAGTAAATAAGAGATATGTTAAATCAAACCACTACAATGTTTTCTTTAGTCGTTATCCACAGTCACACTGCTTAAACACTTGCTTTCTAATGGAAGCGTTCAATAAATTAATCATTTTTATAATTGCTGTGATAGAACTAATCATAAAGGTTTATTTACAGTGGTTTTTTCTTCAGAGAATGCAGTTTTCAAGCATGTAATAGATATACGTGTAGATAAAATGTATTATTCAAACATGAAAGATATATACATGTATATAAAATGTTGTATTCAAGTATGTAATATATATCTGTATCGAATATATAGTATTATAACATGTAACAGATTTATCGCTACAGAATATGTATCATTTCAATATGTAATAGATATAAATGTAATGAAATTGTAGTTCTAAAGCATGAAACACTACATCTGTACATCAAATGTAGCATTCAGGTATGTGACATATATACCTGTGCAGAAAATGTAGTATTAAAACAAGTAACAAATATATCTACACAGAACCTGTAGTATTGCAACATATAACATATATACCTGTAAAACATATTCATTATTCAAACGTTGTAACGTATATACCTGCACAAACATTTAATATTTAAATACGTAACTGATAAACCGGTACAGAAAATGTGGTCTTTGAACAATTTAACAGATACACATGTACATAAATGTAATCGTATATACATGTATAGAAAATACAGAATTTATGCTAGTAACAGACATTCGAATACAGAAAATATGTTAAAACGTATAATAGATACTTGCACTCAATATTGAACTATATTGAATTGCAGCTTTTGTAAAGAGTTGATGCTATGAGCTAGAAGTTTTGTATCGTTTACTATAGGTAGGAAAATCTTTCTGAGATTCTTTCAATATTTGCATATAACTAGCTCCCCCAGGAGACCAAAAGAAGGACTTGCTAAATTTTAATCTCGAAACAAGAACAAGAACAACAACAAAAACAACAACAACAACAACAACAACAATAATAATAATAATAATAATAATAATAATAATAATAATAATAATATTAACAATAATAATAATAATAATAATAATAATATCATTAATAATAATAATAATAATAAAAATAATAATAATAATAATAATAATAATAATAATAATAATAATAATAATAATAATAATAATAATAATTTTTCGTGACCTAGATGATGGTTTGCCTTATTCCTTATTCCGTCTTGGTGACCTAGATAAAGGCTTTCTAATTTCAACTCAGGTGGCGCTCACCTGTTATTATGTACTTTTGAGACAGTGATTTATGTAAGGTGAAGTTGTTTGCATTTAAAACATGCACAGTGGAAAGAATGTTGGCATACCTCTATGCTACATTGATGTAATGTAGCTGACATTTCTTTGAAAATTGTACTTTTGGAAATTATAAATGATCTTAGCACTCTGATAACTAAACTGACTGCTCCTTTGTGCTCCAAAAATCAACCTAAAATTTGTCTAAAGTACATTATACTTGGCAGCTGTTAAAACAGGGATAATGAATTTTGCCAGGCTAGAAAATACTAGCTTTTGATGTTGTTGTTGGGCTTAACGCCATTTTCAGCACACGATAGGCTATTCATGGCGGCCAGTATTAATGGTGGAGAAAGAAACCGGGAAATCACCGGAAAGAACTACCGACCCACGAGAAGCTACTGGCAAGCTTTCTCACATATCCACATTCGCCGAATGCTAGACTCGAACCCACGCAGACAGAGGTGAGATGGCAGTGATCCGTAACGGACAGCGCTGTAGACCACTCGGCCACTCGGGGCCCCTACTAGCTTTTGAAAGTGTAATGAATAAAGTACCAAATATATAAAATGTAAAAAACGTGTTCGGCTCTTTCTTTTACAATTTACCTCTGAAGTTCGAGAAGTGAAAATAAGCAAGCGGAGCTAGCACTTTTTTTGAAAGGTGCACATCTGGAGTAAGGAGAAGATGTATACTGTATAACCCATATTACACCCATCAATCATACACCAAAATAAGGAAATTAAATGTTCTTTTAACAGTACCTAAGATATACAAAATCTTTTTAAAATTGCCAGTATAACTAATGAGGAAATCCGGGGAGTTTTTTGTTTTAAATTCTAACCATATGCTAAATACGAAACATTAGAGCGCGACCTTCAACGTTCCTTGATCCGTATTGGTGACCTAGGAAAGGGTTTGCCAAATTCAAGTGGAAAATACTTAATCAGTCATGGTGACTTAGATGACTGTTTACCAAATTCAAGTCTTAAAAATGTAATCAGTCATGGTGACCTAGATGAGTGTTTACCGAATTCAAGTCTTAAAATCTTAATTATTCATGGTGACCTAGATGAGTGTTTACCAAATTCAAGTATTAAAACCTTAATCAGTTATGGTGACATAGGTGAAATCTTGCTAAAGTCAAATCTAAACTCCCTAATCATTATTTGTGACCTAGATGAGGGCTTGCCAAATTCAAATCTAAAATCAAAAATCAGTTTTAGCGACCTAAATGAAGACCTGATAAATTCCAGTCTGTAGAATCCTCAGCGATATTATTGTTTTATACTCAACAATTTACTCAATTTGATAAACGAACCAGCAAGAGTAGGTACCCCCATAAGCCAAGTTAGCTAGTGAGAAGTTTGCTTACTACCTGAAGTTGAAAACTGAATGAAATTTTGCATGAATAATTTGCTCCAGACGTAATTGTTTAATTGAGTTAAACATAATTTATATTGGGTACAGTAAAGAAAAAGGACATTGATATTCGTTATCATAGTTGGCACCCTGAATACAATATTGTTCACTTCTTTTGATTTAATTGTTGCTATATCTTCCAGAATTGGTTTTCAAAGTTTGAGAATATTCTCATTTGGCAACATTATGCTATGGTCATACAAGAATTGGAAGTAAATATAGGGAGCCGAATTCAGTTTTAAGATGTAGATAAGGAGATAGATTGCGATAAGTTTTCAATTTATTATTCCAGTCCGATAATAAAACACCCTTTATTAAACAATCAGAATAAACTTGGGGCAATTTTACAGAATAAGGAAATTTTCACGCTTCACTAATCATTAATCTCTATGGTGTATATTTCGGTAGTGTAATTCAGTTAAAGATATTTGATTCACTTTAAATTAAGAACTGACTATATGCATTGCTTAATATATTATTTACAGTAGGTTAAAATCCAAAACAATGCGCAACTATCTCAACCGACCTGAAGTATTTAAGTCGGATTCTTCAAAGTTCATCATATGCACAGACGTCAAAAATAGATGCTCTCACACTTAACAAATATTTTATAACCCTTCGTAGAAGACGTTCAACGGCGTCAACCTAGTGAAACCCCGTATATATGATACGTAATTTAAAACTATATTTGTTTAAAGCATTCATTACAATTTAAATAAGATTTCTTAAAATTGCAAAATCACATTCATTATTTTCATTGCTGATTCAGCCAGTTTTTCCTGTGCGTGAAGAATTTTTCTTAGTTCAAAAAATCAAGACCAAGCTTTCCCAAGTTTGATTATACCTCTGATTGCTTGCTTTCTTTGTCTTTTTCTGCCGAGTGCCATGCTTAATTCATTTGCATCTCTATGGGAAAAGGCCTACACAAAACACGAGAACCTACACCCAGACACATTTTGCACGATGTAGCAAATGTAATGTTTGAACTATATATTGTTATTGGCATACGTAACTAAACCAGAGATATTGAATTTTTATGTATTTTATTCAGAACGTTTTCGTCTCTACGTTTACATATATAGCTAAACCATTAGTATCCACAACATCTATTGTGTCAGCTTCTTTTAACAGCCAATTTCCTAAATTTTATCTTAACAATTGCACGGTTTTGTAATATGGTCAGTTAAGAACACGTTTCAGGCTGTATGGGCATTCCGTAAGGAGTTCTCTTCTAATAAGAAATCGATAACAAAAGCATGGACTAATAAAACAATCTGATAATAATATCAGCTCGGTAAAGAAATATACTTCATTTAATGCATTATAAATTAACTAATGCATGTGATACATATAAAATTGAGCACGACAGAAAAGAAAACGTTTGACAATCTAAAATATTCTTCTTTGATGATATGCTTCTCTGCCATACCTTATACTATCTGTACTAATTGAAACTGAGTGTTTTGTCTTATGTACACGATGAAATGGAATATATCTTGTAAGTTCAGATAGAAGTGATAAATAATCAAAATGTTTCAATAATAAATTAAATGAAATTATTTTTGTATGGGTACATGTACCTACAAAATCAAACACCGGCAACAAATATTTGCTACAAGTAGGTGCTCGTGAGAAAATGTGCGAAAACATTGCATTATAAGTGAAACATAGATAGCGCTATAACTAGGAGAAAGGGGTGGTCTCGTGTTCTAATTTGGTGAGACAATTACATACTTTGATAGTTGCGAGAAGGAAACCAAAACATTAGATATTTTCACTATGTACACTACAGTTTGCTCTTTAGTTCTGAATATGTCACTGCCCAATGCAGGTACATACCTCCAAGTGCAATATGTAGCGCTCATATTTCTTAGGTGTGCATTGTACCTGATCAATAATAAATATTGTCCTGGACAAATTGAATGGAGGTTAAATAGTTTTGAGTTTCTTACTTCTAATGAATAAACATTAGCCATCAAGATATCTGCGCTGTAAAGATGACAAAATGCCGAGGTTATAATATTTCAAAATGCACTAAAATTCTCAAACGCAGTTGCATTGGTTATGCGCGATATCATGTTCTGGCAAATTGTACCATACAGTGACTTCCGTTTTTTTTCGGGGGGGGGGCTTTAAAATACCGTTGTGACTAGTAAAAATTCTGACATACTTGAAACAGCTCACTCGAGATTTTGAAATGAAACTTATTATTAGTCTCCTGTTTGATGGCGTATATTATATTCCCTGAATTTATTTTAATTTTTTTCCACCCATGTGACATCACCTCCCTCTTTTATCATTAATGTTACCATTTACATGAAGAATACCTCTATTTAGCATTTCTGAAACAACTTCTACCATCTGACATATTTCATTTAGCATAAAACTTTGAAACATTTATTTCATTTATCACACAAACATGAGGAGAATACGAATCGGTCTGTGCATAAAATCTGTTGCATTTGCTTTACGCAATCCGAATTTAATTTTAGTATATTTGCAGATTTTAACTCATCCTTTAACCTTTAAGTACACTAAATTAGAAATCTTTTATCTATACAACCAGTCAACAGGTCATCACAAACAGAAAACGGAAATGACATCATTCGACTTTTAAAATGCTGATTATTAAAAAAAAAACAATGCTAACAAGATTCTTCAGACATCATAATAGTCAAATTGTTAAAATATGATAAAACCTTCTAACAGTGAAATACAGGGTGTGGAACTTCGCGCTTTCAAATTGTCTATATATAAATAAAATGCGTGTAGAATTGTTTTTTTTTTTACACAGTCAATAACGTAGTATAGGAAAATCCATCGCAATTAAGCAGCCTATAACCAGACAATTGAGACGAACTTGGAGTGTGAAGCCCAAGCATGTGCTCCCATGCACCCTCAACTCTCTCCAGACGAATACAGTCGGTGTGCTGTTCTTCTTACACAGTCAATAAGGTTAGGCAAATCCTGACGAATATAGTCGGTGTGCTATTCTTCTTACACAGTCAAAAATGTTAGGCAAATCCATCACAATTATACAGCCTATAACGAGACAAATGAGACAAACTCCAAGCGTGAAGCCCATGACCTTTGCTGACGTCCGGTTATCAATGGCACTAGTTTTCTTCCGTATCGTGGCAGAAAGGTTACTTGTCTCCACTGTCAATTCTTCTTGAATCTGAAAAATTCCATCAAATTGGCAGCATAATAAATATCAACACATGTAAAAATAGTCAAATATTGATTACATATAATTTGTATAAAAGCAATTTACATTAGAAACATTTCTACGCGATTGTGTGAAGAAATCTCACCAAAAATGTGGCGAAATTGTTAACACGTTTATATAATATCATAGGATACTGTGGGAAAGACTGATGTATATTGGAAATCTCAAAAGAGACATTTCACTTACTGTGACAATGTGGTATCTCCTTTTGAAGCATACAAAGGGGGGTATTTAATTTGCAATATTTTTATACAGAGGTATGGATTGCATTCAAAGCAATGCCTGTTAGGACACTTCCCCATGCAAATGACATAGAACAGTAGAATTACAAGTTATATTAGCTTGTGAGTCTCATAAATAACATTTGTTTAATAAAGACCGTATTTATGCTGCTGTAGTTGAACTCAGTCATATGTATATGAAGAATTTGTGAATTTATATCTCCATGCTCAACATCAATTCTTCTTGTATATCTATATTTCCGCTAAATGCCATATAAACAAGACAGGACGTAACCCTTTGGTAGTTCTCTCTAGGCGACTTACGATAAGTCTCAATATAGGTAATTGCATATATTAGTAAGAATGGAATAGATAATAAAAATGAACAATGAAAAGAAGAGAACAAAGACTGTCTTGTACTTGAGTTTATGAGCAAGGGAACAATTTTACTCAGATATGGACAAAAATGATGAGATTTTTATGCGTGTGATGAAAATACAAACTAGAAGGTGGATAAAAATCTTCAAAAAATTTGTAATAAAATATAACATATCAAAGAGAAGTGATCAGACTGTGAGAGGATAGAAAAGAAATGTGCTGAATATAATTTAAAACTTAATCAGTATGGATTATATATAAGAATCGTAGGGAACTTAGCTTTAAGATCATTAAGCAAGACACCACAATTTTTTACATTATCTCACATTACACCTTCCAATTTTGCTTTATTGTTTGAGAAAGTCTGAAAATTTGTCAGGATGCAAAATTAATTCTGAAGACTAAGAAACTTATTTGCAAAACCTTAGATTCATTTTGATTATTCCATAGAGATCGCCAAACGCTATGAACCATTGTATAGGGTTGTCAAGCGGAAAGGTATAGGTTTCTTTATTTGGTTCCCATTTAAGGCGATTGTTGATAGAATGCTAGTACACAACATGTTCTCACCCAGGAACAAAGTGATGAAGTATAGCTTCCGCCATTGGAGGTGCGTGCGGAGTGAGTGGTCCGTATTTCACGAATGATGTATGTGATACTGAAGAAAGAGTGCTTTGCATTTACCATTGTGGGATGTTCACCAGTACAGTTCAGCAACGGGGAATGATCCAGTTGCCTCTACTCAGTAATATAGTGACTCGGTTTATGTTTTCAAAAGTGATGCAAACTGTGTGTTACGTTAGATCCAGGTTATAATCTGCCCAAATCAGGAGATGGCCAATGAGAGAGCGATACTGAATCTATCGATAATTTTGAATGACCTTCTTTATCGAAGTCTCAAGGAGTTCAGTTTAGAACGAGTATCATCCGAATCAGAGAGCGATGGACAATGGACAAAAGTGCAGCACATGAATTGAATAACGTTAACGGACCGGTTTCTAATGAAGACTCCAAAGACTCAATCTTATAGTTAAATATTATGAAGAAGTAAACAACATATTGAAATACTTTGATGTTCAGACTCAATCGTAAAAAGACTTTGGGTTATCTGGTGCGCTTTGAACGGTTCTAGAAGAATTAAGAATTTACATTGGATTGGCTTGGCAACACGAATATTATGTTACGTGTAGGATCGTACATAAATAACACTATAAAAGAGTGAAGTCAACAAACAATGTAAATTTTAGAAAATAATTTATTTCCCTATAAAACAAAGTAGAAATATGAAATATGATTTATGTTTAGTGAATATAATCACAAAAATGAATCATAGAATTAAAAAATATAAGCCTTATCGTTAAATAATTCAAATTAAATCCTGGTTCGAATTGCGATTACATTCTAATATGTAAGGCGACGACGTTAGATGAGGTCATTGTACTGATGGCAACAATTTCTCTCTCAAACACATTTTATAATGTTCCCGTTTAGAATTCCAGAATATATGTTTCACTGAATGTCTTTGTCCCAGAATTTTGTAAAGAAGAAATATTTTCCAGGGGAAATAAATTATTTTGAAAACGAAAATCAATTCAAATGGCAACAACAAAACGAATACCTCAAGCCTAAACGTACATTCTTACGATTGACTGTCTTAACACACGATTTTGGATCACATGGTGGCTCACGTGACAGGCTACTTGATCCATTAATTTGAACAGCGCAATAAAAAATAAAATGTAATTTATCAGGTAGGCACGAATAGACCTATCTAAGGATATCCCTGGAAATATATAAAAAAGAAAGGCTGTTTACAATTTAGCTAACACGTGGGCCGAATATAACCTAGGTAAGAACCAATCGTTCTCACTCGATGTTTACAAAACCAATAACTAAAGTGAGGTAAAAATAGTTCTTAAGTCATACTTTTGCGTTTTAATCAAGGCAAAAGAAGACTGAATTATTTTTTCAAAAATATTAACTTTCGTTAAAATAACCATTACAATATAATTTAATGAAACATAAAATAAAATAAAAACTGAATTTTAAACTAACACACTAGTAATACGTAACAATTTCGAAATAATTATTCAGCAGCATGATCTGTCACGTGGGGATAAGTTGTATGATATTATCTTAATAGAAGGCGTACAAGGAGAGACCTGAGTAATCATATTAATTTTTATTTTGAAGTCATTCTTATTTCTGATGTTCCTGTTGAAATATCAATTCAACATGTATGTTTATGTCGTACTTATCTATTTTTTCTGAGGAAGAACATGTATTTAAAATGTTCGATAAAACCGAAAGTGCTCATTTTGTGGACTCTAATATCAATTTGGAACCATTGAAAATTATTCAAAGGGGTTCTGGACAACACAGGTTTGACCATTGACGATTCTCGGCTGACCAGCACATATCCGGTTTTGACATTGATATGGAACTTTCCATTCCCGTGGACTTTAATAAAACATATTCAGGATTATGTTTATTCACTATATAATACTGTTTGTTACTCTTACTTTTTCACTCATAACATTGATAGTTACATTGCTTATTCAGTTTTACAAAGTTTTATAGTTTTATCTCTTTCTGTTATTTATTTTATAACCACAGAGTCGTAACAATAGCAATAACAAAGTCGTTTGGTATCCCTTGAAAATTATTTCATGTTTTTGATCTATCAAAGAGTGAATTTCAGAAGATTTAGAAAGACCGGCTACGCTTACACTTTCAAATTTAACGGAATTAAGTCTCAGTCTATGGTAGTGAAATAAATTGTCGTCTTTATGGACTTATTGGGGCTTTACGACAGAGTGGCTGAAAGAACCTATACGGCCATGTTAAAGATTAAGACCCGTGAGACTATACATAAGTCAGGCCTCCTTGAGATTTCCTGTTGGGATCAAATTTATTATATCCATTGAATTAACTTTTTCCAAAATCCTAGAAAACATTCAACACTCGAATGGTGAGTGTGACATAACCAATGTCAATGCTATCCTTTCATATGACGTACGTTTTACCTCCAAGGGGCACATGAAGACGCAAAGTTTGGCTTTCCTTCTTATGATCATCTCCCAACTACCAAATGAAATGTCTTTTCATATTGGGAACGATCAATATCCGATGTGTTTTGCTATTTTCATGGCTCGAACTTATGCAGAAAAACCGATACACCAGAATAGAAATGAGCTGAAAGAAATAAGCCAGAAAATGAAACAAGCAGAAAATCTTCTTACCACTCCAACGTTTCGGAAAGAAATCCAGTGTGGAGTTTGTGCAATGACAAATGTTCAAGAAGTACGTACTCACCCTTTGATATACATAGAAGTGTACAGTAAATTTTTTTTGAGATTTTTTTTTCGACGCCAGAATTTTCCTGACGGAAAATACATTAACGTTTCTCATTAGCAAATAATTTCAATGGTAATCCTACCATGCATTGGAATGCGGATTTAGAAGCTCTATACAAAATAAGAAGCACGCTGTTTTCTGAATATGAATAATAAAACGAAACTGCATTACCTTTTTGGGCATGGAATTTATTTTGCAGTACATATTTGACAATCCGCCGTTTGATTCTTAAACAAGTTATGTCCCTTTAACAACCTTGAAAACGATTTTAAAAATCCATGTCGCATATAACAGCTAAACCTGAATTTGTCTACTGTAAGGGTAAAATAATTTACAAAATGTCTAACATTTAATTTATTACAACATATTGAAAATAGATCGAAAGATGGCGAAGCTCAAAATGAAGGAGCATGTCATAGAAAGATACCTTTATACATTAAATGGCTTGTACACTTTAGGGAATATCATATATTTCTGAATGGATATAACATGCTATTATGACATCAGTTTGTATGAATGTAGGCGACATATCTTTCTTGTGCTTTACATGCATAATTGAGATGCGAATTTTGTATAATATTTGTTGGTAGATATGCAACACAGATAACATAAATAATAATAGAAACAAAAAATACCACATTGCACATTTCTTAAGATGAATCCCAGAATCATGCAATAAAGCGTTTGACCTGCGTTCCTGAAAAATTATTGGGGCATCTTATCGTCTGCTTCTGTATATATTACTTTTCATATATCCAGACTAAATGTGAATGCCTTAAACAAATATACCTTTTCAAAAATCGTTATTAATTGTGTGGTCATAAACGTTTAAACTTTGGGAGGAAATACATCATTTCATGTGAACAACTTTTCGTTGGGTAATACCGTTTACCGTAACATCATATGGAACATTTAATATTTTTCGCAGTGGACTTAATTTCATGGATAATTATCAACCACGGCACACATACAAATATTTCTGGTTTTGAAGAATATTTATTCAAGTCAAGAATTGAATTGTGGGAAAAAATATCTTACCTGTCTTATTTGTTCTTGAAGGTACGCTTCCCTTTGCTCATGTGTCATATTGTAATACAGGGATTGTTGATTGAGTAGGTTTGCTAATTGGCATGAACATGCGCATGTCTGTGTTCTTGTTGTTGAGTCTGGTTGATTCATTGTCGTCTGTTCTATTTTGAGATATAAAGGGCTAGATTAGAATTGTGTTCATACATATTGAAAATATTGACCGTTTGAAAATCACGTTTTCTAAAAATAAACACATTAGACAAAATACTTTCAAACTAAGATTATTTGATGATAAACTGTTATCGTTTGATTTATAGGTCCTTGACACCTGATAATTTAGGGAAATATAGTGTTACGAAGAAGAAATAAGACATATATGTATACATAGGCAAATTCGCTTTGATATATTAAGTTGAAATAATCTATTTCTTTAATATACTTTAATGAAAGTGATACTTAGTATGCACCAAGACTTAAACATAATGTTAAAAGCGACGTTTAAAAACGTATATTTATTTTTCAATTTAAGAAGAATTTTCGCCTGTCAAACCACATTCTAATAAAGAAATGTTTTGCAGCGACGATCACGTATTTCCATTCGATTAACACCCTCAGATATTTTCCGACGGCTTCCAAGAATTGTCGAAGGGCAGCCGAAAGAATGATCTATGCTATAAAGAACGCTTGGTGCATATTAGTTTGCAGTTGGTTTTGCAGGGTTATCCAATTAAACATATTGACTACGTTTCGAAATAGTGGGTACGTTTATCTTCACATGTCGGAATACTCAAATGCTGACACGAAAATGAAAGTATATTTATAATTTGAATATTATAATAATTACCAAATTCAGCATTGATATCAAGCTGTCAGTTGAAGCTGGTTCAAGCGCTAAAGTTATTCAGCTTGTGAAAATTTAAGTTTTGTGCTGTCCATTTGTCACACGTCCGTCTAATCAAGACTTGTAAGCTATCATGGAGTCGTCCATAATGTATCTAATATTTAAGTAACCAGAGTGGATCACGAGAGTTCACGTGAGTTCATTTCGTTCTGGATACTCTAGCATTACTTTACGGTTTGGTTTACACATTTACAGCTTTTGGACTTTGTTTTGATAAATTTTACAGCAGGTGTATCAAGAAAAATTAATATACAGACAGAGAACACCTGGCATACTTATTGGTAGTTTTAATCAAAATAGCTAAATTGAGTACCGAGTTATTGTAGCTACTTGTAGAATTGCTTGATTTGAAAGATTGTGGAAAAAAAACAAAGTTGACAAAAAGCATTGGAATCACGATCAAGAAAAAACGCTTAAGGATGGTAGATAAACCTTGGTAGGCTTATTTATATTATTATGTAAATGATATGATAGATTTTCCATCCGAGTTCCACATTTAAAACATTTTATGTTACTTGTTTTTTGGTTTTAGCAGTATTTTGCTCTCGCTTTTGACTGTTGTGCCGCAAAAAAGTCACTAATTTCCTTTTGAAGGACACTGATGAAACTACAAACGATTTTGTCAAGCCATTGTTAGCATGATATAACATAAACCACCTGATACAGATAACGAAATTTATCATATTTATCGTCAGCCATATCTATATGACTTGGTTAGAATTGCAATATCTTATAACAAATTTTCAATTTTCGATTTTTGGGATTGAGACATTTGTGGTTTGCAGTATTTTACAAACATGTATATAGTTCCTGGTTGGTCTGAGCATTTAGATCCATGGCCCATCGTTAGGATAAACGTTAATTGTAACCTACATTTTTTATTGTATTGATCTTGCTTGATTCTTTATTTTCTTCTATCATGTGCCATTGCTATAGAAATGACATTAGTTTCACAGCATAGAAGTGGGAGGACAGATATGTGTGCGCTTTTAAGAAAAGGTCTACTACTTTAATCATTCAATTTAGTGTCTTATGTCATATATGTATTTAAAATTTTCGACAAAGGCAAGGGCTTTGCCTCAACCATTATATGATATGCTGTCCCATTGATTACTTGTACTACCTTAAGAATTCTTATAGCTAGTTGATCTATTCAGACAAATGAGAGTACTACTTTTATTTAGTTATCAAGTACCTTACTGTATCCCGTGAATTGTCTTACCTTTATTGAATTTTATACCTAGTTAATATATCACACGAATTCTATTACCTTTATTGAAGTTTATACCTAAGTAATTTAAAACATGGAATGTACTACCCTTACTTTTATGCCTAGTGGATTGACCGGTAAGGTTTTTGATTCTTACAAGAATTCAATATATCCCATGGACTGACTGTACTAATCTTATTGAATCTCATAATTAGTTATTATATTCCATTGATTGACTTTACTAATCTTATTGAATCTCATAATTAGTTATTATATCCCATTGATTGACTGTACTAATCTTATTGAATCTCATAATTAGTTAATATATCCAACCAAGTGAGTGTACTATACATATTTATTATTATAATTGGTTACTATATCCCAATTATTTATTGAACTGCTCTTATGGTTGTTATGGGTAGTTAATCTGTTTCTTGGACTGATTTTACTAACTTTATTGATTCTTTTAGTTAGTTAATGACTGTACTAACTATAATGCCTTTGTGTTTATTAATATATGCCAACAATTGACTGTAGTAGACGTATTAATAGTTAATGTATCCCATGGATTGACTATACTAACCTTGTTGATTCTAATAGTTACTTTTTGTAATATGATAGTTACGATCAAACCATTGACTTCACAGGTGTACATATATCACCATTTTCATTCTTGACTTTCATTTGTTTGTATTACGTGTTTAACAAGTCTTAAAAAGTATGCACTCTGTGCAGCAACCCTAGCCATACTAACTTGGAGCTGAACAGTCAGAGATATGAGTCCTTTAATCAAAACCAGATCATGAGAAAGTCTTAGTCTTCGGGTTTTTAAATATACTTAGCAGGAATGAGAAGAATTATTATCCTTTGTTCTAATAGATCCGTTTGACTACAAGAAAAAGATGCATTAATGCATAGGAACTACAATTACCTGTTGTACCGGATGTCTCAGAATAGTCCGTGCTGGTTCCTGTCGAAGTGGAATCTGTTTCAATTGCTAGTGTTGTGCTTGTGGTATCAGCTGTGTAAAAATGTCGAGTTAGAGCAACTTTGATTGTTTTCCATTAAAAACACCCTTTCTTACGTTATACAGCGTATAAAGGAACACTCCTATTTCATACCATCTACTTTTCAGTATCTCTCGTGTTAAGATTAACTACAGTTAAGATACACAGATGGACTGACAAAGTGTTTATAACTACGAATAACACTAAAGTTTGAGACAATAAGACTTTTAAAACTTAGCTTATTTTAAAAATATATTATTGCCATAAAGTATTATACTCTGTGATGCAAATTAAATTGGAAAAAAACAAAATAAGACAAACTCATTTTGACAAGGAATAATTTCTTCTCATTTATGTAACTCAGTTTATTACAAGAAGAATATAGCAAAAAGTATACAGTGTGAAATAAAAGCCAGTAGCAAATATGGAAAAGCTAACTAAACGTATACAATTATACTGAATGAATGAGGCGGCAGCATGTAAACTAACTGATACTGGTGCGGCGAAGATATTTAACTCTGGTCATCTGTATGTATGCCGATCGATAAATATACAAAACGATCACCCCAATATTGTTTGTTTAACGGGCACATGTATCAAGCGGTTTTTGTTTATACATATACGTGCTACATTTGGATATTGATAGCAAGGGATACTTCGAAAGGTTATGCAAGTGATTATTCGGATATACTTAATCAACCTGATGCAGAAATGCACTGTAATAAAAAGAGGAATAATAATACGTAATTGCACATTCTCTCAGTTTCATTATTTTCACCACTTTCCTTTTGGAGATATGGCACAATGCTGATCGGGGAGTGTGAGTTTGTTTTATGAATAGTCTTTACCCCTTCCAGATTAGTTTGGGTTTATTTTCAACGCGCCTTCAAGTTTTATAACTGTCTTAATTTATTCAGCTATATTTGCTCAAATGCTATGCCAATGTTAGATTTTGCCACGTTTAATTTGCCCACAAAGTTGGCAGACAATATTATTTATTATTGCAGATTAAACAGAGGGCGAGAGGTCAGATTTCTATTTTCCTATATTGCCAAATTTATGGGTTATGACAATATATTACCATTATCCAATTCAAGATACACTTGCTAAAGTTTAGTCCAGGACTCTAGAAGAGCTCCAGGCTGATATTCATCAATTCTTGAATGATTTAAAACCTTCAAAGAAATTATGACTTGACGAATATCTTAAAATAATGTTGTAATGACATATTTGGTGGAAATATATTGAAACATAGCACAAATCTTCACACAATATATGCAATGTTAAGTAAGGTCTATAAAAAAATCTACGCTTGTTGCTACCGCTTGAGGTGACTGCGAATTATATCTCATTAATAATGAAAAGAAAATATTATTTAATTTTATTAAATGCGCTACGCATGATGGTGGGTTACATTATAGTGGGAGGATAACGCTTCTACCACAAGGATGCAAATTTGGTAGCAAAATGTCACGTACAAAAACGTTGTACTTTCGTAAACATCATTGCACACAATTTTGATGCTATATTTTGCGGTATATTATCAACAATAGCTTTAGTGCAGAATGTGAAGTTTGGGCACAGTATGTGTGGTGGAAAGCGATGAATTCTTTACTTGCAGAGATTATGTTAGCAATAGTATAAGTTGGAACGCATCATACGCTAAAATATAAGGTCACAATGTGCCCATTCGGAACGCCATGGTTTATCTAATCGTTCACATCTGTTTGATTAGTTTTACATCTTTCTCTCGTCAACGACGATAGGATAAAGTAAGTATGTTCGTGTCATTATAAGCGTAGATGATGGGCAAAAGTTTTAGATGACCCTGTGTCAACACAGCCTTATCGCTGCGATATATCCTGAAATAGTATGAGATACGAGAAATGTGGCGTTCTGCTGCAGAACATCGTTCATTGACAGCTACAACACACTTACGGAGGTCATATGATTAGCGAAAACGCTAACCAACCTCGGTGAAAGGCCTGGTAAGAGCAAATGGAAAACGGATGTGATATCTGTGTCATATTAAGACTCACCAACATGCACTTTTCTTTTCATATTTTATTAAAGGAGTCTTTGATTTTTAACGTGCAGTTTTGCTAAATGTACAAATACACACTTAACTATTATTTACTTGCAGTTAATGTCTAGATAGTGTTTCAATTACTTTACAAAGGACAATACAGTTTAAGCATATACACTTCAACCTATAGAATTTTAAATTTTTGACTGTATCCATAGCAAATGTTTTAATACAATGCATTTTAAAATAAATTCAATACTCCATCATTTCACGAGCAATCACCCTTATAAAACAATATGCAGTTTATATGAGTAACTGGAGATACTAAATTATTTGCTGCTGAATATTTTGTGTATAACCCTACATTAACACCTATATATTTGTAGTGGTCATTAGTGCTAAACTAATGTTAATGTTATCATATTACAAACTTAATGATCGCTCAAAAATGACCTCATACAATACTATTATCATCCGTATTTGTGAGGAATTTTAATGCGAAGCAAGCGAAGACTCGAATATGTTTTCACTGATGACAGTGAGCCATAATATCTTCTGGATGGCATGTTGGTGACAGAGGTCATAGTGTTTGGTGACAGAGTTCATAGTATTTGGTGACTAAATTCTTTGGGAAAGCTACACTCATACACTTTTTGTTTTGAAAAATTAAGCTCACTTACGCACACAACCGGAAGTTTTCTTGATTTTGAGGGTTGCTGTGGGATCCACTGCCATGTTGACTGAATAAGTGTAAAAATCAGGATCAGAGACAAATAAGAGTATACACTTGTCATTGATGATGTTTATTCCCCAGCAAGGCATGGATCTATATAATTCAGTGTCGCACTTGTTCTCACATTGACCGGAATCAGCAGAGAACTGAAAATGGCTAATTGTGACCTTTGTTTGCCCAAGCAATGCTGCATCATAGCAATCTGTAAATGAAAAGCAATTATCACTCACCTTAGTTTTGCGGTGATTTATCAATACTTGTATATTTTCTAGACATAAATATAATTCCAGCTATTTAATCTCTTGTATACACGGAAAGTTCTTCATCGTTGAATATAAATAGTCAAAGTAGGTATTAAAACTTTCTTAAATATGGCAGTAACAATGGATCCTTATGGTAGGTTCATTTGATGACATAAATTTTTGTCAATCGTTGCTTTAAGATCGTACTTTTTTGTAATGCTGTATTCTGTTGAAATAATATCTAGATTAAAATAATTACGGCGTTCAACATGAAATAAACAAGCTTGTGTTTCTATTTGTTAATAAATTATCACAATTGAATATTTATGTTCTTTAGATTTATCAATGAAAGCTAAGAGAATTATGATTTTCAAATGTGTGTCTGACAGTCCCGGTTTCATTTATGCACAGCTACACGGTAAAATATCAGTACTGCCAAGTGTTATTTACCTACATAATTTAGATGCGGTTCAAGAATACTTGTGATACTAATCAAATTCACATCATTTGAAAATGTATTACTCTCGATTCGGATATTTCCAATCATTATTTGAATTATCAGTTGCGCAATTTAACCTGTTATTTGCCATGTACGCTTTGTTTTGAGTTAACCCTTATTGCTAGATTCAGAAAAGAAATAACACATCACCTGCCTTATGTTTGGTCTCATGTCGCACAGTGAATCTATAAATTGCATCTTTTCTAGCACTGTCACTTACTATATAACAGTTATAGGAAACAGTTATCAAATTGCGATTTATTTTATTTAAAATGTTCCAGTCTTGACATAATCAGGATGGAATATGATTTTGGTGTATGTGAACCTACAATATTAGATGTATGCTTGCAAGAATAAGATTATCACAAATGTTTGATCTTATCTAGCTTTAGTCATCAAAATATTTAAAGTGATATGATGGCGCTTCTTGTCCGCACATCATTTGCTGTCAGTAATAGCTGACTGTTTGTGTGGCGCAACTATTCTTGTCTTCTCCGTATTTTCATGTTGCATTTGACTGTATTAAGCTATCGTATTTCCTTTCATTTGTATTTGACTTTACGATGCTTTACTATTTGACTGTAATATTAACAGTAATGTTGTTAGAGAGTTTCCAACTCGACACGAAATTTTGTAAAACTAAAACTACACGAATGATCAACATTCATGTTGCCAAAATATCATTATTCGTTCAAGGTTTTTTTCTTAATGCCATGTAATACTGCCAAAATGTAACGGACTACCCTTTTGGTCAGTCTACAAATCAAATCCCTAACAAACCCAATGTTCTCTCAAAAGCATAACAAAATATCGAATGTTTCTAATGAATGTCGACAAACTTGAAGGTATTGATGCACCTATGGTCTTGAATGAGCTTATGTACCTATAGCCTTGATGTGCCACATTGATATAAACTAGAAAGCGTTTGAACAAATTCAATATAATCCAAAAGTAGCGTTTTAGTCTGTCAATGTGCACTTTGTAATTCCTATGAACAATTTAAATAAATAATTCCCTCCAGAATTGCATCAGAATACAACAGGAAATGATTTCACAGAGAAAACTTAAATACGAATGAATAACTGTGTTTACCTCATCACATGTATACAGACTGTCACCTGACCTGTGACGTAATAGCATTTTCTGGGAAACCTCCATAAATTGCAAATAAGGTCAGGATTCTAGAACATTCTAAATTCCTAAATAAGGTCAGGCTTGAACTCAAATCAAAGTAAACATTCCCCAAGCATTAAGAAAATCAGGTAGGCCAAGTAATTGACCCTCGAATATAGACAAAGGTGAAGCACATCATATAAAGTTAATATACTTAACAATTGGCAACTAGCTTATATATTGCAAGCTTAACACCTGATATATCACATGTCACTGCTAATTATCTTTATATGTGTTGTATTTAGACATCTGTAAAAATTCGACCTGTTTGGCCAATATGTGCATGTTATTCATTACTTAATTTAAATATTTATTTGACTTATTTCTATCTACTCAACTTACGCTACCGACAGGTTTTGAAACTGGACTTTTCGAAACATACCTGAGCTTTGACATGGGTCTTGCCTTATGTAAAGAAACCAGGTGTTCGATGTAATTATGTTGTCTGCATGCTGAAGTCTGCTAGCACTAGATGAAAATATCATGTTGCACGATGACGTATCACAGTTAACAGCCCAGCACATTAGATTGGAGTCTGTGGATGCCTTACAGTCATTTTTACATGTAGCAAGATCTGAACAGGACTGAGATAATGTCATCTGTCCGAGTGTCCCAGTCATTGTCACATAGCATGCGTTACCTGTAATTAAAATGAAACATTATATCATTATATAGATCATTCAAAATAATAAGACTAGTAGTAGTAGTACAAATAATAATAATAATAATAATAATAATAATAATAATAATAATAATAATAATAATAATAATAATAATAACAATAATAATAATAACAATAATATTAAAGAATGGGCATGAAATAGCTGGAAAATCTCATACAGAGATTGTTGTTTGTAAATTTGAATTAATACACCAATATAATGACAGAAGATACTCTGAATAGTACTTAAGCAAATCCTACTATATAAATCAGCCTACATCGGAATATTAAGCTTACTGCAGAACTTATATAAGGTCGGAGACAACAAGAAGTGTTCCAGTCACAGAGAAAATTGACCAGTAGAAACAAATTGACCTCCATAGGTGGTAATACTACTACTACTACTACTACTACTACTACTACTACTACTACTACTACTACTACTACTACTACTACTAATAATAATAATAATAATAATAATAAATAACTTGATCAGCATTCTTTGAATTTTTCTTTATTGTTTTTTATTATAACATCTCAAAAAGGGTATATAAATAAATTGCCTATTAGAATTTAATTACAGCAAAATATTATTTACGTTGTCTAAAATAGAATATAAATTGTGCACCAAATATCTCATTTGCTGGATTTTGATAAATATGAATTTTTATTCACTATTTATAAATGTTTTTTTATGAAAGGAATGTGCGTGTGTGTGTGTGTGTGTGTGTGTGTGTTATGGTTAACCTCTGTAACTAATTAGTGTCAAAGAAGCAGGATGTGAACGTTCCTTGCCTCATCTTCTTTCGTGGTTTTATGATCCGATACTTGATTTAGTATTTGATTCAATCTGTCTACAGCTGATAAAATGACACGTATATAATTGGAATCTTTAACATTATTTTAGCACATCAATTCAGACTGGCTTTAACTGTTTATTAGTGTATTTTCTGACCTGTAAATGTTGTCAGATTGATTCTTTTTCCTAATAGACCTTGGACGACAAGCACAGATAATAACCGCTTAACTTTATGATCTAATAATCCTTTGAAAAAAGGCATTAAATTAAACCAATGGATAGTTCATAATTTCTTTACTGAATATTCTGTTCACTTTGTCATCTGAAATTGTTATTTATATGATTTTTCATTAGAATCTGTCCCAACCAAAATCAAAGAATATTCAATGATCATCTGTCATCCACATCATAAAACGCTGAATAAATAATTTCTTCTGATACAAATCTATTAAATTGGAAATAATTTTTTTATGAATTGCAATGTCAAAGCAATTTAACATATTTTAATAACGATGGGCAGTTTCTTTTATAATATATACCACTCATGTTAACCTGTGCGATTAAGAATTTCCATATTTTATAAATAATACAATATCGAGATTGTACTGTCAAACGTTATTAGTGTGATTTGTAACCAATATGCTGATGCTTTAATTCAGTTACAAGAAATATGACAAAATAAGCCAAGATATACAAGACGGAAAGCCAGCATAATTATCCTAATACTCCTAATTGAAGTGAAACTGTAATATCAAACACCGAGGCGGCAGAGGTCAACAGCTTTCGACTGAAAAAGTCATGACTTATGAACTCAGCTGCCAAAGCTGAGGACCTCATCCGAAGATGTCAACCAATGAAAACACAACATGGTTGAAAGCTGAGGACCTCAGCCGAAGAAGTCAACAAATTAAATCTCAACAAGGTTGAAGACATTCACGGAGATAGATGGTATATTAACCTTGTGACATGTTTTGTGTTTCCTACATAAACAATAATTAAGAATTACATATTCACGTTATTAATATATTCATAATAAACAAAACCTTGGGGAAAATGACTACATCGTAGAAAGTTATTATCACACAAAGAAACATATTACTCCATAACATTGCTGCTTGATTCATTTAAAACACTGCATCTAAATATTTAAAATATGTACATAAAATAAACTGCATTATATTCAGGAAAAATCAAACTGTCCAAGATGAGCACACAGCTATTTAACCATGTTGGCACCTAGCAGCAGATGAATTTTCATTTTTGTATGTTAAATTATCGTTACGCAATTTGCAACATGTATCTCTCTTTTCATTGACATTGTTGTATGTCTTTATTCCATGATACGTTTAATAAAATATTAAGTAAGTATGTATTTGTAGATTACAACAATTTGGACCTAGAAAGCTAGCGGGCTGATTTTCATATAATGTATTCCACGCATAAACGATGCCGTGCACATATATGATAATAACCACACTGTATTAAACTTGATTATGGTAACATTATTAGCTGTGACAAGAGCAGTGAACAAGACATGTTTGTGATCAAAATAGAAAAAGGTTCATGTGTGAAAGATCATTCAGCAGTAGTAGTACAATTTATTTAAAGGTAGAAACATTATTTTGCTGTTGGCATAAAGTAGTATCGATTATATGACATGATTTTTGCGGGCTTCATTCTTAACAAACACCTATAGAATTGTTTGCATTAAACAGTGCAGAAAGTTGTGGAAAGTTTGCACGTGGTAAATTAATCTTACAACCAATTAGGAATTTTTGCTATATAATCTGTCATGTTGACTGTTTATATCATCTATCAAGATGGGTTTTCTCTAAAGCGGAAACAGCTTTTCTTCATTGCAAAATTTGAATTAATTTCAAGTAAATATTACATTGAATAAGTTAAATATTCTGCTCATAACATTATGATTTTCAGTCACTAATGTAAAACTCATAGCCGTTTAAAAGTCAAATTATTACTTTAGTTTATTTTTCAAAACAATGAAGTAAATACAATACTGCAGAGTTTATAATAACTCGCACACAACACAAAAGAATTTTACAGACTATTACAAGTTAGCACAGACGGCAACAAGAACTAGTTTCCTAATATTGCTGTTGTTTTGGATTATTTGGAACGACTTTTTAAGCAGCAGATGTATATATATATATATATATATATATATATATATATATATATATATATATTTATATATATATATATATATATATATATATATATATATATATATATTTATATACAAAGTAGTGGAACGATTTTTTTTCTTATCTTATATATTTTACTACCTTTTCTTAAGATAAGTAGTAGATCATGAGAGTAGAGAAATTACCAGGGTGTTAAAGGATCGCGATTAGCGTTTGTTTTATTAATTCTTAAAACACACAAATATGGAAAACTTAATGTAACAGTTTCGAAGGTAGACGTCGCACAAACAGATAAGTCCCAAATACATTTAAATCTTTCTATTATATCACTCATGCAATAAATCTTTTAGTTAAAATAAATATAACAGTTATATTCTTTGAGTAGTTCTATTGTATCAACACGATGCAAAAAAATTGATTATACTAATTTTTGTAATCGAGGATCTACAAGTTTCAACAGTTAGTCAGCCCCTTGAATGGTCGAATATTTATATGATCTCAGCGCTACACAAAATCTAGAGACTGTCCTAACTGCGATAATTATATAAACATTAATCACAGCGAACTTGATTACTTTCATGATACCACCGCAACATCAAGCTGACAATTTTTATCTTTATGCTAATTGTAGACTTTAACCATTTAGGACCAAAAAGTGTTTAGCATTTTTGTGATTTCATCTCTGCACACATCCGGAGGTATTCCTAACTGCTACAGTTATTGAGTTTTACCTTTTACAGGTTGTTTTGAGCAGACTATTAACTACAGGTCTTGAAAGGAAACAAGCCAGATAAGTGAGGTTATTATAATAATAATAATAATAATAATAATAATAATAATAATAATAATAATAATAATAATAATAATAATATAATAATAATAATAATAATAATAATAATAATAATAATAATAATAATAATAACATGCCAACAATAAATGTGATCTATATCTTTAATACAATGTAAAAAATGAAAATATAATATATTGTCATATCAAAATATATGTCCAAGCTAATCTGCGTGTGGGAATTATCAAATTTGTGTGAGAAAGTTCTCAAATATTAACTTATTCCCATTTAATTAAAATCTTACCGTTATTTGTGGGGAACTAAAAAAACACTTAATAACAATGTTCACATTAAATATCAGCACTCGATTTCACTGAGGATAACGTAATTAAATAACATATTTTAGTGATTGTTAGTTAACTTGCAATTACTTTGGTTTCAAATTTAATATATTTCTGCATTCTGATTCAAATTTGTGTTTTGATCAGTTTTGTGAACTATGTCTGAAACAGATGCTGCACTCAAATTTCGACCGTTATTTAATTGATTTTAGTCGACACGAATCAATGCCTAATTGTTTCATCGATTTAAGACAAGATTCATATTGTGACGAAGGGTTAAGCGCTACTGAAATAATTCTACGTAACCAACCTTTTTCAGTAAAGATGTGGTCCTTTTTACGTTGCGTGAAACAGATATGCGATAATGTGTGGATGACACAAAATATCGAATACCAGTAGTAAACATAATTTCATTTTGTGACAATTTGTATAATTCGTGTAGAAAATTAATTATCAAGTAGTTCATGCTCAACGCCCACATTTTGTTGTTTGGGTACGATTATAAGTATCCTTGATGGCACCATCTAATTAAATACATATATGTATACTAAAGGAACAACAATTGTGACATTTTTAAAGGCGTGTGTGTGTGTGTGTGTGTGTGAAAGAGAGAAAGAAAGCCTGAGAAAACATGAAAGAATACGAGAAAAAATAAAATATGCCTGAATATGCAAACACATGTCTGAATAATATACCAAAGGGTAGAAGTTTCTACAATTTAAAACACACTAGCTCCAAAAGCATTTTTGGCATAATAACTTTTAATGTGTTTGAGTTTGTGTGTGTGTGTGTGTGTGTGTGTGTGTGTGTGTGTGTGAGTTTGTGTGTGTGTATGAGAGTATGTTTGTGTGTGTGTGTGTGTGAAAGAGAAAGAAAGCCTGAGAAAACATGAAAGAATACGAGAAAAAATAAAATATGCCTGAATATGCAAACACATGTCTGAATAATATACCAAAGGGTAGAAGTTTCTACAATTTAAAACACACTAGCTCCAAAAGCATTTTTGGCATAATAACTTTTAATGTGTTTGAGTTTGTGTGTGTGTGTGTGTATGAGAGTGTGTGTGTGTGTGAGAGAGTGTGTGTGTGTGTGAGTTTGTGTGTGTGTATGAGAGAGTGTGTGTGTGTGTGAGTTTGTGTGTGTGTGTATGAGAGTGTGTGTGTGTGTGTGTGTATGAGAGTGTGTGTGTGTGTGTGTATGAGAGTGTGTGTGTGTGTGAGTTTGAGTTTGTGTGTGTGTATGAGTGTGTGTGTGTGTGTGTGTGGTTCACTCATGATGCCTGTTTTCTAATTTATTTATAATGCCGCACATAAAGGCATTACTTTTTAGATTAATTTAGTTCTTATACTCATTCAGTATTGTTTCAATTACCTTTGTATGTTTCACCTAGTTCGATGAAACAGTTTCCTTGTATTCGTTACATCAATGTCAATTTCTAAGATGGAAGAATTTGTATCGGACTAATATATTCAACAGAATATGTTAAAACCCAATGAAACACTACGTCAGTGGGCTCGCAAACATTTAGCAGTAGTATCAACATCTTTCAAACTATTAGACACTTCTAATTGGCAATTAGTTAAATCATGCGTTTCATTCGGGTTTTTCTAATAGAATATATGATTACAATGTGTCAGACATTATCATTATTGGTTTTTATATTGAAGGTTACACCAGATGCATCCTATTAAGGAATTCTCAGGCAAGATAAGTATGATCATTTCCATTCATAAATAGTGCACAAACGTAAAATCTCCAATGCGTTCTACAGGTGTGTGTGTGTGTGTGTGTGTGTGTTTTTGTGTGTGTATCGAGGTCGAACTTCGGCTGAGTCGTACCAAAGACTTAAAAAATGGTACTTGTAGCTAATCGCTTGGCGCTCAGCAGTAAGTAGTTAGTTTTATAATTGGTAAGCCTGGTGTCAAGATAGCATGGTAAACTTGGTGTCAAGATAATTTGGTAAGCCTAGTGTAAGGATCAAATGACTTCGTGGACCTGATACTAAAGTCTGCCGCATGATGACCCTGTGCCAGATATCAAAATAAACTGCCACACTGTAGATGTCATTGCGATATCACTAAAACCGTTACAGCTACATTAAAAATTAAAAGAATGACACACACAAACACACAAACGCACACAGAAACACACTCACATACATGTAATATAGTTACATGTTAGCTTAACATTTCAAGAAAGTATTCCAAAACTGATCCCGAATAAAGAAATGTACTTTCTAATTACATAATTACTAATTTATACAATATAAAACTTAGTTTAAAATAATGGACTGATGGTACATATTGTAAAAAATAGTACTTAACATTGAGAAGAAACAGTACTTACCTAACAAAAATATAAAATTGGATGCAATAAGGTAAGCAAACATAGTTTCACAGATGGCAGTGAGCATTGACATGCCGATGATTATACGTGTCAGCTTCCAAAAAGAATAACTCCATGGGAATGTGATGCGCAGCAATTCAATCCATGATCTTATGATAGTAACCTAGAGAAAATGAGAAATGATGACATATAATTGGAATCTGATTCGTTATTATATCTCATACTCTCACATAAAAAGAAATATAACGCTTTATCGCATGCCTTGTAGTTCGCAGAGGTATTGAATACAATGTCAATCAAATCGAAGTGAGAGAAAATTATAAAGAGATTCGACCACTGGGATTAAAACATAACTGGAGCCTAGGTAATGCGTTTTCTATTGACGATTAACCAGGAAAATAAGTTTGTGGAATGATGTTGATTTATTTCGTATGCTCTTTCACCCGAATACCTAATGGAAGTTATACATAGTTATGTGTACTTGATCATTGATTGTATTTTGTATGCTTAATAATCTAATATCACGGCAACATTGATGCACAGTCATCGAACAAATCCTTAGATTCATTTAGGTTAAGCACAAATTAAAGTCATTATGCAAATATTGTAGCAGTCTATTTCCGAAGCTAAATTGTACTCCAATAAAACATATTTCATTTTGTATTTTCTTGGTTGTTGACGGCACATTTAACTTTACCATGCCGGGTAAATGGGAATTATGAGCCTTTCTTAAGGAAACTTAGAAGCAGCCGAACAGTGATGGCTTGGTTAGGCATAGAATCCCGTGACCCTCAGATTATGAATCCTATACTCTACCTGTTGAAGTATTGTGGCTTCAACGGCAAATCCCAAGTTTAAGAAAGATAATGTGCTTTGATCAGATTAGTGAAGTAACAAACTTAATAAGTCTCTTATCCGTTAGTTTAAAGGAATAAGGAACTTCAGTTTGCTTTTAGATCTGCATATATATATATATATATATATATATATATATATATATATATATATATATATATATATATATATATATATATGATAATGACATGATATCATACCAAGTATACGTGTGAAAAATGGGGATATAAAATGATGGATCCAGTACAAAACATTCCATGCTGAATTTCTGTGGAAGAAAAGAAATTACAAGAATGTACTCCAGCCATTACAATACACGCAGACATTGACCGGCATCTATTATACGTCACGTTCAATTTGCATATTGTTAAAGCTTGGCGATAAATCGTCACTGAAAAGTAAAATATGTTTTCAGGTATAGAATATATAATGATGCACTTGATTACCTACCTTGAAAATTATACTTAAAATCATACTATTTCCTGTTCAAAATGGTCGATGTAATAAAACTCCAACACGTACCAAATATCAGAAAAATGGTTTAAATGAAGAACTTCATTGTCTCTTTGATCATGATTTTTTTTTAGGAAGGCAGGACTAAATTTGATTAAGCAATATTACTGAATGGATCTGAATACTTTGAAATAGCAACACGTATGAATAAATACAAATTGCACGATAGTAAAACATTTAAGCGTATTTGTGGATCAATAAAGTGACAAACCGAAAGAGTCTCTGGCTTGAACACATCTGTTGACTGGTAACTGTGATAAGTCATGCGTAGATGAAATATCATGAATGTACAGTAAGTGTATGCCCTCACAGCTAAAGCTATTCAAGCATAAAAAACATAAATAAATGCATGCAACAGTAGGTTACCGAATATATACCTTGTCTGGTTTGAAAATAATCTTTATTGTAAACTTTTATCATCAATGACATTGTTTTATTTGTGTACACATCTCTACAAATCAGATATTTACCCAAGCTCGTACGCAAAGTGATACTGGTGCTAACAGAGTTCTTGGTCAGTGCAAGAAACAACTAGCATCGACATAACAAACACTAAGCACGTACGCTGAGAGAAAATCTGGATTAATACATGTTTGAATGACATGAGAATTTACATGCAAGGTCAAATAATGGAATCAAATAAAAAAATTAAAATCAAAATAAATATAAAAATACATGTTTGTTTTTCTTGTTTTTAGAATACCAAATTTATATTTGAATCAAAATAAATCAGAAGATGCGAGTGATCTTTGTAGTTATGTGGTTATCGTACAGCGATTCAAAACATTGTTACATAATTGCGTGGCATATATATATATATATATATATATATATATATATATATATATATATATATATATATATATATAGATGCAATAAACTGACGACGAACAGTACGAAACTAGCAACTAACTAGCCTAAGCGCTTTCGACTCTTAATGAGTCTTTTTCAAAGGCAAATACAAAACATAGTTACGACAAACAAATAAACACATAAACGTTGCGTTTGTAAACCTCTACATTTCTGTCTTCACATGTGCTAAAACTATAAATACAACCAGCTTGTATAGACTAGTTGCGGAAACTGAAAACGTTGTATAATTCCCTAAAAGTCTACAAGCCAAAGCGACATCTATTTTTACTTTGTGTACATATGTAACGCAGATTATATCCCGGATATTTGGTTCTATACCGGTTATTCTTATAGTAAAAATTGAAGGATAAGAAGACTTAGAAAATGTTAAATTCTACTAGTGCATAGTTTTCATTTTCTAGTCTTCTTGGTTTAGACCGCTTGGTTTCAATGTTCTAAGGCGGCGTATCCAGTATAATTCCGAAACCAGGAAGGAAAAGGAATCATACTGGATACGCCGCCTTAGAACATTGAAACCAAGCGGTCTAAACCAAGAAGACTAGAAAATGAAAACTATGCACTAGTAGAATTTAACATTTTCTAAATCTTCTTATCCTTCAATTTTTACTATAAGAATAACCGGTATAGAACCAAATATCCGGGATATAATCTGCGTTACATATGTACACAAAGTAAAAATAGATGTCGCTTTGGCTTGTAGACTTTTAGGGAATTATACAACGTTTTCAGTTTCCGCAACTAGTCTATACAAGCTGGTTGTATTTATAGTTTTAGCACATGTGAAGACAGAAATGTAGAGGTTTACAAACGCAACGTTTATGTGTTTATTTGTTTGTCGTAACTATGTTTTGTATTTGCCTTTGAAAAAGACTCATTAAGAGTCGAAAGCGCTTAGGCTAGTTAGTTGCTAGTTTCGTACTGTTCGTCGTCAGTTTATTGCATCTATTTTAATTAATACCTGACAAACGTGATCCCTTGGTGGATCCAGTACGCTTGAGAGGGTTGTTATTCGCCATATGATTTGTATTCTTTATATATATATATATATATATATATATATATATATATATATATATATATACTCTTATATAGTGTTTGCGTATACGTATGTTTAGCGTTGACCGTTACGGTAGTCTAGTGATTAGAGAGCACCTGCCTCATATGAGGTAGGTAGTGGGTTCGATTCCCGGGTCGAGTAATATCAGACTTTAAAAAAGTGGTACTAAAAGCATCCTCGCTTGGTTCTCAGCATTAAGAGGTTAGTGTTAGGAGTGGTCGGCCTGGTGTGATGATAATTTATCTGGGTGGGATATCCTGCTACATGTCTCCAGCATGATGTTCCAGTGCTAGACAACACTATAAACTTCAACACAGCACACGTCGTTGCGATAATACTGAAGCATTGTTAAAGCTACATTTAAACTCATGATCATTGTATGTTTGTGTGACTGCCTGTTTTCACTCTAACTGTTTGTATTTTATTTAGCTTACTTTAATTGCCATCAAGGATTACTATTCTTGGTAACAAAAAAAAGACTTTTACTTTTGCAACTGAATTACATAAATGATCTTGAGTTCTACATTCGCTGTTATAAAAGGTTACACAAGTGAATCTATCGACCATCCACTAGTGTATTATTTTTCCATACATATTTGCGTTCAACTCTTGAACAGAACCACTTCACCGATTTATAGATAGATAGATGCAGCAAATGAAATCTTCTATGACATATAAACAATTTAACACAGTACTAGTGTATGTATAGAATTTCATCCTGCCCTCCCCATCCTTTTTCATTGTATAAAACTGTCAGACACCATTACATTTTGCTGATCAATAGTACAAATAATGGATTCCAATTATCTCGTTCGTTGCGATTATTGTTTCAAAAAAACCTCTTTTATTGGTATCAGAGAGAATGTTTACTTTAATGTAGTCAACAAATATTAAATATTCAGTTCTGAAAACCCTGTGCATAATACAACCTATTTTGAAAATACAATGGCGAATATATGTTGTTCTAATTTAAAACTGTTGGTTGCACGAAACAAACTCTCTGTCGGACATGATGTTAAATTATAATATTTGCTCTGTCATAATTATCGTGCGTTTAGTACGATTCTAGTGACTGATTAACAACGTAATATTTTGAACAGTACCGAATATACACACAAACACGCATGCTGCATGGGGAATATCTATCTTTCCTTTACCATATTGGGAATCTGCTGCCTCGATATGTGCTTTGAAAAAGTTCGCAGCCCCTATTACCTGCACATGGTATATTCAGTACTGTTTTAAATGTCAGGCATACATTCCAGCGTGTAACATATGGGAAATACCTTCCTTCTTGCTCATTATAGTAAATACATTCCTTCTTGCACCATATTAAAAATACTTTCTCTTGAATTGTATTAAGACTTCACTTGCATATTTTTGATAGATTCATGATAGTTACAACCAATCACGGTTTTATATTTTCTGTAAATGAATATTTTTAATCTCGTAATATAAAAACTGAACATGTTAGCATATAAGGGTCCAACATTATTTCATTTTCTCGACATCACGGTGCTTTTAATGGATGAAATGCCTAAACAAAAGAACCCAAATCAGATCAAATGATGCTCCGTGACCACCATTGCTGAAATTGAGTTTTTTCTTCAACTTTAGCACACTTGATTATCTGAAAAAGAAACCTAGAATAGAAATTAGAGTTGAATAATTAACCGTGTAAGTTTAGTTAAGCTCTCACATTGAATTAAATGGAATTAATACACTTGTTTATGATTGTTTAGGATTGCTTCATATATTGGTAGCATAATCATACAAGTGGTATCAGAGTAATTGCATTCCATAATTAACTGTCAGGATAAAGTACGTTTATACGGAGTGAAACTTCTACTGTTTGAAGGTATGTTTTTGTCAATTATTCAGTTTTATTTCATAGCGGTGAGCGGAGATAGTCGATAATCAATGTTCTAGCACTGAACTTTAATATTTTCACTGCTTGGATATTTTGTCTAGCTAATCTGCTAATTATTTTCCGCAATACGAATCTCGTTTATCATGATACCTCAATTTATTAATACTTAGCCTAAGAGATATAGAGTTTGAATAATTCACCTGTATATTCAGGTAAAAGTTAAACCTGATATAGTCAATCAGTTTCCAATTATCTGCGTTCCTATATGATTATCCAATAGTTTATTATCCTAAGATCGTTCGACGGCATGCTGCGCGCTTGCTGTAGACAGAGCAATAGCATCGCAAACTCTCAGCATCAAAATATATTAGAAAAATATGTAATTCATTTGAAAAATATATTTGTCTTACCCTTTTAGGTTTAAGAAATTTTTGTGCCAGGTACGATGAAGCTCAACATTGACAACGGCTTTTGACTGGACGTGTATCAAAACTAAACCAAAACAAGGATGCAATTGTTATACTACTTCGACGCAAATTGTAAGAAAAACAACAAAAAGATTTACTCAGGAGGTGTTTATCAACCTCCGTTACATGGTTTCAG
This sequence comes from Potamilus streckersoni, assembly GCA_016746295.1. Taxonomy (NCBI): domain Eukaryota; kingdom Metazoa; phylum Mollusca; class Bivalvia; order Unionida; family Unionidae; genus Potamilus; species Potamilus streckersoni. Next base: position 347,333 of record JAEAOA010000143.1, on the reverse strand, counting down.
CTTAATGACGGCGTAATTATTTGTATTTAACTCGTTCCTATCTCGTTTGACCAGTGTGTGTGTGTGTGTGTTTGCAGATATGAAGGAATTTGATTGTTTTGCCAAATTTGTTTAATCTGGTTCCTGAATGATTGAATTCTTCCAAATGTAACATCAAAATGAATATTGGGTATATTCACAATTTTTGAAAATTGTTTTGTCTTTTTTTATTGTTTTTTTTGTTTTTTGTTTGTAAAATACAGAATATGAGTCTAAAATATCTACCTCGCACCCTTCGAAATCTAATGATACGTCTGACGCTATGCAATGAAGTGTCCAATCGATTAGAATAAATATTTAAATGTTGTAGACACGATACCGATGTAATAAGTTGCACTATGAGAAGAGAGTTGGTCTTGGAGTTCAGATTCAACAATTTACCTTCATAAACTATTTTAACGGTTGAGTGGGCAATTAAAGTAAGTGAAACGATATAAAAAAAAATTCGCTTAAAATTTCGTGAAGCTTAAAACAATTCATGCAAGTATGTTTGGAATACATCAAATGTCATGAGCTTATCCAAAAACTTTATAATTAAAGTCAGCTGTATATTAATTTTATCCACCAAAAACTATCAAAAGAACCAGTGAGCAAAATTCTACTATGCTGAATTGTTCACATGTGTATATTTGAGGCACAATTATAACGATATATATATAGCAAATATATTAGCCAGATCAGCTAGTGTTCTTTGATGCTGAAATGTATTTAAATGTTAATTAATGTTGTTATGAGTCTCTTAAAATAGTGAAAGACAACTCACTTTGTAAAATTTAACAAGTAATACGTGCCCCTAGCATACAAAGTTAAAATGAGAAAAAAGAACACTGTATTTCAATGTAAATCCCAAAATAATCCAAGAATTAAATACACATGCCCTAATAAATTGATGTCCTAGACAAAACTCAGTACAAGTGCCGAAAATATCCAAAGGTGATGCGTTTGTTATAGCTTATGGAGTGCTGGTATATCAGTCTTTTGTTTGATCACAGTACTATAATTCCTTGTTTAAATTCAGTATAAATTCCAGTGAATATCTTTATCCAAGAAATTTATCTGATCACTTTTGTATTTCCAGCGAAAATAATGACTCGAATTTAAGAATTTATTTTTAAAAAAACTCAGCTTAACTGGTAGAAACATAATACATTTTAAAACTGCTAGATTTGAAAACTCAAATGACCAATTCCTCACAGTTAAAGATTATGTAGTTCATAATATGACATCATGTCACAAGAAGCATTTCTATTAAACAAATAACATTACCTAGTGGAAATTTATCTTCTAGAATGATTCTGATATTTACTATATCAAAACCACAACCTGCAAAATTCACTTAGGTAAGTCCAAAACCTGTCCCAAATAAACATATTTACTTCAATTAATAAAACTCCTTATATTAAACCCATACACATAGATAATAACTTAGCTATGTATTAGTTGTTTACATAAAATGAAATATGAAATAAAATTGTCAATCTTGTCAACCAGAACTCAATTTTTAGCAAGGTCACGTCCAGAATAAAATGTCACATTACAGTAGCGTGTAATGATTTTATTAAACTAACAAAGAAACAATTAAATTCAATATACAAGAAACTTTTGCATTAATTCTTCCCGTGTAAACCAAACTTATTATGATATAACTTTGTGTAAGAAAACGTTCAATTCTTTTCTTAATGATAGAAAGCTAAATCAATATTTGCAATACGACAATAATAATACTATCTCTCTTATGAATGTGAGAACAATAATCCTGCAGTATTCTTCAGTAAAAAAATTCGAGTGTCTGATTCAATGTTTGGGAATTTGAGTGGAATCTAGTTTGTGTATATGAAAGGTTGTATGAAACCTACCGCGTGCTAATCATTGCATTAGTTTGCCTCTGTACAGTTGTAAAGTTAATTGCGCTTATTTTATTTTAAAAAGTAAAGTATTTAGACGTATGAAGGTACAAAATGAAATTGCCATCTTCAGTACATACAATAAATGATGTTCTTTATTGCATATATTGGTTTCCTAAGAAATACTCATTTTCAAACACTAGTTGGGAAAGTATTTTGCTATCTTTCGAATTTGTTTATGTGTCGTACAATGGTAAGTTAAACTTTTTCACCACTGACAGTTCAAAATAAAAGGCTAAAATACTAACAAACAAAATTTACTTCCTCGGATATTTGTGAGTAACCTTTGGAGACAAAATGGAGCAATAATGATATTGTCAACATCTGCAAAAGCATCATCCGCTGACACTCAATAAGATAAGCAACGCACATATTTTAATTGCGGAATTAAAGCCGCCGTGGTTGATTGAAATTTACGAACTTTTGTGCGTATTTTCAACTTCGTAGATTGACATGTAAACATGCTTTTGGTAAAAGTCATATTTCCAATCGCCAGCAATCTGGCAGAACATTCGACAAAATACAGACCATGCAGTAGTCACACATTATATCATATATTAAACATATACAGCTACACTTGGGAATCATTCGATATTCAAAAGCAAAATTAAATATTTGCGGGGTCTTCACTACGAATCGGCATATAAAAACAAACATTACATGCTGTACCTAGTCTGAAGGATTATGCTACTCAAGCCAAAATCAAGCGATATCCTAAAATGTATTCCGTTTAGATTTCTTTTGTGAGTGTTTCAAGCAAAGAAGGCCCATCTACTGTAGGATGTCTTACAATTTGAGTGGATGAGAAATGGTTTGTCGACGCTATTTCCAGACTTTGATTGTAGTTGAAAGAAAACGTTTCAGTAAATATTTTGCAAGTGCTCTGTTAAGTCATACATTAAGTCATACATAGATGCACATTAACGATAAAGAACATCTGTCTTATAGTAATTTGCATTCATGAACATTCTTTGGATTGTTTGTTTAATTACCCATTTAATTTACCCTTTCCTGTCATTAGCTCAGTTTCACAGTTAAATATTAAGTAAAGCTCTAAAATATTTCTAAAATGCTTCAAACGTATCAGAAATAATGGAAAAGCGCACGATTAAAGACTTACAAAGGTATTGCTTTGTTATACTCCGTGTTATAATTAGTTGATTCTGTTTATCGATATTATATATCGTTACTATGTATTGATACTATTTATCGACCTCAAACGCCATCAATATACTGAATATAGCCAGATGCAAATTATCTCATTAACTCAACTAATTGATGCCCAGAGAGACATTTAAAAATCATCAAACGATTCAACTCACTTTTAGTTTTTCTCCTTCAGGAAACTGATTTGCCATACATTTCACTATTTTCCATTGCCGTTTCCATACAAGAAATTTGCAATGTGGCTCCAAAACTAGATTTATCTAATTCTTTTATAGGTCTTAGTCAAGATGTCTCTAACTTAACAACCCAGTTTAAGCCTTGCAGCTCATTCTAGATTTAGGACGTAAGAATTATCAGTTTTATTAAAATCTCCGACAAGTAAATCCAGACTATAGCTTAGTTAGTACAACCCAGACCTGGAGTCTAGCTTTCGGACAAATCTCATTAGTGAAATGCCAATTTACCTCCTCTTTGGCTGGAATACTCACTTTCATCTTTAGCAAGCTTAATCGATGGCAATTATCCCTGAATATGTTTCACCGAAGAACTAATCTGCTTTGGGTCTCAAAAATATAAGCCATAAACTTTTATTATCAATGGCTGTTATTGCCAGTATATGATTGGTTTTAAAGATACAGTTTTTTCGTATTTCAAAGCAAATTAAAAATGTGATACTTTGTATCAGTCATTGTGATGGCAGTTTAACATGGTAAATGGAAAAGTAGCAACAATAAATTGCCAGAGCAATAATCAAGTCAAGCTTGAGCATCAATGAAGACGACATTTATATTGAATTGAAATGTCACATTCTGAATGGAAGACTTAGATTCACGGTTTGTTGACGTCCTAAACCAAACCAGGCAGGTTGTTAGTGAATTAATTTCGAGACAATTCGCTAGTTACAATTATGATGGTGATTGCGTTCACTTTTAAATTATATAGGTTTAACTGGTAAGTTCTTTCTAAATCCAATTCATGAAGAGGCACCACATTTTCCAAAATTCGCCTACTTATCTAATTCTGTTGGTTAAAGGTAATTAGTTCGAATTTTCTTGTTGTATCAACATGTGACTGTAAAGATAAATACATCTTGAAGACCGTATGTGTCCATCTATGAATGTACATAGATCTTGATGACGGTACGTATCAATATATGACTATACATTTTCACGACGGCATATATCAATATATGACTATATATATTGATGATGGTATGTCTCGTTATATGTTTGCATAACATCTCGATAACATCATGTATCAATATGCATCATTATATAACTGTACACACATCTTGATAAGAGTATGTATCATTATATGATTGTATGCGCATCTTGATAACAAAATGTTTCAATGTGGATCAATATATGACTGCATATACATCATGTTGACGGTATGTGTTAGTATATGACTACATACATATCTCGATAACTCCATGAATCAATATATCTTTATATATATATATATATATATATATATATATATATATATATATATATATATATATATATATATATATATATATATATCTTATTGGGGGTAGGTGTCAATATTCATAGCTTGATGTTGGTATGACTCATTATATGACTATATAAACATTTTGATAATGCTTTATATTAATCTATGACTCTATATGCATCGTGGTGGCAATATGTATCAATATGGATCAATAACTGTCTAAATAAACAACTTGATGATGGTATATTTCAATGTATGTTATTTTATTGGCTAATGTGAAAACTTACGAAAATTGGCGACGATATACGTTCTCAGTAAGAGTAATGATAAAACCCATCTGAGTAAAAGAACAAGTTTAATGGAAAGAAGGATTTATGAACAAATTGTTAAGGCTGTCAGAAAATATCTTTTTACCGGATTAGATAGCTCAGTGACCCTTTTGCAGAGTTTTTCATTCGTTGTAAGTCATTTCTTCCGTTAACTGGCTGGTAGTAGGAATGCCACTGATGACTTTGGGATCAATCTCTTTTTATTTTGCAATGTTCTCCATTGCACTTTGGCACTTTGCGAACTCCATGCCTGTCCACTCTTTGATGTTATCTTCTCATCTCTTCTTCTGTCTGCATGTGTTCTCTTTCTTCTCCTGTCAACTGTAGGACTGTTTGTGACAGGCCAGATGGGTTTGTGACGCAACCACACCATCTGTCTTTGCATATCTGTACCGTAGTGAGCAGATCTTCATAAGGTTCAATTGCACATTGGACTCTGATGTGCATCTGCTCATTATAGACTTGGTCTAAGTATGAGATTTTCAGCATCTTTTAAAAACATCTTATCTACAAGGTTTGTATATTCTCTATAGTTCTGATGCCGGGGTTCATGTCGCACATGCATATTGGAATATGGACAAAGTATTAGCAAGAGATAACAGCACCATTGGGATGTCAGTACATTAACATCAGTAGGGAAACTTGAGGATTTAACCAATGTGATGGAAATATATTAATGTCACAGCCTTAGACTCAGCGAAATGCACTGGAAGAACTTGAGAGAGAGAGAGAGAGAGAGAGAGAGAGAGAGAGAGAGAGAGAGAGAGAGAGAGAGAGAGAGAGAGAGAGAGATCAGCAGATGAAGGAAACATGATTTACTGATTTACTTCAGTGGGATGAGGGAAGGCATGCACATGACGTTGGATACGTAATATAAAAAACATTGAGTGCAGTCATAGCTTGTGGACCAGTGTCTAATAGGGCGGTTACCATCCGCTTATAGGCATCTCAATTTTTCTTACATATTTATGCATCAACATATAATCATGATTACGATGACAGGGATGGGTTATACGACGAGTTTCAAACACTCGTTGACCAAATGCCTAGGAATAATATTTTAGTTATACAATAAGTCTGCAATTTCAAACTTTTAGAATATGCATGGACAGACCGACGAGAAGTCTGTAGTTCATTTTATGTAAACATAACAATGATAGATGACTCAAGCTCCTGGACTTCGCCACATACAATAACCTAGTGCTAAACATACACCCTTGGACCTCACAAACTATATAGAAGATGGACTTGGCACAGTCCAGACGGAAAACATCACAATCGGATTAATTACATCTTTGTGATGAAGCGCTACAGGTCTAGCCTTAACGTTGCCAGAACATGTACCCTCTCAAGAGCAGACATAGGAAGAGGCCCTAACTTGCTTATGATGACTATCAAACTTTGTCCGAGGAAATCGAATGAGCCAAGACATGTTTGAGCCTGCTTTGAACATAAGAAACTTATATATCAAATTGTGGCAAAACATCTGAATCATTAACTGGAAACCTTACTTAACCGTATTGACAAAACATAACTCAAGTATGGGAGGGAGATAAGCGCTGTAAAGACCACGTTAATGACAAACAACCCAAATGACATCCACAACGAGATAAGAATGAATGGCCAGAAGCCGACCACACTCACAAAGTTCAAGTATCTAGGTGCCGTACCATACAATACCCTTGGATCCAAGATCAAGCTTGTGTGTTCACTCGGTTTGTCAATACAAATGTTCATATTCCAGAGTTTTTGATGTAATATTATTCCAGAAGTTTAATCTGTGACCCATTGTATAGTTTTCAAAGGTTAGATAAGAAAAGCAGAACGTCAAAATGGACCATGGCAAGGAAAAAGAAGATGGAGAGATAAAATAAACAAAGAGCACAAATTGCTATGAACATTTATTTTTCATATTGATCTGAGCCAGAAAAAGGACGAGGAAAACACGATATTGTCTGACATTGCTATACATTTTAAAACAATAATAGTATTTTATGGATATCAATGTCATTTAACATAATTTAAACACTTGATTTATTGTATTCTGGTATGACTGGCTCATAATTTTGCTGTACCGATTTTTATACTGATTCTCGTTACTATTTGATGTAATATAATTTATGGACTTGATGAACTATTCCTGAAGAAATTAAATAATTTATTAGCAATAAAATCTCTTCAATACGCTGCGCAGAAGATCAGAGATCGATTGTTAGATTTTGTTGACAAGAGATGAAGATGCGAAATTGTCAATCGACAAATGTGTTATTCTATCTTTAATTGCATTGATAATTGAGTGAGTTTAGTGATCTTCAGCTTCATCAAAACCCACATCGATCTCTGCAATTTCCTAAACTTTGTAACTTCACAACCTAATACACAATCCTGACGTAGATAAATTATGAATTACATTTACATTAATAGGCATTACGGATAAATATAACATCTTTATTGACCGATACTTTTCACATGCAGCTGATTATGTTGACGTGATATTGAATGGGGATGAAAGTGGATTAATCAGCATACGTACGATGAAAACGGGTATTTAAATGTAATATTGGAGGTTAATATGATTCTTTAATCCACATGCTTTGTCTACCTGAGGGCCACATATTTTTAATTGTACTTAATTAGGTTGGATTTTTTTTACGAATATAACATCTGAGGGAACATATGTGTCAGCTGACATCTGATAGCGATCTAAAATGAAAGAGTTCAACAATTCGTCAGAATAAAATATCGTGGAGATGATTAGGTACACAGTCAATTCGCCTCATAAAAGTCATTAAAGCATCCAAATGTCATAAAAGGAAAATAGCTATACAATAAATCCATGCACGTCATCTCCTGCAATTATTTGATATAAAAATGTTTAACCCTTGAGTACTTTTGAAAAGCCGTATACAATGGTATGTTACACAATGGCAATTGACGCAAATATGAGGTCTGTTTAGATGCTGCGTGAGTGGACTTTATTATTGGCTTGTAAAATATGCTTTCATTGTGAATGCCAAGAATTATAAAATTATAACTATGTTGATATGTACTATACATAATTCATGTGTACTTAAATAACGAATTTGTACTTTATTTGTGTATATTTCTTTACTATTGACACAACTGCATGCAGTTGGCTCACATGAAAAAAAAATACATTAACAATCATTTACAATTTTTCAACATGGATACACTAGTCTTCAAGAAGCATTACTTGTTGTCGCATAATGTTTTTGATACTTTTCCTTCTCTTGGACGCTTTTAATGCCTACTTTCATTTGACGGTAGATATCCTTCATAAGTTTTTTCCTACATCATCTATGCTTTTTATACGATTGACCTTAGCCAAGTAAATTATTCACCGTTTCTTTATATGATAAAACATGCCAAAAATTACTGTAGCCTTTTCTACCCGATACCAGTAGTAAAGAATCATTAGATCTAGTTCTGATTCACAGACAGTTGCGTATCATCTAAATTAAAGAAAATCTGAATGCGACAAAAATACAAAATTTTATTAAATGGCAATGAAATTAATATTAAATATGACTTATAACAATATTGTCAATGAATGTATAATGGATATTGATTGCTAGCTGAAAAAGAGAGAGAGAGAGAGAGAGAGAGAGAGAGAGAGAGAGAGAGAGAGAGAGAGAGAGAGAAAGAGTCAAACAGACAAATGCACATGTGATTACTCTCAATGACATTTATTCATGCTGTACTAGAAAAGTAATAAATGACTACTCCAAAATGAATAAAATCTCATTCTGTGACGTATTATCCAAGACAAATTCATAACAACAGTCATTACGCCCACTACTCAAATCCCCCTCCCCCATGTTGACATCAAAATTGAGACAATTACAATGATCATTTTAGTTTGTGGCTCTTCGTTTCATAATAGCCTTTTTAATTTTCATTTATGAATTTTGTCATGTTTTCTACAATCTATAGGTCTATGAATTTTTTTAAGCTACACGATGTTCAATCAACTTATCAAACTGAGTTTCATTCACTGAGGAAAACAAAATCATCCCATGTGAGCTCTGATGCATAAATACTTCCAGCTAGACAACGGAATCGTCTTAGAATAGTTTCACATTTCGAGATCAATTTGTTATTAGTGTGTATAGTGTGTATTGACGGACAGTGAGAAAATATAAAATTATTTCATTCCAATAAATTACTGAGATTATTCCTTCAGAAATTCCAGTAATTTATTGCCTAGCATGAAATCGAGTTTCTATCAAATTGCATGGAAATAGAGCGAGTCTTTAATTTTCAGAAGACTAAACTTTCCTAATATAATAAACAAAAATGTGATACAAAATAGCGTAACAAATTTTGCTTGTAGCTTCAAATAGGTCAATTTCTTGTATTCATACATACATACATACATACATACATACATACATACATACATACATACATACATGCATGCATGCATGCATGCATGCATGCATGCATACATACATACATACATACATACATACATACATACATACATACAGGGGCCCCGAGTGGCCGAGTGGTCTAAAGCGCTGTCCGTTACGGATCACTGCCATCTCACCTCTGTCTGCGTGGTTTCGAGTCTAGGATTCGGCGAATGTAGATATGTGAGAAAGCTTGCCAGTAGCTTCTCGTGGGTCGGTGGTTCTTTCCAGTGATTTTCCGGTTTCTTCCTCCACCATTAATACTGGCCGCCATGAATAGCCTATCGTGTGCTGAAAAATGGCGTTAAGCACAACAACAACAACTACATACATACATACATACATACATACATACATACATACATACATACATACATACATACATACGGAGCATGCATACATTTAGTAGTCTTATCCGAAGAATGTTGATACCTGAATCAGAATTATTTTGAAGTTATTATGTATTAACAGTAGTTAGTATTTCTGCTGATTACATCATTGGCTGTAGCTATTGTTGCTGCTAATGATTGCCTTGAATATGGTTAATATTGCCGTTTATGGTTCATGTAGTTATTGTTGTTGCTCATGGCAGCCTTTACTAATCTTGATTACAGATAATATTTCTGCTGATGGCAATCCTGACTGCTGCTGGTAATAATTATGGCTGCAATTACTATTACTGCTGGTCTTCGTCTTGTACAAGCAGCGAGACATTCTTATCAAGAAACCATGTAAAGAATAATCTCCAACTTGATCTATACCTTTTTTGTTAAAACTATATGTACCTATCTCGCTTTTAGCATATTGATTTAAATTCACAATTAACTTTTGATAATGGCTGTAAGCGCAATTAGTATTGCAAAGATATGGTAATCTTGCTTGCTATATATTTATATTATCTTTGAACAGCTCTAACCACGATACTGGTTATGTGGTGGGAAATTAAATTATTTATTTTAATATTGTACATAAACCTCAGGAACAAAACCCTTTCCTGGTAAAAATAAACATGATGAATATCTTACTTTAAATAAAGTATAAAATTTCTCATTTATATTTATATCACGCCATTAAATTTAGTAATTCGTTAGTTAGTAACTTTCATATTAGAAAACGACAATACAAGCAAGGCAATAAAAATTGGCACTGTAATGCTATAAGATGACCAAAACAATCCAAATTCAAGATGCACAGGGGATCTATGCTCAAAATTAGGAATCGGCTTAATTATTGATATAATCAATTTTGTGATGATTACTTTTAAAGGACGTATAGGCAGATACATTTTACGCAAAACTACATTCAACAAGAGATGTCATCGGTATAGTTGGGATATTCATATAGACAAGCTGTTAATTGTAGGGTTATTATATTTCTTTACATACATACATACATACATACATACATACATACATACATACATACATACATACATACATACATACATACATACATACATACATACATACATACATAGACATGAAGTCAGCAAGCTTTATATATTATAACAAAATAATATATTTTCCTAGAATACAATGTAAAAATAGGAAACAGGACTTACGGCGTGTAAATATAATGCAAAACTTAATCCTAAAGGTGATAAAATATAAGTCTTATCACTAAACAGTTTTAATTTAATCCAGGTTCGAATGTCGATGAACTTCCAATATAGAGGCGATGACGGCAGGTGAGGTTTGTTAAATTGATGTCAATATATTTAATTGCAGTTTATAATGTTTATTTTTGGAATTCCATAATAAATTTCCACTGAATTTCTTTGTCCCAAACATTTTATCAAAAGGGTTCACTTGTTTGGTTTTCTAGAGAATAAATTATTATATCCAAACAAACAGATGAACTTCAAACAATCTGACTTCAACAATAAAAGACACATTGAGCTCTGAGGTGTAAGAATACGACTGCCGAAATGTTTTCTGAGATATCAGTATTGGTGGAGCTCTACAGTTTCGTATTTAGCATAGGGTTAGAATTTTAAAGAAAAAGAGTTTCCCCGGGATTCCTCACTAGTTATACAGGCTATTTAAAAAAAAAACTTCGAATATCTTGGGTATTGTTTACAGAAGCTTTAATTCTCTTTATTTTGGTGCATGATTGATGGGTGTAATATGGGTTAGAGAGTATAAGCTTGGCCTTACTCCAGATGTGCACCTTTCAAAGAGTGCTAGCTCTACTTGCTCATTTTCACTTCTCGAACTTCAGAGTTAAATTGTAAAAATTAGAGCCGATAACCGTTTCTTTTTTTACATTTTATGTATTTGGTAATTCATTCGTTGCACGTTTATAAGCTGGTATTGTCTAGTTTAGCAAAATTCATTTTCCATATTTTAATAGCTGCCAAGAATAGTGTACTTTATACAAATTCAAGTTGATTTTTTGACCATAAGGGAGCCGTCATTTTAGTTAGCAGTGTCCTAAGATCATTTAAAATTTCCAAAAGTACAATATCCAAAGAAATTTCATCCACATTACATGAAAGTAGCATATAGGTATGCCAACATTCTCTCCACTATGCATGTTTGAAATGCAAACAACTTCACCTTACATATATCACTCTCTCAAAAGTGCATAATAACTGGTGAGCGCCACCATAAAAATCCAACTGAATTTCATTTCAGTGAAGCGTGATTTGTCACGTGATCTCTTAACACTGAACAGCCCAATAAAGAAAATGACAATTATCACGTAGCTAGAATAGCCACCAGAATCAAATTCTCACACAGAAAAATAAAATAAAAGAGAGGCTGTATACGATTCAGCTAACTTGTGTGTTCAAAATCACCTTGGTAATAGAAAATCGTATTAACCCGATGTTTACAAAATAGTGCTTAATTCAAATTTTACGCTCTAATCACACTGATATTTGTTTAAAAGTACCAAATCCCCTGGAAATAGTTATTACAATCAAATATAATTAAACATAAAATAAAATTAAACTAATATATTAAGACACAAGCAATTTAATTACATATTCTCAACAATGCATACATACATACATACATACAAACATACATACATACATACATACATACATACATACATACATACATACATACATACATACATACATACGAGTTTAACAATTAAAATTATAAATGCAGAGAATGAAGAATCAAATAATTAATGTTTTTGTGGGGTTGAAATAGGATATAATAACACAGCTTTTATACATCATTTATATTGTCTGTATTGGATATAAATCATAAGTAATTGATGCAGTCATGTTATGCCGATGAATAGCGCAAAATCAAATGTACATTATCTCAATCTTCGCGCTGTCTGCTTTACTGAGGCCACTCAAATAATCATGCAGTAGACTGTTTGCTTGGAATCAAACCTTATTAGATATTCAATTATACAAAAACTACTGTATAATAAGGCTTTTGTTCATACAAAATAGTTGGAATGCTGAACTCAAATTTACACTGGTGGGTCCGAGACAAAACTGAATGTGTAGTGTTTGCTCTTCAGTTATTCTTTGAGTCCAAGCATTCTAGCAGATCGTGTTAGCAATTAATAATGTAATCACTTTGACATATTAAAATATATATATTTTATTTAAATCGCAAAACGAAAATGAATGAATTACCTGCTAGTCGTTTACACAATTCAGAAGATAAAACAGGACCAAGAGACAATGAAGTTTAATACATGTGAGTTAAGCACCATCTCTATGTAAATGTTTTTATGTTTGGCTGTGTCTTCAAAAAAGAAATTGATGCACAGTAATCATTACTATAGTAAATAATTTATTTGCTAATTTATTAATTTATTGATCAGTACGTGATCATTATCAGCGCATGTATATATGAAACATCAAATCGATAATTTTACCATTTGAAATGTATAGAGTTGCTGAGATCTGAAACAATGTGTTTTGTTGAAGAAGTTACAACAAAATAGAAATAATAGATTTAGCTTATCTTTATCAATACTTGGATACATGCATGTTTTTAGGCCTTAAATACTTATATTAGTGCATTAAGAAACGCAGAAATATGAATTACACGTACCTTTTAAGACAACGTTCACGTTCTCACAATGACACCCGGGCTCACCTGGATGTGACATCTTACTGGCTAATCAACTGACGAAAGACCAACCAGACGTCAGAATTTATCGTAAAGTCTGAGTTTGAGTCACAAAATGTTCTAAACAATATTAGGATCACTTTATAATTGTATCATTCACAAAATTAAAATAGATTCTTAATTTGAAGCTAAATTATTCAATCGTCAACACGAAATTACTGATGCTATTTAATTGCGGAAAATTATTTACTGTTAGACTGTACACTTATACCACATGTGGAACAGGACGTACTATTAAGGTACATTCAACTGTTTCTTTCTATGGCGCCACGATATATATATATATATATATATATATATATATATATATATATATATATATATATATATATATATATATATATATATATATATTACACATCTGTAAGAAAACGTCAATAAAACTACTGGAACAATAGACAATGCAAACAAAAGCGGATGTTTTTTCAAAAGCAGCAAAATCAGTAGTTGTGCTGTGCATTAATGTTAAATCTAGTTAGTGTAATAATCACTATACTATGTTTAATGTAAAGGACACTGTCCAAAATCATTCATAACCCGCCTGGCATATTAGTAAATAAATTTTTTAAAACAAATTTTCTACAGTCGCTCTAATGTATAAAAGACTTGCGAAAATGCCTCAAATGTAAATGGTATTTATCAGTTTAACTGGTTCAAAATAAGATAATTTTATTAGCTCTGATATATTGTTTTGGAATACATGAGCACCAGCTGCTTGCAACAACCAGAAAATGAAATTCTTGTCCCAGAACCAAGTGTTTGTGTTTTACCTAAATCTTTATTTTTAAGTTCAATTTTCTTTAGACCCTCTTTGTACGAGTTTAGATATATGAAGAAAATGCTTTGATGAATCATTTTAACATATTGCTATATATGTTGAATAAGTTGTCTTACTGCCGAATTCTCGAAAAAAGGGGAAACAAAAAATCTTCCCATCAATTTTTGTTGTATATTTGATGCTCGAATTGTTACATGGCCTGAAATAATTTGCGAGTTATTTTGCAGTTGATCATTTTTATAAATTATTACACACTTACCGGTATAGTTTGTTATTCCAGACTACAATAAGCTAGATCTTTGTCTGGTATAAAGTTGAACACAACTGCAGGCGTTTGCCAAAGTCTAACAAATACAGATTGATGCAACCTTTAAAAACAAGTCGTCGGTTTCACTATGTAAAACAGATAACATCGGATCACTATTCCTCATCGAAGAAGCTGACCAACAGGAAATGACCACTAATTATGGCAAGTATATACAACTAGTTGGAGAGTACAAAGTTCCCTGAGCAGCGAGTCATCTGACACAAATCACGCATGGATAGCTGATATGCAACTATTCTTGCCAAACTGCGAGTAGCAAGGCAATGATTTTAGTTACATTACATGAAATAATGATATAAATTAATAAAAATCAATGCAATACTGATGTAGGAGGTTTTTTCTCTCACACTTATCAACCATACATCCAATATATATAATCTGAAAAGAAATAAGGTTCAATATTATTGTTAACTGATGCAGTAGGGTATATCAAGCACACAAAGTTTCCTTTTGTCGCATTGAACCAAAATAACCGAAAGTAGCGAGATTTTAAAGAAGCGGTTATATTCGCAAATATCTATCCAAGATGAAATAAAAGCTAAGCGTACAAAAAGCGCAGTATGAACCTTTTCTTGCCAGGTTAACAAAAAATTATTAAAGATATAATGATGCTTAAAACTTGCTTTAAGTATATGAAACGGTACTCGCCAAAGTTGATCATTTTGTATTAAAAAGAGTTGGCGTGTAATTCGATTGGACATTGTTTGCAAAATAGGAAACACAAGCTCTGTTGACAAATGAATGATAAAGATAAATGAAATTGCAGAATTTATTTTTCTGTCACTAAAACTATAATTTGATACAATTATAAATTGAACCAGTCACCACGTAATATGGGTGTTTGCGTATCTCTTATGCACACAGGAGAGAGAGAGAGAGAGAGAGAGAGAGAGAGAGAGAGAGAGAGAGAGAGAGAGCATTAAAATATACACAATGGAATATTCTATCCCTGAATTCTACAGAATAAAGTTTGAGAATACTAACATAATATTTTAAATACAAATAAATAGTATTATCATACAGGTCATAATTTTATGTATGTATGTATGTATGTATGTATGTATGTATGTATGTATGTATGTATGTATGTATGTATGTATGTATGTATGTATGTATGTATGTATGTATGTATGTATGTATGTATGTATGTATGTATGTATGTATGTATGTATGTATGTATGTATGTATGTATGTATGTATGTATGTGTGTGTATGTATGTATGTATACACATACATACATGAGTGTTAGTTCGCTTCGATGAAACTTTAGCCTTAGATTGCTACAGAGTGATTGTCTAAGATATTATCAAATTTAATTTTGATGAAACAATCACTACTTCATTAGTCTCAGATTAAATTTGAAAATATTATATTGTAGGATGTTTTAATGAACTAAGCTCCCAAACATATATTGAGTGGTAAAAAATAAGTTTAAAGCAGTTACAGTGAAGACAGTCTCGTAAATTATTGTAATTAGTTTGAGAACATATTGGTATTTTTAACTTATTTTGATGACAGTACTAACGATGAACAAAGACTGACTAGGCAATACAATCTCGTGAAATTAATCCATTTGAGAAATAGTTTATTTCATAAATAACAACAGTCTCGTGATTCATTGAAGTTATTGTATTGTTTCTGGTTTGATTCTAAAATTTGGAAAAATGTTACAAATATTGACATCGAAAGTTTTGTATCTTTTAAAGGTCATAAAAATGTGTACCCTCACATTCTACTTACCTGGCGTTACAAACACATCCAAAATAACAAGAAATGGAAACATCACCTCAAAGTGCTACAGATTGTGTACTTGTGTAAGATACCTATGTGAAACGTTCCTGTTTCTTATATAAAGAGGTCCACAGCTTTTTAATGGGCGATCATGGAAAAACGAAATAAAGAATAATAATTTCTGAAGCAGATAATGGCTGGCCAATTTACAAGCTTCATTTTGAGATGGATGTCAAGTCGTATATCTTAAGATTCCAAGGTTTTATACTGAAAATTAATAATTTGTTTTCATTATAATTGTATCTTGTGGAAGAAAAGTAGCACATATAACTGGGACAGAAACCTCCGAACAGACGGGACTCCATCTAAATACAGCGCTTAAACATGAATTCACGAATAATTCCCTATGCCTTTATTTCACATAGCTCATAAAATCTTGCAGAGTGAAATAACCATTATCACGCAGTGTGAACTAATTTTTGTATGACAATCAAGTATCGTTTCCAATTATCCCCATATGGTGTGTACAATCAGCTCAGCATGTATAAAATAAACCCACATTAATATGAATAAGGCTCAAAATTCAAACATGTAATTCGAACAACAATGTTGAACTTTAGCAAACATTGTTTTAGTTAATGCTATACATATCGACAATGGTTCTGATTTTATTTTAATAATACGGTGATAAAAATCGATTCCAGCCATTCTGGACACGAGACATGTTTACTGGAATTGGTCATGGCTTCGATAAAGACCAAAGAGATGTAACGGTAGATGTGACGTCGATGTCTGCCCATATATGTCAAATCATTTAAATTTTATAAAATCATTTGAAAACGTTTTAAACTTATTAAAAGAAACAGCATTTGTTGGTTGCAGTTTCATCGTTTTGAAACGATGGGAGAGATTTAAATTAAATTTTTATAAAATCGTAATTAATGTGTCTACTAAATTATACAATGCTTGTAACAAAAATGTGTCTAGTCATAAAATCTAATGTTCATTAGACACAAACAATGGTAGGAATACGAATATTTGCCGTTGATTCGAATTCATAAAGTTCAAGATTTAGTTCTCTCAAAGCCACTTACGTGGGAGATGTGGGTAAAATATGTTTTAAGATCTTGAATGATGTACTACCAATGCGAAGGAAAAACAAGTTCTGTACAAACCATAGTTTTGTAAAGGACGATATGTATCCAATTACACCAAAGTAAATACTGAGATTGCAACTGGACATTAGGATATTTAATCAATTAACATCAAATCGCTAAAATATATACTTAAGTCAAGACTGTACCTTATTCTGGTAAAATGTTTCCATGGATCGAAGCATCAAAGCAATAATTGTGAGAAGCTAATTCATTTCCAATTCTACCAGTGAGTGTCTGTCTTTTTCCTTCCATTGTAAACGTCCTTCGATATACTTTAGAATCAGTTACAGTCAGTCAGCAATCATTCTTGACAAGTCACCTAAACATTGAACAAAAGCTGCAGCTGCACACGTATTAGTTTCAAGAAATACTATTTTACTTCTTCAGAAGCCATAATCAATGTCATGATTTTATCGGTTGCAATTAAAGCTATTTCGGTATGCTAATTTTAAATAAAATGATTATCAATTTCTTCTGCAAAATGATTATATGATCTGCCGGACGATATTGGCATTAATGATTATCAGCCTGACAATTAAGGATTAGAACTGCATTGATTCGAAAGACAAGATCAATACCATGTCATAGTTCGGTCGCAATTAAAGCTTTCGGGTACCTTAACTTGGGGAAAAAATCGTAAAACATAAATCAAGTTCTAAGGCAAAATGATCATATGCTCCGATGATAATTTGTAACAATGTCTAATAAAACATGGTTATAAATATCAAAGTAGGAATGCACTACACTTAATAAAAGATATGTTTCCGTTAAGAATAATATCGGTATTATTGATTACGGTTACCACTAACTACAGGAAAGATACAAATTAAAAACGTTCACTTCCTTCAATACATGTGGCGAAATAGTAAGAAATCAAAACGTTCACTTCCGTCGAACTATGTAGCAAAAGAGGATGAACATTCATTCCTGTTATATCAGTAAAATCATCTTTGATGGTGTTCTTTTGTGACTTTTTGGCTTCAAGTGGAAATGGTACTAGATTCGAACCATTTTACAGCGTAAGATTCAGTCCATGAGTACCTTCCAAGAGCAAAAGGAAAAGAATTTCAGTAGCACTAATAATTAGAATTACCCACCCATTTAGTTACCGCATAAATTGAAATTTTAGAAAGGTTTAGGAGTGGTACATATTTACATAGAAAATTATTTTCACGTCACTGCTTTACTATGTGGTGAATTATAGAAAAAAATCATTTTTCAGTCCACATTAATCTATTCTATAGTTTATTATTCATATTTATTGGCTACTGTAGTATATACCGTGTCTATTTAAAATACACTCTAATTGATATAAATGTCACATTTATATCATATGTTATTGATTTAAGGCACAATGACATTCAATGCACACTAACATCTAATACACATTAATATTAACGACACATTGAGATTTAAGGCACACCGACATTCAATGTGCGATGACATTCATGGCACATTGACATTCCAATCACACTGACATTCATGGCACATTGATGTTAATGGTAAGTTGATATTCAGAAAAGCGTGAGATTTATTGGTTGGAAGCGTCCACCCTATTTACAGCTGCTTATTTATATAAGAATTTTCCGGTTATGGAAATAAAGGCCAAAGAAATAGATAAACCACGTTATATACAAACAATATTTGCTCGGCATTGAGTAAACAAAGAGGAAGTGGATTCAAAGTGAGGGAATTAATGAGTTAGTTTGCCTCTGGGCATCTGTTGCTTTTGTCTTGATAGTTAAAAATGCAGGTCTGTTTAAAATGATGTTTCTCTTTTAATCATTTTATGCCTTTACACTGTGATTAGAGTAAGTAGATTGTGCGGATGAATCTTTCGCCAAGGTTGAATATTCTTTGTGAAATTCATTCATCCTTACAAAGTGCGTTGCGAAAGTTGGAAAAAATTATTTTATTTTTATCAGAAAAATATACACTCTGAGGTCTGGTTGAGATGCAGCTGGAATTTTTATTTGTCTTATGAACCGATTGCTCTTATCTCATGTAAATGTGTTTAGTATCTAGATGACATTCTCGTTTCTTTTACCAAACTCTTCTTATACCTTATGGTGCAGTCATTAGGGTATACTTAACAACATTTCACTTGATAGGTTGCACATATAGCAAATTTACTATGCTGAAACACTATAGGACCTCATTTCTGGTAATAAGTGAGCTGAGTTCCTCTGGTCTTTTATGTTCTGCACACGTTTGACTTGAGGCGAAAAGTTAGAATTTAAGGAACACAATTAAAGCAAGATATGATGTTATGTCTTGATGAAGTTCAATGTTAATCAGTGATAAAACGAGACTTACCCACATCAATTCAATCTTGTGAAGTAATGTTAAATGACATTATTTCAATAATAGTTCACAACATATCATGAAGCAGCATTGCAACGTGTGGCACTTGAGCGCTCTATTAGAATTAACATTATTACGCCGTAGGTTTAAGCTGTGGGTCATTGGAATTCTTTACGAGGAGATAACACCAAGGATAGTTTGTTAAACTTTCGTAAACTTATTGATCTTAATGGGTCTACATTGTTAAATATGTTGACCTTAGTAATGTCAACGCATAAAGGACTGCTAGAGAATTGCCATTACAGAGTAGTTTACCTTATGCGTCATTTGAGAACTCTATGGAAATTGAACGTCACGTTATCGACTATTCAATACTTAGTGATCTACTATCCAGCATCTATATTTTCATCATTATACAACACCCACCTTTTGATTACTTGGGGTTATTCTTCTGCTTCGTCTTCTTTTCTGTCATGTAGGCTCTCCTAGACTAGTCTTTGAGTTCTTGCTTCCGTTCCTTAGTTTTCGTTTCCCCTCATTTGCCTCCTAAGCCCAAACTAATTTAGCTTATTTGTCTCGTCCTTCACTATAATTGCAAGTAAGTTCTTTCCTCGTTTGTAAAGAGATGATTTCATTCGTATTGTGACTTGATTAATTTTCATGTACTTCTCATCTACCCAAGAGGAGATATGTTCTCTCTCAAATTGCAATAACTTCACGCATTTCACAAATCAGGCATACCTGGCTGAACATTTTTTTGTGGTCTTCGTTTTCGAGTTGACGAGGAATTGAGAAGCAGGTTTTTAGAGTTTTAAGCGTGTACGTGAAGAAAAATATCTCTCCGATTCGAAATGCAATCGGTAACACATCCATATTACTAGTGCAAAAATACAAATCACGTGAAATAACACAGACATATAAAAATGATCATCCTTATCATTACACAAAAATATATGATCACTGACTCTCAGAGATTTGATACATAAGGGTCATGAGTATTTATACACGATCACGCGCTGAGTATAATAATGTAAAGCTTTACTTTTTGTGTTGAAAACATACAATGACACGCAAACGTATAAACACATATACTGGACAAGATGGATTAGAATATCTTTTTACGCAATATGGATGGCCCTAAAATGGGCCGCTGGTTTGCTCCTCTGGGTCATTATTCTTACCGACGATATCCATGAAGACTAGGCATCTCTATCGATCTCCCATGGTTGCCTCTTTTTGTAAAGGATAATGGCGCATCTATATCAAGGTTTTATTAGTCCGCCTATTAGTTTTGCTGATATTGCTATTCAGTTTGATTTTTTTCCCGATCTCATGCTATTTATCATTTCGTCTTGTATGACTTCAGCCAAATTGAGGACAATGGTGACTTTCTTCTTCGTTGTCATCTCGAACATATAATACATTACACTTTTCATTTGCATCACAGATTCAGTTAACTTTTATTTCCCTTTGAGTTGTCGGCTTGACAATTCAGATATACGAGCGCTGCGCTAAATATGCGAGACTCACGGAAGGAAGAAAAACATCTGATGCTCAGAAAAAACATATCCACAGGAACAGAGTTAACGCAAGAAAGATTCGTTCAAGATAACTGTTCCTAAAGATTGAGGGTCAGAATGAATTTAGTTTTAACTCAATAGCAATAGTACCATTCATTCAAACTCAACCATGAAGACGGAGATAAAGGCGGTCATTTCCTTTTTATGAACAAATGCCAGAATATTAAAACTGAATGTAACTGTAAGGTGGACAACGTTGTGAGTTCAAAATGGACTTCCAGTGCTTCTGCATTTGGCCATCAATACACTGTCCGTTGATATAGACAATGAGACCAATGATATTCGCAAAAACAAACTTTCTAGTTTGTTACCGTTTCCTGGAAAATCATATTTAAAACAAATCAATACATGTTTATTGAAATGAATGATGCGATGATAAGGAAAGTACACATAATGATAGTGCCCACACACTATCAGATCTAATCCTTGATATATCATATTATTGAATTGAATAAATACG
Organism: Potamilus streckersoni; assembly: GCA_016746295.1. Classification (NCBI taxonomy): domain Eukaryota; kingdom Metazoa; phylum Mollusca; class Bivalvia; order Unionida; family Unionidae; genus Potamilus; species Potamilus streckersoni. Next base: position 325,562 of record JAEAOA010000143.1, on the reverse strand, counting down.
TCATATAATCCAATAAAATAAATGATGTCGTTTTACAGAGAAAGTTATCCATAAGATTTAAAATGTTCCACATTGCGATTATTCATGAAAGTAAACGACTTTCCAGTGGGTTTACGAGTGACGACTCTCGTCGGTGTTGATGATATAGCCTACAACTTCTTTAGGCTATTTGTGACGATAAAGCCTACAACGTCTTTAGGCTATTTGTGATGATAAAGCCTACAACGTATTTAGGCTATTCGTGATGATAAAGCCTACAACGTATTTAGGCTATTTGTGATGATAAAGCCTACAACGTCTTTAGGCTATTTGTGATGATAAAGCCTACAACGTCTTTAGGCTATTCGAAGATGCGAATGTTCGTCTTTAGGATTCAACATTCGATTGCAAGAATCTGAGTACCAACTACTTATCCAAAGGTGATAAATTCCCAACAATTCATACTTTTTACAGGTAATCATAAGCCATGTGTTCAAGCCTGACCTTTTCCTTTTTCTCGGTAAACGGGTTACGTCTGTTACAATTCACCGACTTTTCCTTTTGAGAGTTTAATTTGACTAAG